>CM057226.1:0-599156 GCA_029891385.1 Erythroxylum novogranatense | reverse complement strand
AGATCTTCATGCACTATAAGAGTTTGAGATACCTATTGAGTCGAGAGAGTTGAATTTGAGGCGGAGGAGGTGGCTTGAGTTGTTGAAGGATTATGATTGACTATCGAGTATCACCCGGGAAAGCCAATGTGGTAGCAGATGCTTGAGTCGGAAGTCACATACTAAATAAACTCAAATTCGTGCAATGAGGTTGCCTAATTTGATTGATTGAGGGCTTTGAATGTTCAGATGAATCTGGAGCGGGATGGAGTCTTATTAGCTACTTTGAGACCGAGACCGATGCTACCGGACAGATCGGGAGGGTTCGGGATCAGATCCCGTTATGGTGAGACCGATTGAGAAAGTAAAAGGCGATTCGAGATCCGAGTTCGAGTTGAGGGATGAGACCTTATGGTTGGGATGAGACTCGCAGGCCTGATGTAGATAATTTGAGGCGAGAGATTCTAGAGGAGGCACATATGGCTGCCTATGCTATGCATCCCGGTACTACCAAGATGTATAACACTCTTAAGCAACATTTCGGTGGCCCGCTTCAAGAAGCGGTGGCGGAGTTTGTATCGAGATGTTTGACGTGCGGAAAGTTAAGGCCGAGCACCGTGCTCCAAGAGGGAAGCTTCATTCGTCGCCCATTCCAGAGTGGAAATGGGAACAATTACTATGGATTTCATTATGGGTTTGCCTAGGACGCCGAGCAAAGATGATGTTATCTGGGTCATAGTAGAGGCCGACTAAATCGGCCCATTTCTCGCGGTGAGGGAGAACAATACCATGGATCAGTTGGCCGTAAGTACGTGGCGGAGATAGAGATCGACGGGGTCCCAGTGTCCATAGTGTCAGACAGGATCCCAGATTTACTTCGAGGTTTCGCGAGTTTGCGATGCACATGGGTACTAGTGAACTTTAGATAGCTGCTTCATCCTCAAACAGATGGGCAGAGGAGAGGACTATTAAGACCATTGAGGATATGCTTGGAGCATGTGTATTGGAGTTCAGAGGAGCATAGGATCAAGATTCAGCCTTGATTGAGTTTGCAGACAACAACCATTATCACGGTAGCATTGGAATGGCACCATATGAGGCACTATATGGGCGTAGTGTAGATCGCCTTTGTATTGGGATGAAGAGGCGTCGGGATGATCGAGGGTCCTGAGCTGATTGAGGATACCGCTGATAAGGTGAATCGATTCTTGAGTCGCATAAAGGCGGCTCAGGATAGACAGAAAAGTTATGTGGATCAGCATAGGAGGGAGATGGAGTATGCTGTGGGCGACAGAGTGTTCTTACGGGTGTCTCCGTATGGTGTACGAGATTTGGAAAAAGGGTAAGCTAAGCCTAGATACATTGGTCCATATGAGATCATTGAGAGGATAGACCTTTGGCCTATAAAGTTAGCATTCCGAGTGAGATGTCTCGGTTGCATGACGCCTTCCATGTGAGTATGCTCCGCAGATATCGGCCGGACCCGACTCATGTGCTACCGGCTGTCAGAGATCGAGGTCTCTAGTAACTGAAAGCATGTGGAGGAGCCGACATGCATTGCTCGGACACAGTAAAGCAGTTGAGGAATAAGAGTATTCCACCGGTGAAGGTTCTTCGAGGAACCACTGACCGAGGAGGCTACTGGGAGACCGAGGAGCATATGAGGAGACAAGATCTCATCTTTTCGATCAACTGTAAGAATTTCGAGGACTAAATTTTTGTTAGGAGGGGAGAATTGTAATATCCCATCTCCTATAGAAAGGGTATTTTGTAAATTGGGAAAGGTTAAGAATATTGAATTATATCGCATGCACATACAAGATTTAGCCTCTATGATTCACGATTAGTTGTATATGCACATAGTATACATGCATTCATGACATTTTCCCTTAGTTTTAAATTGGGATTCTTTGTGAAAATTATGGGCTAATCAGATTTGGAAAATTTTTCCGAGTGCACCATAAATGGTTTTACATTTTAGGAATTTATGAGAATTTTTTCGAATTTTTCGGTTCGCATGCTTAATCGGAAAATTCCAAATGACCGATATGTGGGCCTTTTTCAGATTGAAAAGGGGCTGCATAAAGGCATTAGGTTAGTGAATAAATAATTATGGAAATTGTTTTGGACTATTAGCATAATTGGGATTAAGATATAATTAGATTAAAGCTTATGATTAACTTATGTTAATTAAATTCAAATTTGTCTTTTTTCCATTTTAAAAAGCCAAGTGGCTTTTGATTTAAGTGAATTTGTCCTATATGAACCCTCACCATCGACTTTTCTCCAATGTTCTACTTAGAAACTCTTGCTGAAAGCTTGAAAACTCATCTTTTACTTCTCATCCAAGCTTGCAAGTTTCCTTGTCTTTGAGTTTGTTTCTTTCCATCGAAAATTCCTTCCTTCCATATAAGTTCCACCTACCAAATTGCTTGCTTCTTCCACAAACAAACTAAGTTGAAGCCTTGAGTTGAAGATGGTCCATGTGTGGTTGGTGATAACCGTGGGTGAAGTATCAAGGTAGGAAGTAGGGAGAGTTTTGAAGACTTGGAGATTGATAGCTTGTAACTTGTTTAAGGTAAGAGTTGAGTTTGTATTCATTCTTTTGATTGTTAAAAGCATTTATGGAAATCATTAATGCATGTTTAGGGATGTGTTATTGATGTTAGAGGTGATAGAAGTTAAGTTGTTGATGAAATCTGGAAATTGAGTTTTTGACCTATTGGAATGTTTGATCATAACTAATTGTGTAGGTGTGAAAATGAGGTAAGGTTTGTTTCCAATGAAACTTTGAGATGTTGGCTTCAATTTAGTGTGAAATAGGTGTTGTTGAATTGTAATGTTATAAGGTTAAAAGTTACATGGAAAGTTACTGTTTTATTGCTCGTGAACAGTAAATCACACAATGACCTGATTATTTTGTTGATTTTATAAATTAATTGATATGGAATTTAGGAAAATGGTCTTCATGAAGGTTGTATCATATTGAGTTAGCTTCCATTGCCACTAATCTTGCTATTTTCGAGCTGTGTATTAGGAGATATGACTTGATAACTACTGACTGTTTTATGTATTGAGGGAAACCTAGTTGGATTAGCAGATTTGGAGTACATTCTGTTTTGGAGCAATTTTAGTAATTTTTGTGAACTGAACTGGTTTTAGGGATCTACTGAAGAGTTCTAGATGATATATTGATCTTGAAATTGGTGTATAGCATGTAAGTTTTGGAAATCAGATGTGGGAGATATGGAATTTCAAAAGCTGAACCTACATTGTGGTTTTAAGTGTTGATTAGGTCAGAAACTTGCATAACAGATTTGGAATTGTTAGAAATCGAATTGGAGTTTGAGTTCTTCATGAAACTTGAAGTTTGAGGATTTATCTTTTTAGGGATGTAAAGTTTGGATTTTTCTGACTTGTGTACAGGGAGATATGTTTGTTATAAGTGTACTGTTCAAATTGCATGGTTTCAGGGACAGTAACATTGAGTGAATTAATTGACTTGTTTAGTAATGGAATTTGATTTTGGGTTGTTCATGTCAATTGTAGCTGACATTGTGATCTTATTGAGCATATTTATGTAGGAATTTTTAGCTAACTAATCAGTGAGTCCTTGCATTTGTGAGTTACTGTCCTATATTTATGAGTTTTGAGTAAGCAGTATCTTGATGGGATTTTGACACCTTAGAGGTTGAATTGATTTTATGGTCTTCTTGAGAGTTGTAGAGCTTTTCATAAGCTTTCCAATGAAGTATAGTGGGTATTTTTCTGATTTGTGTGCTAAAAGTTAGAGTAATTAGAAATTAAGATTGAAATCTGGAAAAAAAAAGGCAAGGCAGCAGTGGAAACTCGCCGTCTCGCGAGGGCGACGTTTCGCCTCGCGAGGGCGAGATTTAGGAGGCTGGTCGCGAGGCGCACGCCCTCGCGACAGTGTGAGACGAATTAAGCCTGAGGGCGGCGTCTCGCTCATGAGGCAACGATCAAGATATATATATATTTATTTATTTTATTATTTTGATTATTATTTGGCATTAAATGGTCCGCTTATTCTTTTGTCAATTTCTTTCCGTCCGACGTCCATTGACCTGATTCCAGAGGCATCGGATTAGTTGAATATTTAATTTCATTTTCTGAGAAAACGGGAATTTTTAGACGAATTTGACGTAGCCCCTATAATGGAACATGCAAACACTGCTTTGTTTAATCGGGGACCTATAGAGGTTCGAATTGCGCACCGTCGGCGCTTATAGTTTTCTAATTTTTAGACGGATTTTATGATGGGAAAATTTTAGATTAGGGCCGGAATGCCATGAACATGCATTATACACGCTTTTAATTATTCAATGTGCATTATTTGGTCATTCAACTATACAAAGGAGTAATGTGAACCTATTGTGTTTGCTATAGAGGCTCGGTTGGACCGTAGATCCACGGACATCGCAGAGACTTCCGGCATTAGCTCGGAAGTTATTCGTGAGTAACCTAGATGGTTTCTCAATTTTATGTGTTTAATATCTCGCATTTATGCCATGTGGAGATAATGGATGGGAACATGTGTGTTTGATTTTGATTGATTTGGACCATGGGTGTCCAAATATTTGGTATGAGATATCAAGTGGTATATGTGATTACTTGGAAATGACTTATGGGCATATGTTAAATGGGAATCGGTTATGGTGTGGATTTGGATATTGCATTCATACATAATTGCTTGAGCAAGAATTGGCAACAGGACCGAGTAGCCAACGAGAGCTTTAAGCTCAACGTGATCGGGCCTCGAGTCCATTAATGATTTAGAGCCTATGGCTCACCGATTAACGCGCCTTTAAGGGACAGTTTCAGGCTCATCACAACAATGAATTAAATTGAAAAGCGCCTCATTCACATTTCATGTGCATTTGAATTGGTTTCTTTCGACCGATAACATGATAATCATGTGGTACTTCGAATGTGTTCGAGTGATATAACTATGTGAATTCTGTATATGCATGAATTGGGTGAACCATCGATGATGGTTCTCACCGAGTTCGCAAACTCACCTAAAATTGCAAATTATTTTTCAGACCGAGATCGAGACTCATAGCTCAGGAGAGACTTTTTTTCCGTAGTGTAGATTGGTTGGCAAGAGAAGTCATGGCACATGTGTCGGTCGGTGACACTTTTGAGGATGACCTAGCTAGCTTTTTGTTTGATTTTCTTTAGAGTAATGTATGAAAATGCCGTTGTGTAAATTTACTACTTGAGGTTATGAAATGAGAATTTATGGTTTCAAAAATTAGTGGATTTCATATTAATGCTTTATGATTTTGGATGCCATGTGGAGTATTAGAGTTTGTTCATAGCACCCTTATCGTAGGGTGTGTACCGGAATGACCTACTGGCGCCGGTACATATCCTATGGTAAGGGGTGCTACATTTCATATAAATAAATAATTACTACATCGGTCTCGTGGTTCGACCTATTCACCACTTTACTCGCAAGTGTTCTAGAGTAGGAATTTATTTTGATTGGTTTGACACGCCATCAAATTTTGGCGCCGTTGTCGGGACCTAGTGCTTAAGTTTTGTTTGTTTGTGTTGCTAATCATTTTTAGTTGTTTGCATGCGGCATTGTGTTTACGCAGTGATTTATTGTTCGATCCGAGATAGAGAAGACCGCAAAACAACTTAGGAAAGCTACTAAAGTGCGTAAGGGACAAGCTTTACTTCGACAAGTCTTTTCGGTCAAATTGAGAATTTGCCTACCTTTGAGATCGAGTTATTGGAAGATCTTGAAGAAGCGAGATGGCGATCAACAAGTTTATTCCACTGTGAACAACTAGAAATCGAGCTCATGCAACTCGAGGGACATGTTGCACCACCATGAGAGGATCAACCTCTATGTATACTGCATCTGCATCACAATGATGGGTTCGAGTTGAAGAAGGTTGGGTTGATTCGTGCATTGTCGAAATTTCATGGGTTACCTTGACGAATTCAACAGCATCTTAAGGATTTTATGTGGTTTGTTCGGATTCAAGCCAAGAGGCATAAGCGAGGATCGCTTGAAATTGCGTGCTTTCCTTTTTTCTCTCGAAGCGCGATAGAGATTGGTTGTACTATCTTCCTTTGGGACGGTGGATACATGGCCTGATATGGCGAGATTGTTTTGGAAAAATACTTCCCAAAGATCCAGTACGCTTAATTTGCGAGAGAGATTTGTGGCATCGATGTGAGAGATACGTAAAACATGTATGAATATTATGAGAGATTCAAGAGGCTTTGTGCAAGTTATCCTTAGCATGGAATTACAGAGCAGCTCCTTATCCAGTACTTCTATGATGGGATGTTACTAAATGATAGAAAGATTCTTGATGCTGCTAGTGGGGGTGTCATAGTGAACAAGACACCTCAGGAGGCCAGAAACTTAATTGCAGCAATGGCTGCAAATCTTTAGCAGTTTGGGTATCGTACGGACACACACACTCGAGGTGTCCATGAGGCAAGTAATTCTAGACTCGAAAGTAGACTTGACAAGATTGCTGATTTGTTGGAGAGGCAAGTTATTAATTCTTCCAATGCCAATAATGTCACTGCAAGTGCTGTAACCAAGGGACCACAAGTCCCTATTTGTCAAATTTGTGGATTTCAGGGTCATTTTACCGATGCTTGTCCGACTCTGCAAGATGATACTGTGGAAGCTGAAGTTAAGGCGATCAATGACAATTATCAGCCTCAAAGAAAATATGATCCCTATTGAATACTTACAACCTGTGATGGAGGGATCATCCTAATCGAGATATGGAATGGGCAAGAAGGACAGAGTAGTCAAGTCGGCTCGGCGTCGGCCTCAAATTTCGACCTCAGCAGCAGAAGCAACAACAAGAATATCCGAGGTCTAATTACTACGATCAATTTCCACCTTGGAGGATCTCATGTCACAGTTGACTACTACTCAAATGACCACCCATACACAACTGCAGAGTTTGGTTCAATTTTAGACCGATTCAAAGACAATTCCTGTGCTCGAATTTAATAAAATTTTTCAAGAACTGAGGGAGCAAATAAGTCAATTGGCGTCACGCACGTAATCGTGGGAAATTGCCCTCTCATTCATCACAATCCTAGGCAGAATATCGTGTTATTACCTCGTGGCGGAAAAGAAATTGAAAGTGCCGGAGGATCGCGAAACTTGAACATGACCGTGTTGAAACTGTTGAGCCAGAAAAAGAAGCAGAAATCGAGGAAATCATGAAAGCTAATCCAGAAAGGCCACCATTCCCACACAGGTTGGCTAAGAAGAAGAAATTGCAGAATGAAGAGGAGATCTTGAAGATTTTTGAGAAGGTGGAGATCAATATCCCCCTTCTCATATTGCTTAGACAAACACCAAGGTACTGCAAATTTCTTAAGGACTTAGTTACTAGCATGACCAAGATGAGAGGAAATCAACGTGTGGTGATGAGTGAGAACGTCTCAGCAGTGTTACAGGGCAAGTTACCGATAAAGGAGAAGGACCCAGGTATGTTTACCATTCCTTGTAAAATTGGCAATGTTGGTATAGAACGGGCTATGCTAGATTTAGGGGCTTCTATAAATCTTATGCCATTGTCCATTTATACTACATTAAATGCTGGTCCATTGAAGCAAGATGGTGTGATTTTAACACTGGCTGATCGCACCACTAGGTACCCCGAAGGATTGTTAGAGGATGTTTTAGTGTAGGTGGATGATTTGGTATTTCCTGCAGACTTCTATGTGATGAGAATGGAGGATGAGGGGTCACCTGCGTCTAGAATGATGTTATTAGGACGCCCATTTTTGAGCACTTCTAGGACAAAAATTGATGTTCACGGGGGGACTTTAACTATGGAGTTTGATGGTGCCAAAGTTACATTCAATATTAATAACACCATTAAGCATCCTGTTGATTATTGTACAGCTTTTGCTATTGATCAGATTTACCCTTGATCGAGAAAGTTCTCGAGTTGTGTGTTGATGATTTTGTAAGCTACGATAATCGACAACATTACTCTAAGAAGCTATCGGAGATCGAGACCGAATGGGTAGTGTGGCGAGGTATGGTCCATGCAAAGACAAGATTTGCAGCATTACAAAGTTGCATCGACATAAATTGCTTAGACAAACAGCATTAACATCAAGATTGATTGCAATAAATTGCTCCCATCCATTCTTCACCGCCAACATTGAGCTTAAGGCATTACCTTCGCACCTCAAGTATATTTTCTTGGGGAGGCCGAACATTACCGTGATTGTTTCCAATCGGTTGAAGCGATCTGGAGGAGGAGAGGCTTATCCGTACTCGGGGAGAATAAAGAAGCTATTGGATGGTCGATTCACGGACATCAAGGAATCACCTACCATTTGCATGCATCGAATCTCGTTGGAGGATGATTGCAAACCCAAAGAAAGTAACCTCGGCGTCGATTGAATCCACCAATGATGGAGGTTGTAAAAAAGGAGATACTGAAATTATTGGTTGTGGACGTGATCTATGCTATTTCAGATAGCAAGTGGGTAAGTCCAACACAGGTAGTTCCTAAAAAAACTAGCATTACTGTTGTTGAGAATGAAAAAGGTGAATTAGTACCCATTAGAGTTCAAAACGGGTGGCATGTGTGTATTGATTTTAGGAAGTTAAATGCTACTACCAGAAAGATCATTTTCCTTACCGCTTATTGATCGATGCTTGAGAGACTTGGTGTCGTTCTCATTATTCTTGTTTAGGCGGTTATTAGAGCTTTCACCAGATTCATAAATACCAAGATCGTGAAAAGACGACGCGTTTACTTGTCCGCTTGGCACTTTCGCCTACAAACGCATGCCATTTGGTCTTTGCAACGCCCAATGACATTCGAGAGATGTATGGTAAGTATCTTTTCTGACTATGTAGAGGAAATTATTGAAGTCTTCATGGATGAATTTACTGTGTATGGAGATTCCTTTACATCTTGTTTAGAAAATTTGAGGAAGGTGTTAAAAAGATGCATTGAAAAAAATCTTGTGCTTAATTATGAAAAGTGTCATTTCATGGTTAATCAAGGCATCATATTGGGACATATAGTTTCGGCTAGGGGCATCGAAGTGGATAAATCAAAAATTGATGTGATTAACTCGCTGCCTTACCCCACAAATGTGCGGGAAGTACGCTCCTTTCTTGGTCATGCAGGTTTTTACAGGCGATTCATCAAAGATTTTTCAAAGATAGCTCATCATATGAGCAACCTTCTACAAAAAGATGTGTCGTTTGAATTCAATGAAGACTGCAAAAAGGCGTTTGACATCTTGAAGGAAAAGCTGGTCACCGCACCTATCATCAAACCACCAGATTGGAACCTCCCCTTCGAGCTCATGTGCGATGCCAGTAACTACGTTGTAGGAGCAGTTCTTGGACAGAGGGTAGGTCGTGACCCTCATGTGATCTATTATGCATCAAAGACGTTGGATAGTGCTCAACAAAACTATTCAACCACGGAGAAGGAGATGTTCTTTGTGGTCTTCGATTAGAGAAATTCGATCATATTTGCTTGGTACGAAGGTGATAGTGTATTCGCACCACGCCGCTCTTCGATACCTAATGAGCAAAAAGATGCGGCCAAGACTTATCCGATGGGTTCTTCGCTACAAGAATTTGATATCGAGGTCCGAGATAAAAAGCAAAGAAAACCCGGTCGCAGATCACCCAAGAGGTCGCAAAACACTTCTGGAGAGGATCTGGTCGTTATTGAGGAGTTTCCCGATGAACAGTTATTCACAGTGACTTCAACATGGCCATGTCGAAACCCATGGTACGCGGATCTGGTCAATTTTATCACCCAGAATGGCTATCCAGTTGGTATCACATCTACCCAACGCCATAAATTGAAGAATGATGCTAGGTATTATATTTTGGATGATCCATATTTATGGAAAATGTGTTCTGATCAGATTGTGCGAAGGTGCGTACCTGAATATGAAATTTCTTCTATATTGCAATTTTGTCATGCATCCGCTTGTGGTGACCATTTATTACTAATAGGACAAACTAGGAAAGTGCTTCAATCTGGTTTTACCGGCCCGACATTTTCGAGATTCTTATGCATTTTGTAAAGCATGTGACAAAGCCAAATGATTTGGCAACATAGTCAAGAAATGAAATGCCTCGCACCTTTGCTATTGTTTGTGAAATATTTGATGTGTGGGGTATTGATTTCATGGGCCCTTTCCATCATCATTTGGTTTCAATACATTTTGTTACCGTCGATTATGTTTGAAATGGGTAGAAGCAAAAGCTACTCGAACTAATGATTCTAAGGTTGTTGTCGATTTTGTGAAGGCTAATATCTTTGTCGTTCGCACTCCAAAAGCAATCATTAGTGATCGTGGGACTCATTTCGCAATGAGTGTTTCACGATTTCTCAAGAAATATGGAGTTTACACAGACCTCCACGGCCTACCATCCTCAAACTAATGGGTTGGTGAATTGTCCAATCGAGAGGTAAAGAGTATTTTGAGAAAAGCGTGAATTTTAACAGAAAGACTGGAGCTGCCGATTGGACGATGCTCTTTGGGCTTACCGAACTGCCTATAAAACGCCATTAAATATGTCTCCTTATAGACTTATTTATGGCAAGGCCTGTCATCTGCCAGTGGAAGTTGAGCATCGAGCGTTCTAGGCCGTGAAGCAGTGCAACATGAATTTTGATGCTGCGGGGCAACAAAGGAAGTTGCAGATTCAAGAATTGGAAGAACTACGAAACCATGCTTTCGACAACGCAGTTACATACAAGGCCAAAACTAAAGCTTTTCACGACAAGCAGCTTGCTGAGAAGAAGTTTAAAGTCGGACAAAAGGTACTTTTATTTAATTCGACTTTGAAGCTTTTTGCAGGGAAATTGCGATCCAAGTGGATTGGGCCTTTCGTGGTCACAAAGATCTATCAAATGCGGTCTTTGTGGATATTCAAAGCATGGAAACAGGAAAAATTTTCAAGGTGAATGGCCATCGTTTGAAGCCATTTTATGAAGGATTTCAGCCCAAGCGAATGGGTTAATTTTTGCATGAACCTTCCTATAACCGAATGGGGCCTGGTGTCGAGCTAACGACGTTAAACAAATGCGCTTCGGGAGGCAAACCCAAGCGTTTACTTTCATTATGTTCTTCGTAATTTAATTTTAGTTGTTTATAATTACATCTGTGTTCTTGTTTTTCGACATTTTCTTTTTGAACTGTCTTCCAATATTTTGTGTTGTTGTTGGATGTCACTTGGTCGGAAGGTTTTTATTGTTTTGCAGGATAATATGGGCGCATCATGTCACAGCTCCACCGTCACCTTAGCGCATCACTTAGAGAAGCTCTTTCTTACCCTTTACTTTTTACTATTCTTGTCTTACATTTGCAAACATTGAGGACAATGTTTAGTCTTAAGTGTGGGGAGGGAAAGTTTCCAATTGTTTAGATTTATTTCTTTTGTTTCTTTTGTTTGCGTAATTGTTTTGTGTTTTTGTTTTATCTGTTTTTATCTTTAATGTCATGTTTATCACTGTTTTAGATTAATTTGTCCATTCTTGCATTATGTGAAATGTTTTGGTAATACCCATAAAAAAAAAAAGGTTTGAATTCAACTGTTGTTAAACATGTTTTTTTGTCGACAATCTTGCCTTCTTTGTTTAAGAAACTTGAACTATTGGATACTTTGGCCTAATTGATCTTTTCTTGATCCTGTCTTGTTATGACTTGAGTTAGTGTATGTATTGGAATTAAACAGACTGCTTCAGTTGTTTGCGCTTGTAGAGAGTAATAGGTGTGCATACACACTAAACACACTGTGAGATTTTTGGGACATAGGATAGAGAGTGCAATCTTACACGCACTCTAGTTTTCTTTCAGGAGAGCGCACACATTTGTCCCCTGCTAGAAACTGACATAAGTTCTATTCAAAACCACATTTAGTACAATGGAATGAAGCTAAGGCATTGTTTGTGCAACTCCTTGTCTTTCCTTTTTCTTTCATAAAAATCCAACCCAAAAAAAAAAAAAAAAATCCTAGTTCAACCCCTTTGAGCCTAGACCTTTTCTTTGTTTTAATACACCGATTTTACCCTGCAACTTCTTCTTTCAAAACACAACTTTTGCACCTAGTTGAGAATAATTACTAAGTAGCATGTGTAATTACATATCTTGTATACCGGTGTTTAGTCACTTTGGGATATCTGAATTGTTCGCTTAATTGTGCTTTGATAAAAAAAGAGAGAGAAAATCATAGCTGGCTGAATTGCATTTGTGGTTTTAGTTTCGAAAAAAGTAAAGAGAAAGCGAAAAAAAAAGGAAAAACAAAAGAAAAAAAAACAGGAAAAAAAAGAAGAAAAAAGAGAGAGGAAATGCATGGGAATTAGTTTCAGCAGCTTTGGTTCGATTTCACTATTATAGTTTAAGTTAAGTGAATACTGGATTTGCGATTTGGTATACTTGAATGAGCTTAATGGTTTAATCTTTTCATTTGTGATGAAAGAAAATTTTGGATGTTAGCACGTGTCTACTTGGTACAGTTATTTGCTCTTCTCAACTCAATTTCTTTGGTAGCCAACAAGCCCCATTACAACCCAATAAAAGACCTAGCTGACTATTGTGGGTTTTAAACCTGAGCTAGTGGTAGAGATGTGAACTTGTGTCATTCCTATGGAAAGAACAAATCTGTACTGGATTTTGAGGGAAACACCAACACCTAAATTTCACATGAGCGAATGAGTGAAACATTGCGAGGGTATGGATGTTTTTACTTTTTACTTGGGCACTCCTGAAGCAGTTAACATTCCTAATTAATTAGGAGATCAGCCTTTATGGGTTTGTTTGTTTAATTCTAGATTGCTTACATGAACTTGAGAAGTGATGAGTACAGTTGAAAGAATTGTGATAAGATGTCGAAGTGTCTTGATAATTTTGGTTGATTGAATACTTGAGGGCAAGTATTGTTCAAGTGTGGGGAGTTTTGATAATTTGCATTTTTTTCATGTTTATTTTTTGTGTTTTATGTTCTTTTGTTAGAATTTTGTGATGTTCTGCTTGTGTTTCAATAGTAATTTATGTTTTTGCATGTTTTAGGTGACGAAATACAAAGTGACGCAATTTAGAGTGTAATTTGACGTGGAAGTTGGAGATATTTTAATTGTCTGATCAATTAGCTACAGCCACAAAGAAAAATGAGGACTTTGAATCAGCAAATTAAAGTGGCGCAACATCCAGGCACAAGGGATTTGAGGCTAATTAAGTCAAGGCATACGACAGGTGCTGGAAAGAGGATTTGGAGAATTAAAAGAGAATGAGTGGGCTGTAGCATTAAATGGAGAGGGGCCCACTTTATTAGAAAACCTAAGGAATTGGAGGGAGTTCACGGCAACATGGAATTAAAGGGCTGAAGCATTAATTGTCATGGGCCCACATTATTAAAAGAAGGAAACAAAACCTAGGGAGGACATGAAGTTGACGACAGCTTTGGGGAGAGAGTATAGAGGACAGCTGGAGGGTTTGAAATAGCCAAGGAAAAGAGGAATTGGAGGTCGGCGCAGGAACAAAGAAGAGAGCAACTTAATTGTCCCATCAAGATAGCATAGTGTAAGAAGCAGTCCATCCACGCACAAGGAGAACGACGATGCAAAAAGGAGCAACCAAAAGTAGACACACGAAGAAGACCCACTCACCATGCCAAAGACACCAGCTGTAGCAATCACGTTATTCTCCTCAAAAGCAGAAGAAATATGAAGAATAAATAATGAAGATGAATGCATCTAAAGTAGAAAAGACAAGAGAGACGTGGATGAGATGAAAAGGAGAATGGAGTTGGTGGGGGCAAGTAAAAGCAACGTGAGCTGGTGATATGAAAGGGTATGTGCGTGAACTAGTGAAGAGGAAGGAGGCCCAGGCTTACACCACACCAGCTGGAGACACACTGCCAGAAAAAATAAAATAAATAAAAGAGTTGAAGTTGCATGGGTGGAAATGGTGTGGTCTGGAGGAACTAGAGGATTGGAGAGTGTGTGGTCTGAAAACAAATATATAACGTGGATCTAGAGGCCACTGGAGGGGTGTGCGTAAAAGGAGAAAAATAAAAAAGCGGAGCATGAAGAAACTATTGTCAGCAAGGAGAAAATAGGTGTCAGCGTGAAGAAAGCCTTGGAACTTGGGAGAATAGTCAAAGATTGCGGCAGCTAGTGGACGACAACCTTGAGGAGGAACAACAGTGACGAATTGAGAGGAAGGAAAGCTTTAGAGACTATATTTATATAGACAACAAAGGAGAAATAACGTGGAGACTGCGGCAGCTTAGAGAAAATCCAAGATTGCGGCGTGAGCTGGAGAAAAACGTGAGGCACGAGGAACAGAGGCATGGACAGCAACCTTGAGGAGGGATCATGCATTTAAGTCGAAATAAACTTTATTCGGTGAATTAGAATTTCGTGAAGGTTGAACTCCATTTTATTTGTCAATTTCAGTTTTAATTATTTAGAGACTAATATTATGTGTGGCTAATTTTTAAATCTAGACAAGGTACTTGATGTTTGATGCATGTAGTTCGTGAGACTCTCGTTGTTGGACCCCGAACTTTGATTGGACGTCAAAATCGTTAAACAAGAAAATTAGTGTGGTATTTGGGTAATATTGCTAATGATGTTGGGGGTTAATGTATGAAATGAGCGTTCTCAGTGTACATGCATTATGGGTAACATCTTTATAATTGAAAAAAAAAAGTGAATTTGTATAGTTACTATTTATGTAACTTTGAAATTTCAATAAATGAGACTTGATTTATTGGGGCTAGAAATGCCCGCAAAAGCTCAGAAGAACCTTTTATCGTGTTTTGCAAGTGATTGTTCAAGTATGACTTGCATTGAATTGAAAATGTGTCATAAGTTGTGTAAATGAACTTTGTGTGATATGTGGTTGCTTTCAAAATTTATTCTAAAGTATGTATTTTGTGGCTTATGGATGATTTGAGAAATGGCTTAATGTTTGTCATAAGAATGTGTTGAATGAATTGTATATGGAGGATTTAAGTATGGAAAGAATGAGTATTTTGTATATGTATTATGTTATAGATTAAATTGTGGAGATTGAATCGTGGTTGAAGTAGATTGGACGAAGAGTATTGTGGTAGTGAGGAAAATGTGAAATCAAGATGGAAAGAATGGATTGGTCTTGATGACTTTGAGGCTTTAAAGAGATATGTATATGTTATGAAATGTCGAGTGAATATTATGAGTTAATGAAAGTTAAAATGAATGAGATGATTAAGATGATTGAAATGGAAGTTGAAAGGTAGGAAATAAAGATTGAAAGAGTGAGAATTGGAAGAATTAGTGAAGGTGTGAAAATATGAAGAATTATGAAAGTTTGACTTTTGGAGATGAATAGTTGACTTTTGATTTAAGTGAAATTTGATAAAATGATATTCATGAACATGTAGTGCTTGTTGAGGGCTTTCGTAGCCATAAAGTTTGCGAATTTTCGATATCGGGCTAGAAGTTATGATAGATTGAAGTTTTGATGTTGTTTAGGTGATTGAAAACCAGACGATGTCTGTAGCAAAACCAGCTGATAGGAAAAGTGGACGCTATAGAATGTAGGAGATAGAATCAGCCTTTGTAGTCTTCATGAGAGTTATAGATCTAGATGTCTACTTTCTAACCGTCCAAGAATGAAGTCATTTCGACACCTATAGAGAAAGTTATGGCATTTGCGCCAAAACATGTCTGATAGAAATCAGATGATAGAAAAACCAGCTGAAGCAAAAGCAGACGATATGGACTTGATATCGATAGATTTAGACAAAATTTCCTTCTTGAAAGTTGTAGATCTCTCTTTTCTATATGAGATAGATACCAAGTTTGCCCAATTTGGATATCGGAGTCAAAAGATATGATCTATATAAGTGGACATGTGCTGGATAGAAAAACCAGCTGATAGAAAAACCAGCTGATAGAAAAAAACCAGCTGAAGCAAAAGCAGATGATATGGACTTGATATCGATAGATTTAGACAAAATTTCCTTCTTGAAAGTTGTAGATCTCTTTTCTATGAGATAGATACCAATTTTGCCCAATTTGGATATCGGAGTCAAAAGATATGATCTATATAAGTAGACATGTGCTTGATAGAAAAACCAGCTGATAGAAAAACCAGCTGATAGGAAACCAGGAAGATGCAAAAATCAGACGAAAGATTAATTGAGACATTTGACCCTTTTAGAGACTGAATTTGGATTTAAGTTCTTCATGAACATTGTAGATCAGTCTTTCTCTATGAAATAGACATCAATTTTGTCCAATTTGGAGTTCGGAGTTAAAAGTTATAAGCGTTTGAAGTTTGGAGGAAAATCACCGATGAAAATCAGTGATGCAAAAATCAGTGATTGAAAAAAATCAGCCGATGCAAAATCAGCCGATGGAAAAGTCGACGAAGGAAATCAGACGATGAACAGTAAATCAGACGATAGAAAATCAGATGATGAACAGTAAATCAGATGATAGAAAATCAGAAGATGAGCGAGAATCGACGATAGAAAATCGATGATGAACAAGAAGTAGATGAAGGAAAAGCGATCGCACACGATCAGTATTTTGAGGATATATGAAGCACAGAGCTCAGATTGAGGTGATTCAAATTGGAGATTAGGCTACAACTTTGATGAAGAACCCCGATCAAGATGGAGCCTCTAAGACCTGCTCGGATATTGGAATGAAACTCGGCAAGGTGCGGTCTCGATTTTATGCATGTCCGATAGTATTTTGGCCATAACTTCTTCGCTTTAGATCCGAATTGAGCGCGGTTTGTTGCGTTGGATTTGTATGATCGAGGGGAACATTGTGAAGAAGAAATTATTGTAAAATTTCTTTATTTACCTGATCGGAATTTGGAGCCAAGATATCAACTTTAAGGGCAATTTGGAAGAACACTTAAAGAGTTAAGTTAGTAGGCTTATAAGGAGGGCATGAGAGTCTTTCCTCATTCATTAAATGACATGGCATGTGGATGTAGTATAAATAGAGGAGAAGCAGGCTGTGGTCGTGAGAGTTAGAGAAATGAATAAAGAGAAACAAAAGAAAGAAAGAAAGAAGAGAGAAAAGAGAAGAGTGGGTTTGGTGGAAGGAGAAAAGAAAGGACAGCAGCTAGGTTCGATTTTGTGAGCTTTCCAGGAGGATTTCGAACATGCTCCAAGAGGGAAAAAGATGAAGGATGAAGAGAGCTCTAGGATGAGCTAAGAAAATCGAAAATGGTGAAGAGTGAGGTAAAGCCGATTTTCAAGCTTCAAGCTTTTCTTAAAATTTTGGTGTAGAATCATGGAAAATATTATGGTTTTGTGGATTATGAAATTAGTTGTGATGTCTATGCTAAGATGGTGGTTTAATTTTGGATTAATGTGAGTTAGGTTTATGCCCAATTTTGGAAATTGGGGCTTTGTAAAATGATGCATTAGATAGCTTGGAAATATGTTGGAATTGGGTTTCCTATAGTAAATTTTGAGGGTTATGGTATTTATGATGATGAATTTGGATGATTTCGGTCTAGGAAATTTCAAAGTGGGTGAAAGAAAGAAGCTTCAGAGAAATTAGAGCTTTGGACAAGTTCCTAGCATGGATTCAAGTGGGTATCCGCTTATAATAGAATTTATAAGCCATTACCGCTTTCTTTAAACAAAGAGATTTTCTGACTTAAATTGCATCATAATTGTTGCATCATTGCATAAATGATTTGAAAAATCATTTTGATTCGATACATGAAATTTTGATGAATTGCAAAATACATTGTGTTATGCCTTGAAAGACTTCATGGTCGAGTATATTCGGAAAGAGCATTTGATAAATTGATTTGAGCATTATATGTGCTTTTGTGTGGGCAAGAGAGTAACGCTGTGATAGTCTCGTGCACGAGACAAAAATAATGTGATAGCCTTCTCCCGCTGCTCGCTTTAGGGCTTACGAGATCCGAAAAATGGACTCGTCGTGATTACGAGAAACTTTGGTTTCGCCGTGTTTATGGAACTCTAGCCATTTGTGTGCATTGCTTACGTGAATTGCCAAGTTGATGCATTCATGTCTTGTGACCTATGGATTTGTGGCTGAAAGCCTAAGACGATACGATTTGTAAAATGTGATTTTGATTAAAGCAAAGAAAAGAACTTCTTCAAAAATGTGCTTTACTTGATTTCAAAGAAATGTTTTCTAAGACCGTAAAAGAAAAAGATTTCAAGAGTTTTGCTTATTGTTTTGTTATAAACTGTTACCCATTGAGCCTAAGTTCACCCCCTCATTACCATCCACAGTAATGAGAAGAAGATCCGTGAGCGAAAAAGAGGATTTTGTATCTTTGTATTTGCATTCGGATTTTATATTGTGATTGTATTATGGCTCAGAAGGCCATTAAAATTTGTATATGATTATGGGATGGGATTATGTAAGTGAAATATGGTTAGTATTTATGAATGTGAATTATGATCATGACTTGAGATATGACCGAGAATTATGGAAGTGTTTAGATATAGGATTGTAAATGTGTATGATGGGATTCCGGACGGGAGGTCCAAGATTTGTGTGATGGGTTGGAAATATTGAAGTGCTTTCATGTATGGATTTGTGTATGGATATGATATGGAAATTATGTATGAATGGCATAAGATGGATTGTCGAAATTCAAATATTTGTTAATAAGTTTAAATTGGGATAAAGAGAGATATGATTGTAGCGAATGATAAAATGTTTTCGAATCTAACGCGATATGATCGAATATGAAGGATTCAAAGGATTGAGGAATTGATGAAATACAAATTGAAATTGAAACTACTTTGAACAATGTGTAAGTGGAAAAAAAATGAAGCGATATTAGTTAAGTGCGATTCGTTACGTTATGAGTTGGGTTCAAAGCAGGTCCCAACATTTATGGTATCGAGCGCCAGATATGATCTTACATGGGCGCATGTGTATGCGTTAGACGATAAGAAATTGTGAAAAGTTTGAGGTGATAGATCTAATAGGAAAATGATGATACTGATACGAGAAAAGGAAGTTGTGGATAAGTAGAGGCAATTATGGTAGATACGGATTCAATGCCATTATATTGGAAGTGTCGAAAGTCTTTGGTTGAGAATTTGAGTCTCGGATCGTTAAGTTGACGCCCTTAACGGCCGATGATTTAGACCTCGATCGAGTACTTATCGACATTCCTTTGATGGTAATCATTCGCATTAAGAAGAGATTAGTGGAATTGAGGTCAAAATTTCATGATGAATATGTATCGATAATTTGAATTGGATGAGAAATAAAGGAGATGTGCCACCGTAACAGGATACGAGGAGTTTTGCAAGGATCGCTTATATCGATTTCGCACTTAAAGGAGGGCACGGATGAGTATAGAATAAGTCATATGTGTGAACTGTTGCTAAATGTTCGACTATGAGAGACAATAGGAAGAAGGGTATTTTGTTAGAATATAAGGCAATGAAAGTGTGGCTAATTGGAAATAAGAATTTTCGTGGTCCGATATGTTAGACATGAATTCAGATTTATGGATATGTCGGTGACTTTGTGAATGGAATTATGCTGCAGTAAGTGTTTGAATCGATATGGATATATCATTACTCGCAGGAATTGAATGAAAGGTAGTATGCAAGAAAGTGGAACTGGTCGAAGCCGATAAGTTAGTGTATGACTAGAGAATGCTGGTCTTCCTTGACCAAAGAGTTGGGATTATAAGCTCTTACCTCGATTCAACAATGGAATTTGGTAATTCTTCCATAGTCCAGAGGACAAGGACCCCGGTATGGATCAACCAGTTGCTTCGTAAAGGAACCGATAAATGCAAGGAGGGAAGTTTGAAATGAGATGATAGATTTCTAGGAGTTGTGATGTGAATCTCATACTCCTTTTGGATCGATCAGAATAGTGGACTCGGAAATAAATTTCCAAGAGTAGCAACCAGCTATCGAGAGTGCATCTTGACATCAGAATTGAGTATATGAGATCTATTTTCAGATATAGCTTATGGAGTCATCTTTGATCCCTTGAGTTAAGTTATGAAATGAATCGAGAATTGAGATAAAGTATGGTATAGATGATTTTGCTTTGGAAAGGTAGCTGCGATGGAGCGAAAATTTGAATAGAGGTGATATTCAGAGGTTATTCTAATTAGTATGATTGGTATATCAAGAGTATAAGATATGAATTGGTGATATGCCGAGATATAAGAGTAAACGAATGTGTCTCTTATATCATAGGGTTTGATCCTAAAGGCTATTGGATTAAGCAAATCGTATGCTTTATTTCAAGGATGATCAATGAAAGGACAAGTCAAGAAATGAATATGTAATAACTCGACAAAGAAGTATTGGAGTCTGTCTCTAATGGAGACTCAAGTAAAAGGGTGGAATAAACTACTGAGAAGGTATGCATTTCGCTTGATGTAAAGAGAAGTATGTGTGTAAGTATGTTTGGAGACTCAAGTATGCCTTATTGAATGTGTTTCAATCACATTAAGTGTGCAAATGAGCTGCAATGTGGACAGAAGTTTGTATGAATGAGCAAACATGAAAATAAGCTATGGAGGTATGAGGAAATTCAAGGAATGGAAACAATCATTCAAAAAGAATGTCAATTGGAAAATTGAAAAGAAAGTGTGATAATGTACCTTAATGAGGAATCGGTTATTTAAGGAATCGCGAGGACTAATCAAGAAGCACACGGAATATGATAATAATTGAGGTGTAAACCAAAGGGACCGATAACACAATAATATTGGAGACCAAGTGATCAAAGAGTAGATGATGTATTAAAAGTATTCACTAATTGAGAGACTAGTCGAACACGTGGAAAAACGTATGAAACTTATGATAAATGGAAGGAAGGAGAATTTGAAGAATGATTTTAATGAAAATCAACTGCATGAATTTGGAAAGTTTGTCGATGATCGATGTTGTATAAGAGATTTGGATAAAATCTAATGGAGCATAATGAAGTGATTGCATATGTCTTGAGCAACTAAGGTTCTATGAGTTAAGGAGTTGATACATGTTTAAGAGCTGCTACACTAATGATTACTTTAAAGCTTGGAGACAGTATGAATAAAAGAACATCTTGGAAGTATTTATGCAAGTACAGATCGTAAAAGCGGGGACAATCATTGAATTGAGAGCATGGAATAGGAATACAAAAAGATTTTGATTGTATGAATGAGAAATTCCTATTAAGGCTAAGTATTTTGTCAAATGCATAAACAGAAAATCGATATCGAGGTTATTGGAACCAAAAGCAAAAAGGAAGCATAACATGTGGGGCTTGGTACGTCCCAAATTAAGGATCAAGAAATTGTGAATTGTTTTGAGAGGTTGAAAACAGATCCAAGTTTGAGTTCTAATAGAAAGAGGGCTATATGGTGATTGTAATAAGAAGAATGTGAAATTAATAATGATGGTTGAGAAAGGAGAATTTGCTAAGTTCGATATGAATTAGTTCAGATGGAGTCTTATGAGATAGTGTTATCGACAAAAGATGTCCCGGATTCGAAATGCTAATATGCGATTATGTTTGGAAATATATGATATTGGTATTATTGATACAAGAAGTCGAAAGTTGTGAGTGATCTGAACTCGAATGAGGAAGCAGTCCAGAAGTGATATAAATTTCGAGGACGAAATTTTTTAAGGAGGGAGAATTGTTGGACCCGAACTTTGATTGGACGTCAAAATCGTTAAACAAGAAAATTAGTGTGGTATTTGGGTAATATTGCTAATGATGTTGGGGTTAATGTATGAAATGAGCGTTCTCGAGGTACATGCATTATGGGTAACATCTTTATAATTGAAAAAAAGTGAATTTGTATAGTTACTATTTATGTAACTTCTTTGAAATTTCAATAAATGAGACTTCGATTTATTGGGGCTAGAAATGCCCGCAAAAGTCAGAAGAACCTTTTATCGTGTTTTGCAAGTGATTGTTCAAGTATGACTTGCATTGAATTGAAAATGTGTCATAAGTTGTGTAAATGAACTTTGTGTGATATGTGGTTGCTTTCAAAATTTATTCTAAAGTATGTATTTTGTGGCTTATGGATGATTTGAGAAATGGCTTAATGTTTGTCATAAGAATGTGTTGAATGAATTGTATATGGAGGATTTAAGTATGGAAAGAATGAGTATTTTGTATATGTATTATGTTATAGATTAAATTGTGGAGATTGAATCGTGGTTGAAGTAGATTGACGAAGAGTATTGTGGTAGTGAGGAAAAATGTGAAATCAAGATGGAAAGAATGGATTGGTCTTGATGACTTTGAGGCTTTAAAGAGATATGTATATGTTATGAAATGTCGAGTGAATATTATGAGTTAATGAAAGTTAAAATGAATGAGATGATTAAGATGATTGAAATGGAAGTTGAAAGGTAGGAAATAAAGATTGAAAGAGTGAGAATTGGAAGAATTAGTGAAGGTGTGAAAATATGAAGAATTATGAAAGTTTGACTTTGGGGATGAATAGTTGACTTTTGATTTAAGTGAAATTTGATAAAATGATATTCATGAACATGTAGTGCTTGTTGAGGGCTTCGGTAGCCATAAAGTTTTGAATTTTCGATATCGGGCTAGAAGTTATGATAGATTGAAGTTTTGATGTTGTTTAGGTGATTGAAAACCGTATCGATGTCTTGTAGCAAAAACCAGCTGATAGGAAAAGTGGACGCTATAGAATGTAGGAGATAGAATCAGCCTTTGTAGTCTTCATGAGAGTTATAGATCTAGATGTCTACTTTCTAACCGTCCAAGAATGAAGTCATTTCGACACCTATAGAGAAAGTTATGGCATTTGCGCCAAAACATGTCTGATAGAAATCGATGATAGAAAAACCAGCTGAAGCAAAAGCAGACGATATGGACTTGATATCGATAGATTTAGACAAAATTTCCTTCTTGAAAGTTGTAGATCTCTTTCTATATGAGATAGATACCAAGTTTGCCCAATTTGGATATCGGAGTCAAAAGATATGATCTATATAAGTAGACATGTGCTGATAGAAAACCAGCTGATAGAAAACCAAATGATAGGAAAACCGTAAGATGCAAAAATCAGACGAAAGATTAATTGAGACATTTGACCCTTTTAGAGACTGAATTTGGATTTAAGTTCTTCATGAACATTGTAGATCAGTCTTTTCTATGAAATAGACATCAATTTTATCCAATTTGGAGTTCGGAGTTAAAAGTTATAAGCGTTTGAAGTTTGGAGGAAAAATCACCGATGAAAATCAAATGATGCAAAAATCAGTGATTAAAAAAATCAATGATGCAAAATCAGCCGATGGAAAAGTCGACGAAGGAAATCAGACGATGAACAGTAACGCAGAAGATAGAAAATCAGACGATGAACAGTAAATCAGATGATAGAAAATCAGAAGATGAACAAGAATCGCATTTATAGAAAATCGATGATGAACAAGAAAGGGATGGAAGGAAAACGATCGCACACGTATCAAGATTTTGAGGATATATGAAGCTACAGAGCTCAGATTGAGGTGATTCAAATTGGAGATTAGGCTACAACTTTGATGAAGAACCCCGATCAAGATGGAGCCTCTAAGACCGCTCGGATATTGGAATGAAACTTCGGTGCAAAGGTGCGCCTCGTGATTTTATGCAGTGTCCGATAGTATTTTGGCCATAACTTCTTCGCTTTAGATCCGAATTGAGCGGTTTGTTGCGTTGGATTTGTATGATCGAGGGAACATTGTGAAGAAGAAATTATTGTAAAATTTCTTTATTTACCTTATCGGAATTTGGAGCCAAGATATTAACTTTTAGGGCAATTTTGGAAGAACACTTAAAGAGTTAAGTTAGTAGCTTATAAGGAGGGCATGAGAGTCTTTCCTCATTCATTAAATGACATGGCATGTGGATGTAGTATAAATAGAGGAGAAGCAGGCTGTGGTCGTGAGAGTTAGAGAAATGTAATAAAGAGAAACAAAAGAAAGAAAGAAAGAAAGAGAAAAGAGAAGAGTGGGTTTGGTGGAAGGAGAAAGAAAGGACAGCAGCTAGGGTTCGATTTTGTGAGCTTTCCAGAGGATTTCAACATGCTCCAAGAGGGAAAAGATGAAGGATGAAGAGAGCTCTAGGATGAGCTAAGAAAACGAAAATGGTGAAGAGTGAGGTAAAGCCGATTTTCAAGCTTCAAGCTTTTCTTAAAATTTTGGTGTAGAATCATGGAAAATATTATGGTTTTGTGGATTATGAAATTAGTTGTGATGTCTATGCTAAGATGGTGGTTTAATTTTGGATTAATGTGAGTTAGGTTTATGCCCAATTTTGGAAATTGGGGCTTTGTAAATTGATGCATTAGATAGCTTGGAAATATGTTGGAATTGGGTTTCTATAGTAAATTTTGAGGGTTATGGTATTTATGATGATGAATTTGGATGATTTCGGTCTAGGAAATTTCAAAGGGCGAAAGAAAGAAGCTTCGGAGAAATTAGAGCTTGGACAAGTTCCTAGCATGGATTGAAGTGGGTATCCGCTTATAATAGAATTTATAAGCCATTACCGCTTTCTTTAAACAAAGAGATTTTCTCGACTTAAATTGCATCATAATTGTTGCATCATTGCATAAATGATTTGAAAAATCATTTTGATTCGATACATGAAATTTTGATGAATTGCAAAATACATGTGTTATGCCTGAAAGACTTCATTTGAGTATATTCGGAAAAGAGCATTTGATAAATTGATTTGAGCATTATATGTGCTTTTGTGTGGGCAAGAGAGTAACGTTGTGATAGTCTCGCACGAGACAAAAATAATGTGATAGCCTTCTCCCGCCGCCGCTTGAAGCTTACGAGATCCGAAAAATGGACTCGTCGTGATTACTGTAAACGGTTGCCGTCGTGTTTATGGAACTCTCTAGCCATTTGTGTGTGCATTGCTTACGTGAATTGCCAAGTTGATGCATTCATGTCTCAGGACCTATGGATTTGTGGCTGAAAGCCTAAGACGATATCGATTTGTAAAATGTGATTTTGATTACAGAAGAAAAGAACTTCTTCAAAAATGTGCTTTACTTGATTTCAAAGAAATGTTTTCTAAGACCGTAAAAGAAAAAGATTTCAAGAGTTTTGCTTATTGTTTTGTTATAAGCTGTTACCCATTGAGCTAAGCTCACCCCTCATTACCATCCACAGTAATGAGAAGAAGATCCGTGAGCTAAAAAGAGGATTTTGTATCTTTGTATTTGCATTCGGATTTTTATATGTGATTGTATTATGGCTTGAAGGCCATTAAAATTTGTATATGATTATGGGATGGGATTATGTAAGTGAAATATGGTTAGTATTTATGAATGTGAATTATGATCATGACTTGAGATATGACCAGAATTATGGAAGTGTTTAGATATAGGATTGTAAATGTGTATGATGGGATTAGGACGGGAGGTCCAAGATTTGTGTGATGGGTTGAAAATATTGAAGTGCTTTCATGTATGGATTTGTGTATGGATATGATATGGAAATTATGTATGAATGGCATAAGATGGATTGTTAAATTCAAATATTTGTTAATAGTTTAAATTGGGATAAGAGAGATATGATTGAATAATGATAAAATGTTTTCGAATGCTAACGCGATATGATCGAATATGAAGGATTCAAAGGATCGAGGAATTGATGAAATACAAATTGAAATTGAAACTACTTTGAACAATGTGTAAGTGGAAAAAAAATGAAGCGATATTAGTTAAGTCGCGATTCGCTCGTTATGAGTCGGGTTCAAAACGTCCCAACACTCGTGGTTTAATTGTTTTCGTGAATTTCTTATGTTTATTTAATCTTTGCGCTTAATCGATTTATTATTGTTGAGTTTGTTGATTAATGTGGCGCTAATTAATTGACTTGATGATAAATTGCGAATAGATTAGTTAATTCGTGATTCGCCGCTATCAAAGTGGCGTAATTAATTTCAATTAAGAGGTTAATGGGATTAAATAATTTAGTCTAAATAGATTACGGTGTCCGATTCATTGGCTAAGGCGAGGTCCATTAGAGCCTATAGCGCTATAGATTATATTCATGAGCTTTACTTGGGAATAGTCTAATTGGTTAGGGAAATAATCATGAGCTTTACTCGGGATTATCGAATAATTATGAATGGATTGGTAGATTTGTCTTTGTTCACATTCTGCTATAACTTTGTCCATAGGAATGAACAAAATTCATATTTTTGAGTCTATGATCGAATTACAGTATCAAACAGGAGAGTACCTTGGCTAGGCTTTTATTCATATTATTTTCAATCTTTAATTTTAATTTCTTTCTACGTGATTTCATGTTTCAAATTTAATCGTTCCGAAATCAATTATTTATATTTTTTTTTTCGATTTCGCATAAATAAATAATTACTACACTGGTCTCTGTGGTTCGACCCTATTCACCACTTTACTCGCTTAAGTGTTCTAGAGTAGGAATTTATTTTTGATTGGTTTGACACGCCATCGCTTAAGTGTTCTAGAGGGATTTTCATCTCTCAACGCAAGTATGTCTTAGACTTGCTAACAGAGACCGGACTAATGGACTGTAAGCTAGCAGAGACACCGATTGTGGTCAATAATGGTTTGCAGATAGTTGATGGGGTAGAGTTGGCCAATAGAGAATGTTATCAGCATCTGGTGGGGAAGCTGATATATCTGTCTCACACGAGGCCGGATGTGGCGTATCTTTGTAGGAGTTCGAGTCGGATTCATATCGCCTCGAAGTTGATCATATGGAGGCTGCTTTGAGAGTTGTTCGGTACCTGAAGGGTTCTCCAGGAAGGGGTGTTTTATTTCATAATCATGGACATCTAGATGTGGAGGCATATACAAATGCTGATTGGGCAGGTAATCCAGTTGATAAGAGGTCCACGTCTGGGTATTTCACTCTTGTTAGAGGTAACCTGGTTATTTGGAAGAGTAAGAAGCAGAAGGTAGTCGCACTTTCTAGCGCGGAGGTAGAGTTTCGAGGGATAGCTCGAAGGTTAGCAGAGGTTCTATGGCTAAGGAAGTTGTTGGCTGAGATTGGTTTCCTGGGCTTAGGGGCCTGTACTGAGGTGTGATGATCGAGTTGTGATCGGTATTTCTGAGAACCCGTCAAAGATGATCGGACTAAGCATGTGGAGATTGACCGGCACTTCATCAAGGAGAAGCTGGATGCTGGAATAATAACTCTTCCTTTTGTTTGGTCTGAGGATCAACTAGCAGATATTCTCATAAAGGCAATTACAGATAGAGTCTTTGGAGAAGCATTGAGCAAGTTGAATATTGGTGATCTCACTATTCAACCTGAGGGGGAGTGTTAGTTTGAGGAGATTATATCGATCCCTTAGTTTTAAGGATTGTGATTTGATTTGATTTACATGTATAGTTACCTTATATAGGTTGATGTCTACATATATTCTATCTCCTAATCTATATATGTATATTGTACAATGCAATACAAATACACATAGAAAATTCTCTAAATCTCCTATGTCCACTATTCGTTTATTCTTCAGTGACTCCTAGGTTCCTTGTATTTTTCACCGTTAAGCCTCACAGGAGCTCCATCATGGGTTATGGGTTAAGGTTTATGGGTTCAGATCTAAAATATTTGTAAACTTAAGATCGAACATATATGTTTGTAATCATATACATTAGAAGATAATTAATATTAAAAGTCCTATATTCAATATGTAAAATCCCGTCACCGATAGGATGTGCAGTTCCTCTTATACGATTCTCAGATATGTATTCTCGTGATCAGATTTATAGCCTCCGCACATTTGATAAATGTTCAAAGATTTCATTAACATCTCAGATGTACATGCATGCATGTGATGAATTCGACTTGTTTGTGTCATTGGAGACTTTGTGATTAAGGTTTAGTGTGCTTTGATTTGTGAAATTGGAGGAATTGTGAATTAAGGTAAATTGTGTTATTAGTGAATTTGATATTTGATTTATGAAATTGGAGAGTTAAATTGAATTTAGGAATTGAGAATTGAAATTTGGAGTATGTGATTAGATATTTTCTAATTTTGTGGAATTATAGGAATTTTTCTGAAATTTTCGGAGTATTAGGCCCGAACTGGAAAAATGAGATAGATGACTGATTAATTGAATATCCGGTTCCAAAATTAATTATCCAATGGTATGGATAGATTAGAAATTTGAATTGAGGAATTAAGATTTAGCCATTGGAATTCGGGAGAAATTAGAGTTAGAATTTGGACTGAGGTAGTTCGGATCGGGCTAGTGGCATTTAAATTAGCCAAACAAGTTTTTGTCCTTTTAATATATATATATATATAGCCTTACCTTTGAAATTCCTCTCCCACGAAGCTTTCTTTTTTCTTCGTGATTTTCTTCCTTGGATCGCCAGGATTTCTTGGTGATTTGGAAGAGTTTAAAGCTTAATCAAGTAAGTTATTGCTTACTTATGTGTTTAATCTTGATTTAGCGAAATTTACCGATTAATGGTTTGAGAATTAGAGTGTTTGGACGATATGGGTTTTAGGGTTGAAATTTGGGGATATTGATTGTTTGATGGAATAGAAGTTAGAGATTAGTTGATATTATGTATGGAATTATTTAGAGTGATTTATAAGGAGAAAACTTGATTTGGTGTTTTTATCGCCGAGAACTGGAGATTTCGGTTTTTCGGGCGAATCTGCGATTACCTTGTGTGGGCTGATCGAACACGCCGGTGGCGAGCGAGGAGCGCACCGTTGGCCGCGACGAACTGTGAGGCGTCTTGTGGAGGAGATTTGGAAATTGGCTCGCCACGGTGAGGCATCTTGATCTTGCCATGAGGCGCCGAGAGAAGAGAAGCCATGAGGGACGAGCTGCGCATGAGGATGCAACCTTCCTAATTTGTGATTTTGAGGTTATTTTAATTATGATTTGGGAGTAATTAATTGATTTTGATTTAGGGCTACTGAATGTTAATTTAGAAGAATGTGACTTTGGAAATTTAGTTCGATGATTCTTGAAATTCATGGCATTTGAATAGTGAATTTGATTTGATTTATTGATGAGTCCTATGTCTTTGATTTTGACTTTGGAGGATATAGAATTAGCCAATTGAATTATGGTATTAGAAATTGCTATGAATTAAAGTAGAAGAGCGGAATTGAGATAATTTGGAATTGTGGTGGAAATGTCATAATGTGCATAAGTAAGTATTCATTTGAAACATAAGCATTCTGATTTTGAAATTGATATATTTAGTAATATTCAGCGTTCTGATTCTTATAGAGGCTTTAGTGGGCGTCGTTCCTTCGACGCATTGAGACTTCCGCGAATGTGAAGTTTAGAGGTGAGTAACCTAGTTGGTTTCTCAATCTCTGATGTGCTATGTGCTTTGTATATGAATTATCTGTGCTTCTGATTTAGAGATTCGCATGAGATAAGTTATTGAAAATTGTGAATGCATGCTAGGCATGATTAGAAATCGATGGCAGCATAGTTGTGACTGGAGCATATTCTGATCTGACTTGAGCTATAAGCTCATTATTGTGATAAGTGAGAAGGGATTAGTGCATACCCAGAGGGCTCTCCTATCCCTAGTGCGCGTGGGCAGTAGTGCATACCCAGAGGGCTCTCCTACCCCCGAAAACGCGATTTCTGTGTGATGTGCCCAGAAATGGGATAATTCTGACGCCCAGTCACAACAATTAAAATGAAATGGAAATCATTGTGCATTTAGTCTGTGATTATGTTGTGAATGTGATATGGAATTAATTGAAACTGTGTGATTATGATTGTATGAAATTTCGATTTATGATTCGAAATGTGATATGTGTTGCTTTATGCACGCGATTTTATGAATGCATGAATTAGGTAAACCATCGATGATGGTTACTCATTGAGTTTCGCAAACTCACCCAAATTGCGACTATTTTTCAGGACAGTGGTAGTGAGATTTCTAGCTCCAGATTTTGGGACTCTTCCTTTTGTGTGTGCCGGCGAGAGGAGCATGGCCCACAAGTCGGTTAGATGGGGATCCTTTGGGATATTTTGGGGATGACCTAGATAGAGCTATTATTGTTCATTTTGGCTCAGATATTTGTAATGATGTGAAGTATGGTTTTCGAAATGAGATAAGAAGTGCTCTTTTGGTTTCAAAATTTTAGTGAATGTGATCATTCTTCGCTTAAATTATTGATGCCATGAGGTTTATTAGAAGTGATTGTTTGGTAGTGCACCTCATCGTAGGATATGTATCGGTATGACCTACTAAGGCGTCCGGTGTATACTCTACTGAGGGCGCCACATTAATATCGAGCATGGTTTGGCATCTTTTGGGCATAGTGTATTTTAGGCCTGAATCTTTATGAGAAAAGCAGAAATTGATTTAGTTTGTGATTTTATTGTAGGTCATCCGTCTTTGGTGATCAGGTCGATCACTCAGCTGACCAAGGATCAGTAGGAGCTAGTAGAGAGTCCTCTGTGCCTTTGTTTGAGGAGCAGCCTCCTGTGGTTCCCATGAGACGGGAACGGAGGTATGATCGTCTGCGTAAGCAGGGAGCTGTGGATTTCTTTGGTAGCACAGACCCTGCTGAGGCTGAGGGTTGGTTAGAGAGGACCGAGCGGGTCCTAGACCAGATGGACTGTGACCCCGATGAGCGCTTCGACTATGTTGTCTCTTTGCTCAGGTCCGGTATGACGGTGGTGGAAGATCATTCGGGAATTCCACAAACCTCGTGTTTTGACTTGGGCGGATTTTCCGAGAGCTTTCCAGATAATTATACGCCTGTGGTTTATATGGAGATGAAGATCTGGGGAGTTTGGATTTGAGGCAGGGGTCTATGATGATGGTACTATGAGGTCCGATTCAATGAGTTGTTCGTCGTATGCATCTGCTTACGATTTCTTCCGAGGCGATAGGCAACTGGGAGATTCGAGGGAGGGTGAATCTAGATATTCGTACCGAGTTAGCCCGATTCGACATGGGCACCTTTGTGGAGCCGAGGTCATTCTTTGTCGGGATCGGCGACTCTTAAGGCGAGTAGAGTTGAGATTAGTCGGGGATCTCGAGTAAGAGATCCGATGATAGTCGAGGCAACTCGGGTAGGAGCTTTAGCCACGCGTCGAGGCGCTCAGATGGAGGTCCTGCAGACCGTCTGGTTCGGTAGAGAGGTAGGTTTGTAACATCCCATCAGATGGGAAGGGTATGTTAGTAATTTGGGACGGGTTAGAGTATTAAATTATATCTCGGCATGCACATACAACTTATCGCCTCTATGGTGATGGTTGTTTTGCATATACACATGATAACATGCATTCATGACATTTTAAAACAGGTTTCAAATCGAGACCTTTTGTGAAATTTAGGGATAGTTGTATTTGGAAAATTATTCGAGGCGTCATAAATTGTTTCCCATTTTGGGGATTTATGGAATTTTTGGAATTTTTCGGGGTTCGTGCCCGGACCGGAAAATTCCAACTGACTGACTAAGTGAGCCTTTTTGTACTGAAAAGGATTGCCTAATGGCATGAGATTAGTGGATAAATGGGGATTAGGAAATTATTTTAGTGTCATGATTAGAGCTTAAGTGGGTGTAGTGCTTAATTAATTGGGATTAACTCATTTTTGTCCTTACCATTCATTAAAAGCCATGTGGCTTCTTGATTTTTGTCTTATATGATGCTTCATCACCGAAATTTCATCATCACCAATGACTTTCCTTGGCTATTTCATAGACCAAAATCATTAGACAAGCTTATTTTCCTCTTCTCTCATCCGAACCTTTACTTCTTCTTCTTTGATGTCTTTCTTTTCTCCTTGAATTTCTATCTTCTCATCCCTCACAAGAAGGGTTGTCTTGGTTCTTGGTTTGCTTCTTATTTGTACATACCTAAGACCAAGCTTGCTCTTTGAGAAGATGATATGTGCATGTGTAGTGATAAGAGTCGTGAGCGGTGATTGAGAAGTTTCAAGTTGAAGGAATTGAAAAGCCTTGGAAATTGAATAGCTTGAACTTGTTTAAGGTAAGTGTTAATATTTGTTCTTATGCTTTTGGTAGTTAGAAGCATATATGGGAGGTACTTATGTATTTATTTGATCATTATAAGGGTAGGTTTGAATGGGTTTAATGTATGCTTGTGTGAAGGAAGTGGTTAGGGTAGTTAAAGAATGAGAAGGTGATGTTATTAATGATGTTTATGATGCAAAATAATATGGAAATTGTGTAGGTTTGTGCTGCCAAAGTTTGGTTAGTTATATAAGTCAATGTTGTGATTAGTTTGGGGTTGAATTAGAGGTATAAATGGTGCTTAGTGATGTGTTATTGGTGTTAGAAGTGATGAGAGTTAAGTTATTGATGAAAGCTGGAAATTGAGTTTTGATCTATTGGAATTTTTTGATCATAACTAATTGTATAGGTGAGAAAATGAGGTGAGGTTTGTGCCCAAGTAAACTTTGGGATGTTGGCTTCATTTTAGTGTGAAATAGGTGTTGTTAAATTGTAATGTTAGAAGGTCGAAAATTTACATGGAAAGTTACTGTTTTATTGCCTGTGAACAGTAACCGACACTATGACCTGATTACTTTGCTGATTTTTATAAATTAATTGATATAGAATTAGGGGCAATGGTCTTCATGAAAGTTGAAGCCTATTAAGTTATATTTCCATTGCCACTGATTTTGCAATTTTCGATATGTATAGTAGGAGTTATGGACTGATAATTATTGACAGTTTTTATGAATTGAGTGAAACCTAGCTGGATTAGCGAATTTGGTGTACATTCTGTTTTTACGTAATTTTAGTAATTTTTGTGAACTGAACTGGTTTTAGGGATCTACTGAAGAGTTTTAGATGACACATTGATCTTGAAATTGGTATATGGAATGTAATTTTTGGAAATCAGATGTGGGAGATATGGAATTTCAAAATCTGAACTTGCATTGTGATGTTAAGTACTGATTAGGTCAGTAACTTGCATAACAGATTTGAAATTGTTAGAAATCGAATTAGAGATTGAGTTCTTCATGAAACTTGAAGTTTGAGGAGTTATCTTTTCAGGGATATAAAGTTTGGATTTTTCTGACTTGTGTACAGGGAGTTATGCTTATTATAAGTTTACTGCTCAGATTGAATGGTTTCAGAGACAGTAACATTGAGTGAATTAATTGACTGGTTTAGCAATGGAATTTGATTTTGGGTTGGTTATGAAAGTTGTAGATGACATTATGAACTTATTGAGCATATTTATGTGGTAATTTTTGGCTGAAGAATTTCAGAGTTGTGGAATTTGCAATGTACTGTTCTGTTTTTATGGGATTGGAGTAGGTAGTAGTTTTGAAGGGATTTTTGACACCCTTAGGGGTGAAATAAATTGTTATGGTCTTCTTGAGAAGAGTAGAGGGTTTATGATCTTCCAACAAGATAAGATTTGTATTTTTCTGAATTGGGTGGTAAGAGATTTGAGTGTTGAAAATTTGGATTTGAATGAAGAAAAAAAAAAAGGAAATGAGGCGAGGTGGAACCTCGCCAACATCCTGGCTGACGCCTCGCCTCGGTGAGGCGAACTTCGATTACGCCTGTCGTTAGGCGCACGCATCGCGCCTAGCGACGGAGCTGGGCGAGGCTGGTATATATATATATATAGTATTTTATTTTATTATTTTGGCTTTAAGTGACCGATTGCTTCTCTTGTCAATTTCTTTTTCCGTCCGACGTCCGATTGACCTGATTCTTGAGGCATCGGATTCAGATAATATTTAATTTCATTTTGTGATAATTTGGGAATTTTTAGACGGAAATTGACGAGCCCCGTAATTGTTCTATGGTCATGCGTTTTATTTATTTTGGACCGATCGAGGTCCTAATTGGAAAATCGTCGATGGCTATAGTTTTCTAATTTTAGATGGAATTTTTATTACGGAAAAATTAGGATTTAGGGCGGAAATCTCATGAACATGCATTATACACTTACATGTGCATTATACTAATTCGGATTGGATAATTAGTGATCGGATTCTCTCTGCTTGTTATAGAGGCACATTTGGAGCGCCGACCACCGACGTTATCAAACTTCTAGATGTTAGTTTGAGATGCAGGTGAGTAACCTAGTTGGTTCCTCAACCTTTATGTGTTTAAGATTTTGCAATTATGCCATGGAGATAATGGAGGGTTTATGTGTTTGATTTTGATTGATTTGGACCATAGGTGTCTCAAATATTTGGAATGAGATAACGGTGCTACTGTGTGTATGCTGTGAGTGAATGTGTATATTGGAGATCTCGGACCAAAGGTCCGAGAAATGGGAAATTGATATTGAAGTGTTAGTTGTCCGTTTCAATACATTGGATGTGACTTTTAAATGCGATAATGGTATGATGCAATAAATTGGAAAAAAATATATGATTGAAATACGGATCAAGGTCCAAGAAATAGGAAATGACATTGAATGTAAGTGATAGAAATAGCGTAAATGGAAATTGGAACATATGCATTCATGCATAAGGACATGATCGAGATAAAGGCGCCAGACCGAGCTGACCACCGTATCAAGGCATATCACGCCTAACGATGTGAGAGCTTTCACTCAACGCACAGGACCTCAGTCCAACGTGATTCAGAGAGCCATGAGCTCAATATATCGTGGCTTCAAGCCCAATGTTTTCGAGAGCCATCGCTCAACGAATGTGCCCTTCTATGGGACGCCAAAGCACGGTCACAACAACGAAATGAAAATGGAACAAAGGTCACATGCGCATTGCATATATATATATGATTTGTAAATATTTGGAAGATGTAAATGATGAAATTGTATGTGTATATGAAATTGGGCTGAAATGTGATAATATGTGATATTATCCGTTAATTCTACCGTGCTAATATGATTGGTGAATGCATGAGTCGAGTGAACCATCGATGATGGTTTCATTTGAGTTCGCAAAACTCACCCAAAATTTGCATCTATTTTTCAGACTTGAAGAATACCTGTTAGCAAGCAGGCGTATGACATCCGGTTGAAGAAGCAGAAGTGGTGAGGGATCGGGTTAGCGTCTGTCTTAGTGTTTCTATTCTTGGACTTTTGTATTACTAATTTGGATAAGTTGTAAAGTCAAGTGACCAAATAAATTGTAAATGTAAAAAGTGGGCCCAAGGCCATGGTATTGATTATATAAATTGCTTTCGCGTTAATGATAATATGTGTGCGATTGTGTAAAAAAAAAGTGTTATCTTGAGTTTTATTCTTGAGTGATGTATACGCCACCCTCATGAGCACGGACTGGATTTCACCGTCGATGTCGGGTTGGTCTTCAGGGAGTGAGGTGTTACAGTTTTGGGGTCGGGTAGCGATGGTGGTGGTCGAGGCTCGGGCGCCTTCCTCCTCTGTGAGTTTTGTGAGAGGAGGCATAGTGGGAGTCTTGGAGGTTTCTTGGAGCTTGTTTGAGATGTGGCTCGATGGAGCATCAAATCAAGACTGCCTGTCAGATTTTGGGAGCTCACCGCTTGAGTGGGAGAGGCTGGTAGTAGACGATTGTCTTGTGCAGATGATAGTGGACTGGATTGAGGCGAGGCGAGCTCGGAGTGGGCTGGAGATTCTTTTGTGGGGTCGGAGAGTCGGGAGTCGGCATGATCGCAGAGCCGAGTCTCACGCCATGACCAGGCCGGAGGCCCAGGACTCTCCAGATGTGGTTGCAGGTTTGCTTATGCTCTCTGATATAGAAGTGTTTGCATTGATAGATCCAAGGTCCACGCATTCATTTATCGCACCGCATGTGGCATGTAGATTGTATGTGCATAGAGAGATGCTTGATATGGGTTCTGGTGAGTACACCTTTGGGTAGTACCACCGCTTTTAGGCTAGATTTGCGGGATGCCCGTCTGGTAGATTCAGTGATTGAGTCTGATTTGATAGTGTGCCTTGAGAGATTGAGGTGATTTTGGGGATGGAGTGGCTCACTGCCCATAGGGTGATTATGGATTGCTATACTAAGGAGGTTGTGTTAGAGTCTCCTGGTCAGCCAAGGGCTATTTTTCGAGGTGTTAGTCAGGCAGTGCCAGCCAGGATGATCTCTTTTATGAGTGCTTTGAGGTTGATGAGAGGTGGTCGTGAGGCTTATTTGGCGCATGTAGTGGATTACAGAGTGCGTGAGAGGTTGCAGGATGTCCCATGATTAGAGAGTTTCGATGTGTTTCGAGGAGTTCTGGGGTTCTTGGTCGGATCGGGAGACGGAGTTCGAGATTGACCTCGTTCTAGTACCGCTCTATATCGATACCTCAGTATAGGATGGCACCGGTGGTGGGCGAGGGAGCTTAAGGTTCGATTCGCGAGGAGTTGTTGGATAAAGGGATTTATTAGGCCAAGTGTTTCCCGTGGGAACTCCGTATTGTTTGTGAAGAAGAAGGACGGGACTCGAGGCTTTGCATCGATTATAGCGACAATGGAGTTCTTGTTAAGAATAAGTACCTTGCCTAGGATCGATGATCTCTTCGATCGATTCTTGAGGAGCTCGGGTGTTTACCAAGTTGGATTTGAGATCCGGTTACTATCAGTTGAGGATCGCAGAGGCCGATGTGCCTAAGAGTGCTTTCAGGAGCAGGTATGGGCATTATGAGTTCTTAGTGATGCCGTTCGGGTTGACTAATGCCCCGGCAGCCTTCATGGCCTTGATGAATAGGGTCTTTCAGCCATACCTGGATCAGTTTGTGATAGTGTTCATTGACGACATTTTGGTGTATTCGAGGTCTAGACAGGAGCATGCGGAGCATCTGAGAGTTGTGCTTCAGATTATGAGAGATAGGCAGCTGTATGCCAAATTCACTAAGTGTGAATTTTGGCTGGATGAGGTGGTGTTCCTAGGCCACATTGTATCTAGTGAGGGTATCCGGGTGGATCCTCACAAGATCGAGGCGATGAGGACTTGGGAGATTCGAAGAACGTGTCGAGTTGAGAGTTTCCTCGGATTAGCGAGGATATTACGAGAGGTTTGTCGAGGGTTCTCTCGTGATCTCGGCCCGTTGACAAAACTTCCGAGGAAGAGTGTGGCCTTGGATGGGCGGATGAGTGTCGGAGGAGTTTCGATGAGTTGATACATCGGTTGACTCTGTGCACCGGTGTTAGCCCCGCCATCTGGATCGAGGAGGTTTGAGGTTTATAGTGATGCTTGCATGGGTTTAGCCGTGTGTTGATGCGGCATGGGAGAGTAATAGCATATGCCTTGACAGTTGAGAGCCCATGAGGGTAATTATCCTGCATGACTTGGAGTTAAGCGGTACATGGTGTTTGCTCACGAAGATCTGGAGACATTATCTGTATGGAGAGACGTTAGGATCTTCACCGATCATAAAGTTTGAGATATTTGTTGAGTCACGAGAGCTGAATCTGAAGCGAAGGAGATGGTTAGAGTCGCTTAAGGATTACGTTGCCTATCGAGTACCAACCGGGGAAGGCCAATGTGGTGGCCGATGCTTTGAAAGTAGGAGATCGCATGGTAGTCGGCTCGATTCGAGTTTCGAGGTTGTCATGCTTAGTTCAGTTGAGAGCTCTTAATGTGCGATAGATTTGAGTCGGGATGGAGCTCGATTGCGACTTTGCATTTGAGGCGATGTGCATGATCGGATCAGGAGAGTGCGAGTGCTCGGGACCCGTTTGATGAGATTGATTGATAGAGTCGGATCTGGATGGGTATCTGAGTTTGAGTTGAGAGATGGTTCTTTGTGGATGGGCGGAGATTGTGTGTTCTGATGTGGAGGATTCGAGGCGTGAGATTTTAGAGGAGGCCCATTTGGCGCTTATGCCATGCATCCGGTGTCACCAAGATGTATCGCACTCTTAAGTTGCATTTCGGTGGCGGGTATGAAGAGGCATGTGGCGGAGTATGTTTTCGGTGTTTTGACGCGGCCGAGTTAAGTGAGCACCGGGCCCCGATTGGGAGATTGCATTCGTTGCCCATTCCGGAGTGGAAATGGGAGCGGATTCGATGGATTTTATCATGGGGTTACCCAGGGCCGAGGCGATGTGATGCTATCTGGTCATAGTGGACCGATTATTCATCGGCTCACTTCTTGCCGATGAGGAGAGTAGTACCTAGATCAGTTGGCCCAAAAGTATGTGGCGGAGATAGTTATTGCATGGGGTCCGGTTTGATAGTGTCGATAGGGATCGTGTTTACTTGAGATTACGGAGGAGTCTGCGATCGATTATGGGTGCAGATTGAACTTTAGTACAGCGTTTCATCCTCGAACGAGATGGGCGGTGAGAGGACTATTGATCGTTGAGGATATGTTGAGAGCACTGTATTGGAGTTAGAAGTGCGTGGGATCGATGTTGCCTTTGGTAAAGTTTGCATATAATAATCGATCTAGAGTAGCATCGGTATGGCACGTATGAGGCTTTATATGGACGTCGTGCAGATCCCTCTTTACTAGGATGAAGAGGGTATGAGGATGTTAGAGGGTTCCGAGCTGATCCAAGACATGGTTAATAAGGTGCAGTTGATTCGGAGTCGCATTAAGGCGGCTCAGGATAGGCAGAAGAGTTATGTGGATCAAAGATCGGCGAGAGATGGAGTATCGATGGGAGATAGAGTGTTCCTCGAGTGTCTCCGTGGAGAGGAGTTCTTAGATTTGGCCGTAAGGCAAGTTGAGTCCTCGGTATATCGGTCCATATGAGATTATTGGCGGATCGGACCGTTGGCTTCTGAGTTAGCCTTACCGAGTGAGATGTCTCGGTTGACGATGTGTTCCATGTGAGTATGCTCGGAGATACCGATCGACCCACTCATGTGATCCCGACTCGGGAGATTGAGATAGCCGATAACTGAGTTATATTGAGGAGCGGTGAGGATTATTAGATCGTGGGTCAGCGATTGCGGAAAGAGGTGATTCCATTGGTGAAAGTCCTTTGGAAGAACCATTCTTCGAGAGGAGGCAACTTGGGAGGCGAGGAGCATATGAGGAGGCGTATCCTCACTTGTTCGATCGGTCGAGTAAGAAAATTTGGGACCAAATTTTTGTTAGGAAGGAGAATTGTAACATCCGTCACCGATGGGATGTGTCAGTTCCTCTTATCGTATTTGTATATGTATACGCATCTATATTTATAGCCTCTGCACATTTGATAAATGTTCAACATTTCATTAACATCTGTATGTACATACATGTATGTGGAATTCGACTTGTTTGTGTCATTGGAGACTTTGTGATTAAGGTTTAATGTGCTTTGATTTGTGAAATTGGAGGAATTGTGAATTAAGGTAAATTGTGTTATTAGTGAATTTGATATTTGATATATGAAATTGGAGAGTTAAATTGAATTTAGGAATTGAGAATTGAAATTTGGAGTATGTGATTAGATATTTTCTAATTTTGTGGAATTATAGGAATTTTTCTGGAATTTTTGAGTATTAGGCGGATGGAAAAATGAGATAGATGGTGATTAATTGAATATCCGGTTCCAAAATTAATTATCGATGGTATGGATAGATTAGAAATTTGAATTGAGGAATTAAGATTTAGCCATTGGAATTCGGGAGAAATTAGAGTTAGAATTTGGGTGAGGTAGTTCGGATCGGGCTAGTGGCATTTAAATTAGCCAAACAAGTTTTTGTCCTTTTATATATATATATATATATATAGCCTTACCTTTGAAATTCCTCTCCACGAAGCTTTCTTCTTCTTCTTGATTTTCTTCCACTTGGATCGCTTGTGGATTTCTTGGTGATTTGGAAGAGTTTAAAGCTTAATCAAGTAAGTTATTGCTTACTTATGTGTTTAATCTTCTGATTTAAACAGAAATTTACTGATTAATGGTTTGAGAATTAGAGTGTTTCGGACGATATGGGTTTTAGGGTTGAAATTTGGGGATATTGATTGTTTGATGGAATAGAAGTTAGAGATTAGTTGTATATTATGTATGGAATTATTTAGGAGTGATTTATAAGGAGAAAACTTGGATTTGGTGTTTTTATCTATCGAGAACCTGGAGATTTTTGGGTTTTTCTGGCGAATCTGCGATCGCATGCCAGTGCGTGACTATCTGCCATGTGATGAGCGAGAGCCGCTCGCATATTCTGAGAGAGAAGCTTCGCATGGCGAGGACCGAACATGGCGAGGATGCAACCTTCAATTTTGATTTTGAGGTTATTTTAATTATGATTTGGGAGTAATTAATTGATTTTGATTTAGAGACTCTGAATGTTAATTTAGAAGAATGTGACTTTGGAAATTTAGTTCGATGATTCTTGAAATTCGATGGCATTGGAATAGTGAATTTGATTTGATTTATTGATGAGTCCTATGTCTTTGATTTTGACTTTGGAGGATATAGAATTAGCCAATTGAATTATGGTATTAGAAATTGCTATGAATTAAAGTAGAAGAACGGAATTGAGATAATTGAATTGTGGTGGAAATGTCATAATGTGCATAGTACAAGATTCATTTGAAACATAAGCATTCGATTTTGAAATTGATATATTTAGTAATATTGAGCGTTCGATTAGTATAGAGGCTTTAGTGGGCGTCGTTCCTTTGACGGCTGAGACTTCCGCGAAGAAGGCTGAAGTTTAGAGGTGAAGTAACCTAGTTGGTTTCTCGATCTACGATGTCTTATATGCTTTGTATGTGAATTATCGTGCTTCCGATTTAGAGATTCGCATGAGATAAGTTATTGAGAATTGTGAATGCATGCTAGGCATGATTAGAAATCAGTAACTGACAGTTGTGACTGGAGTATATTCTGATATGACTGGAGCTATAAACTCATTATTGTGATAAGTGAGAAGGGATTAGTGCATACCCAGAGGGCTCTCCTATCCCTAGTGCGCGTGGGCAATAGTGCATACCCAGAGGGCTCTCCTATCCTAGTCATGCGTGGGCGATAGTGCATACCCGAGGCTCTCCTACCCCGAAAACGCGATTTCTGTGTGATGTGCCCAGAAATGGGATAATTCTAACGCCCAGTCACAACAATTAAAATGAACTGGAAATCATTGTGCATTTAGTCTGTGATTATGTTGTGAATGTGATATGGAATTAATTGAAACTGTGTGATTATGATTGTATGAAATTCCGATTTATGATTCAAAATGTGATATGTGTTGCTTTGTACGCAATTTTGCGTAATGCATGAATTGGGTAAACCATCGATGATGGTTACTCATTGAGTTTCACAAACTCACCCAAATTGCGACTATTTTTCAGGACAACGGTAGTGAGATTTCTAGCTCCAGATTTTGGGACTCTTCCTTTGTGTGTCTTGCGAGAGAGGCATGACCCTGTGTCGGTCACCGGGGATCCTTTGGGATATTTTGGGATGACCCAGATAGGAGCTATTATTGTTCATTTGGCTCTGTATATTTGTAATGATGACAAAAGTATGGTTTTCAGAAATGAGATAAGAAGTACTCTTTTGGTTTCAAAATTTTAGTGAATGTGATCATTACTGCTTAAATTATTGATGCCATGAGGTTTATTAGAAGTGATTGTTTGGTAGTGCACCCTCATCGTAGGATATGTATCGGTATGACCTACGAGCGTCCCGGTGTATACTCTACGGTAAGGGGGCGCTACACAATATGTACTAATGCTTATATTAAAGTTATACTTTAAAGAGATATCGTGTATTACATTTTTTAGGAAAAAAGGGAAGGAAACATAAAAGCAATTGATGTTGATGATTTTTCTAACCAAGATATGAAGAGAAAACACATGGATTTGGAATAGGAGACTTAGGAATGTAAGAATAGGCCTCATTTCCAACCTCATCTCTAAACAACATATAAATAGTGTTGGGCCCCAATCCGCATTAAGCTTGTGTAATTATTTCTGAGGCTTAGGTTGCTAATTTTCTTTTTATTAAAATTAATTTGAAGTTTTAGTACTTAGTTATTGATTATTAAATGAAGAAATTGAGTTAAATTAGAGGTTTGATAAGTTTTGAGAAATTAAAAAGAGTAAGTGGGTGTAAGGGCAATTTAGGAAGTTTACTTATGTTTTTAAGGTTAAAGGCTAAGAAGAGGGTTAAATTGGTCTTTTTAGTTTAAGAAAAACTATAAGAAATGAAGTAAAAGAGGAGAAGTTGTAGGTTTTAGGTGGAAGCACGAAATTGTAAGGAAATATAAGAGGGGTTATGAAACTATGTCGTTTTAGCTTAGGTTATTAAGATAGAAAGTTGTTTCCTAAGGCATTTCCACCGAAATTACAAAGGAAGGAGAAAGGAAGGGTGATTTTCGGTTGAAGAAGAAGAAGAAGAAGAAGAAGAAGAGGAAAAAGGCTAGGGATTTCTTGTTTTCTTGCTTGAGAAAGGAGATTTAAGAAGTTCATTAAGAAGGATAAGGTTAGAGGAAGATTAAATCCTCCATTAAAGACAAAATCAGATTTTCGTGGGTGGCTTATAGGTAAGAAGATTTCGAAATTTTTATGGTTTGTTTAGATGGGGTTTAATGCTAAAAGCTTAGAAACCTTATGGGTTAAGTTAGGTAGGTGTAATTCACGTTTTCCTATCCTTAAAATTGTCCGATTTTGATATCATATGTTCTTATGGGATAATTATGCTTAATGAAGGTGGATTAAGGCAATTGGAGGAAGAGTCAAGGCCATTTGACCATCCTACAAGCTAAAGGAATTTAAGGTGGGTAATTCCTTAATAATTGAGTTAATAGGTATATTACCGTTTTTATAATAAATGCGAATTAAGGTGTTAAAACGACTTGGAAATTTTGTAAGAAATACTCTTGATGATGTTTGAACTTGTATCGATATTCTTGCTTATGAATTTATGTTGGAATGGTTGGTTCGATGATTTGTTAAGTGGAAGCGATAAGAAGCGTGATTTAGGAAAAAGATCGTCGTTTGGCAATTTATGTGAAAATGAATTTGTAAATGCCGATAGAGGCAATTGGTTTTGAATTGTGTGAACTACATGCTTTCTTTGGGTTTGTGGTGGTCGATCTGAGTCGGTGCACTGTCATCCATAGGCTTCTCACTTTGCTTTAGTGGCCGTGGAGTTCCTCTCGAGGACTCTATTTGTCCGCGACTACATGACGCTTCATGGAAATGTATGTACGTTCGTTCGGATCCACGAACCACTCTGTTTGTGAATTTGTGATTTTTAGGTTATCTTTGTGATATGTTAAGTTTGTGAATTGTTCGAAGTAGTAAATTCGGTGAAAAGAGTTGTAAAGTGAAATTGCTTTTATGAATGTGATATTGTTTGAATATGAAAGAATGTATAATGGTTTATGCTTATTCTCATTTATTAAGTTATTACCCACGGAGCCGTCGAGCTCACCCCCCATTTTCCCTCCACAGTGTCCGGTGAGAAGCCGAGTCACCGTGATCGGGATTGAGGCAACTCCGATGCAATTTTGCTTTTGAAGTTGTGTTTTGAGAAAACAGACTTTAGGTCGCATTTTGGACCTTTATGTAATTTTTGCTACTTTCAATGTAATCGGGTCAAAATGCCCTCTAAAGTTTGTATTATTTCTACTTTCCTTGTAAATGAAACAAAAGTGTGGTTTTAGTGTATCTTTGGTATATGTTGGATGATTGATAATGACAAAAAGAAAAGAATAGGATTGTAAGATTTTATGGATTGAAAATGAGTAGATGCTTAGTAGTGGGAATGCTTGATGATTTGAGAAATATGTAGAAGCCTAGGAGTGTGTTGCTGCCTTTAGATATTGAGTTTTTATGCAGGTACATGAGTTGGAATGAACCTAATTGAAGATTTTGGGTTAGATGTAAAATAGGGGAGGTGCTGTCCAATTACCAAAAGGATTAAGTGAGTCTACTTTCTCCCTTCAGTTCTTAATATACGTGTCAAAAATAATTTACAAATGAGTTTTGTCAACTATATCTATATGTAAATCAAATCAGACCTAAGCTCACCATTAAGACCGAGATATAATTCTTAAGTATGGAACCCTTTATTGAAATTGAATCAAAAAATATAAAAAGCTATGAAGGTTTCATCTAATATAGGTATAAAAGTATTGGTCATAAATCATCCTTACAAATACAAAAATGATAGTTAAAAGGAGGAAAATTAATACTAAATAATCTTATGCTGATATTGCTTTTCTAAAATAAATTTAAATTTATTTTTCTTTTGAAAACAAGCATGAGACATTTTTTTACTCTCCTTATATGGGCAATTATTAACGAATTAAAAATAATTTCATAATGAAAGAAAAGTGAAAAAGATCATTGGATCCTATTTTTAACACTATTTTCAAGTACATCCACCATAAACATAATTTAGAAAATGATCGTATCCTAATTCGTGTAACTTTCTTTCTAAAGTTTAAAAAGGGATACGGAGTCATACTTGTTTATAGATTTTGGGTTAGATGTAAAATAGGGGAGGTGCTGTCCAATTTTTGTAAAAATTGGGCAGCAACTTCACTTAGGGTTTAGGGTACTTTAGAACCTGAATTAGCTTGGGTGGTCTTCTTGAAGAATGTAGAAGATGATTAGATCTTTCCAACGGCATAAAGTTTGTCACATTCGGACTTAAGATGAAGAAGTTATGAGAATGGAAGGGTTTCAGCTACTGTTGGAACCACTGAAATTTTGCAGTACCTTTAGAAGCCTTTTTACCCTCTTGGAGACTGATCTGGTTTTTGTGTTCTTCACGAAAAATGTAGATTATCTTTCTACCTTTAAAATGAGGTATTATTTGCAATCATTGGAGTTAGGAATAAAAAGATATGAGGTTGGGAATGTTGACAGTTACTGTTCATTGTGCTAAAAATACTGTTACATTGGCTAGTTTTTAAGCTGAACCTAGGAGTGTGTTTTTACCCTCTTTAATGATTGAATTGATTTTTGAACTCTTCATGAAACTTGTAGGTAATCCTTTCTTCTTTCTAATGAGGTATTCTATGCTTTATTTCGAGTTAGGAGTAAAAAGTTATGAGAATTAGACTTAGTTCAGTTATTATTCATTTGGCAACTTTGGACAGCACCTTTGGGAGGGTTTTTCACCCCTTTAGAGCTTGTTTTGGTTTTTCCATCCTTCATAGAACATGTATATTATCTTCTTCCCTTTCCAACGAGGTATCTTTTGCAATTATTGGAGTTACGAATAAAAAGTTATAAAGTTAGAAAGTTTGCAGGTACTATTCATTTTGTCAATTTACTGTTCCATTGGTATTTTTATAGGCAGAAACTTTGAGGGTGTTTTTACCCCTTTAAATGACTAAAATGACTTTTGCACTCTTCACAAAACTTGTAGAGCATCTTTTTATCTTTCCAACGAGGTAAAATGTGTCATTTTTAGACTTGTGTGCTAAGAGATATGAATGTTCAAATTTTTGACATTGTGTAGGGAAATTTAAATTTTAGTGGCAGCAACTTTAAAGCAATTTGTGACCCTCTTAATGGCTAAATTAGTTTTTAAATCCTTCTAGGAATTTGTAGAGCTCCCTTTTATCTTTTTATTGACACTAAATTTACGAAATTTTGACTTCGGGGTGAAAAGTTATTAAAGTTTAAAGTTAGAGAAGTTTTCATTAGGTTTAAAGTTGAATTTTCAATTTAGAAATTAAACCCGTTTCCTATTTTATTCGTTTCTCCTCCGTTTGACCTCCGATTTTCATGTTTTTTTGAAGCGTTAGATTTATAAATTTGAGTTTGGGTTTTAGTGAAAATTTGGATAAGATTAAAGCAAGTCAATTATGTAATGTTTGGATATAAATTAGTTTGAAGCGATTTTGTGATCTATAGAGATCCGATTGAGGCGATTTCTGATTCTATGTAACCTAGAGATATGGAGTTCCATTTTAGCTTAGGAATCGGATTTAATTGTGGGCCCTAAGTAGATCTAATTTTATTGGAGGAAAATTTGGGTAAAATTACCAAGTTTTGTTCGGATGACATTAAATTAAGTTCAATTCGAGGTTTCCTTCGTGGTGAGAATTCCTCCCTCGTGAGATGTCTTGAGATGTCACGAAGGATGTCGACACGTGACTCACCGGGAGGAGTTCCAACACTTATGGTATCAGAGCTTTCGGTTGTAGGTTCGGGTAGAAAGAGAAATTTAGGATTTTTGTGTATTTGTGTGAAAGTGATTTATGCGCATTGTTGTTTTATTTAAATTGTTTTAAATTATTTTAAATGTGGATTTAGCATGAAATTTTGCAAGAATTAAAGCGTTCGAGATACTTTGAAAATTGTTTTTGCATGAACTAAGATTTTCACTGGTTTTTTTTTTAAGGATTAATATGCCACGTCGGGGTAGAACCCGAGGGACTCGATCTCGCTCAAGTTCTCTTGAGAGCATGAGAGGTCTCATGTCCCTGAGTTGCGGGACACATTCTGCTCTCGGCCCCTGAGGCACCTAGTGTGCAACCTGAGGCGCCTCCTCCTCCTCCCCTCTTGTGCTGTTATGGATCCCAAGTTTCTGAGCTCGGCCCAGGCTTTCACCCATGCCTTAGGTCAGGGATCTCGGGCTCTATCTGGGATTCTTGATGTGAGAGGTGGGCAGTTTGATAAACTGCGGAAGTTCGGAGCGGTGGACTTTTATGGTACCACCAATCCGGAGGAAGCTGAATCTTGGTGAAGAGGACGAGAGAGGTGCTTCATATGAAATGTTACGATGAGGAGAAAGTGGAGTATCTTGTCGACCTATTGCAGGTGATGCTCTCCACTGGTGGGAGTCGATCCTGAGCAGGTTGTGCTACCGGTGCTTTCATGGAGGATTTTGGAGAATTATTAGGAAGAAATATCTTTCACGAGTCTACATGCGAGACAAGGCGAGAATTTCTCAATTTGACTCGAGAGAGATGGCGTGACCAAGTATGGTGAGATTTACTCAGTTATCGAGATATGCAGCTCATATTGTGGCTAGTGAGGAAGATAAATGCAGGAAGTTTGAGGGAGGTCTCCACCTGGGCATCAAAGAGAAGGTTATACTGCATAATTTTGTGATTATCGGTGGTGGTGGACCTGCACAGGATGATGATGGTGGAGAATATCGGACAAGAGGTGGCGGAAGAGAAAGAGTAGAGAGCAATCATTAGGAGAGAGGCGGTGTCTGATCGGTGAAAGGGGTGGCAAAGTGCGGACTCGAGTCGAGGAGGCGATAGTGGCCCTCAGTGAGTAGACGATTCGAGGCGAGTCGATCTGAGCTTCCTCGGCGGGAGGAAATAGTAGAAGCGAGAGAAGCGAGAACGATTCCTCGTGTGAACCTTGTGGGCACCCGCGTCGAGGAGAGTGCTATAGGTTATGCGGTGCATGTTTCAAGTGTGGGAGAAGGGCCCAGAATTAGAGAGTGTCCTCGGATGCTCGAGAGGAAGGATCTCGACCTCGGACTCGGAGGAGGCGGAGGCAGTGGGGACAGACCAGTTTACAGGGTGGCGATTACAGGTGATCTGGAAGCCCAATCTTTCGGGGAGATCGAGAGGGCAGCGCAGCTCGAGTTTTGCTATGACTCGAGAGGAGGCTGCTGCCGCTTTCGAGGTTATTCTTGGTATGGCTCGACTCTTTCATTTCGATGTATATGTTCTTTTGATTACGGTAGCGCATTCTTATGTCTCCACGGTATGATATTGCTGGTATGCAATCAGTTCTATTGGATGATTTTCGCTTGTTAGTACTCCGTTAGGGAGAAATGTCATTATGGCGGATCTTTCGAGATTGTGAATTTTTATCGGCGGATCTAGTTTGATAGTAGATCTGTTACCTCTAGATCTGAAGGGTTAGATGTGATCGTTTGGATGGGCGTGATGGAAAAGTATAAAGTGAAGCTAGATTGTGGTCGAAAGGAAGTTGAATTTGATGCAGGAGAGGGTCGGACGGTGGTTTTGAGAGGAGATAGAAAGTTGACACCGCTTGAGGCTTGTTTGACTTTGTTAGGCAGCAGATTGATGGGAGAGGTGTGAAGCCTTCTTGGCGTGTGTTATGGATACCGGTGTGCGAGGAGAGAGCGGGGTGGAGGATATTCCCATTATGAGGGAATTTCTGATGTGTTTCTGAGGAGTTGCGGTTTGCCACGGAAAGGGAGATCGAGTTTTCTATTGATTTGGCTCCGGGACGACTCCTATTTCTATTCCACCTTATGAATGGCTCCAATGAGTGAAAGAGCTAAGGAGGAGTTGGAGGATCTATTAGAGAAGGGGTTTATTAGGCGAGCACTCACTTACAGTGCGCCGGTTTTGTTGTTAAAAGAAAGATGGAACTTGGCGAATGTGCATTGATTATAGAAGAATCAATAAGGCGACAGTAAAGAACAAGTATCCTCTGCGTCGGATAGATGATTTGTTTGATCAGCTGCAGGGGGCAACGATCTTCTCTAAAATTGATCTCAGGTCTGGCTATCATCAACTCAGGATTAAGGAGTCTGATGTGAGCAAGACAGCCTTCAGGACACGGTATGGCCATTATGAATTTCTAGTTATGCCTTTTGGATTGACCAATGCTCCTGCTGCTTTTATGGATCTGATGAATAGGGTCTTCAAGGAGTTTCTGGATCAATTTGTTATCGTGTTTATCGATGACATTCTGGTGTATTCCAGGGATGAGGGAGAGCATGAGGAGCACTTGAGGATTGTGTTGCAGAGGTTGAGGGAGAGAGAGTTGTACGCCAAATTCACTAAATGTGAATTTTGACTTCGTGAAGTGGTCTTCTTGGGTCACATTGTTTATGAGAAAGGGGTGCATGTGGATCCCAAGAAGATTAAAGTCGTAATGTTGGTATGCTCAGATGTGATGGTGAGGTGAGAAGTTTTCGAGTTTGGCGAGGCTATTATCGGAGATTTGTGGAGGGTTTCTCGATGATTGCCACTCCTTTGACTAAGTTATTAAGGAAGAACCGAAGTTTGTCTAGAGTGATGAGTGCGGTGAGTTTTGAGGCTGAAGCAGATTGACTAGTGCTCCGATTTGGCTTTACCCAGGAGAGGAGATTATCGGTATATAGTGATGCTTCGAGAAAGGGGTTAGGATGTGTGCTTATGCAGGAGATAAGGTGATAGCATATGCCTCGTGGCCTAAAGCCTTATGAGATGAACTATCAGACCATGATCGGAGTTAGCATTGTGGTCTTTGCTTTGAAGATCTGGAGGCATTATTTGTATGGAGTGCAAACCGAATCTTCATAGATCACAAGAGTCTCAAATATCTGTTGAGTCGAAGGAGCTGAATTTGAGGCAGAGGCGATGGATTGTTTGCTCAAGGATTATGACACATTAATTGAGTATCATCCGGGTAAGGCCAATGTAGTTGCAGATGCCTTGAGCAGGAAGTCTTCCATAGCATATGTACAGACAGTCTATCTGCCACTATTGGAAGAAATGGCTAAGCTCAGGATCAGTTTGAAGCAGGAGGAATCTGATTGCACGATTGCTACTTTGAGGTAAGACCGATCCTCGAGAGAGAAAGTGAAGGAGTTGCAAGTTCAAGATCCCGAATTGAGTAAGGCTGCGGGAAGAGTGCGAGAGGGTAAGGAGTCCGATATGGTCTTTGAGTGATGATGGACTCTGGCAGTCGAGGAATAGGCTCTGTATTCGATGTCAAGGAGGTTAAAGATGAGATTACGGATGAGGCGCACAATGCACTATGTTATGCACCCAGCGAGACTAGGATGTCTGAGGATCTCGGGGAATATTTCGGTGGAGAGGTATGAAGAAGGATGTGGTGAGTGGGTGAGCAAGTGTGCGGTGTGTCGTGAAGTTAAGTGAACATCGAGGCACCTTCAAACCGATTGAGGCCATTATCCATTCTGAGTGGAAATGGCAAAGAGTCACTATGGATTTTCGATGGGATTGCTGGGACTAGTAGGAGGCATGATGCCATATGGGTGATTGTTGATAGATTGATGAAATCAGCCCATTTTACGCAATCGAGACGACATGATTCTCTGCGTGTGCTAGCTAAAAGTATATTGATGAAGTTGTAAGATTGCATGGGATCCGGTTGATGGTATCGATCGGGACCCTCGCTTTACTTGAGATTTTGGGGCGATTTGCGAGGAAGCTATGGGCACTAAGTTGAGTTTCAAACCTTTGCTTTCCATCCTCGGACCGATGGTGATGCGAGAGGACCATTCGGACTCTTGAGGAATGCTCGGGGCTTGTGTGATGGATTTTAGTGGAGCATGGGATGAACACTTGCCTTTGATTGAATTTGTATATAACAATTCGTATCATTCGAGCATTCAGATGGCTCCTTATGAGGCTCTGTATGGGAGGAGATGTAGGACTCCCGTATGTTGGGATGTAGAAGGAGATAGGAGACTTTGGGTCGGAGATGATCTGAGATGACCGTTGATAAGGTCAATTTGATTAAGCACAGGCTGAAGGTAGCTCAGGACAGGATGAAGAGCTATGAGGATGCTCATAGGAAAGAGATGGAGTATGAGGTTGGCGATAAGGTGTTTCTTAAGACTTCTCCGTGGAAAGGATTACGAGATTGGCGAGAAAGGGTAAGCCGAGTCCAAAGTGCGTGGGACCGTATGAGATTACGGAGAGGATTGGTCCGTTGGCTTACGAGTTAGCCACCTCCGGAGTTATCTCAGATACATGATGTTTTTCATGTTTCTATGCTGAGGAGATATCGATCAGATCCCTCTCATGTCATTCAAGCTGATGAAGTTCAGTTGAGTGATGACTTGAGCTATGAAGAGCTTCGGTCTTGGATTTTAGATACTAAAGAAAAGATTCTTAGGAACAAGACATGCGGTTGGTAAAAGTCTTATGGAGGAACCATTCGGTGGAAGAGGCCACATGGGAGCCATTGGAAGCTATGAAGGAGAAGTATCCTCATCTCTTCAGTATGCCAGGTACGAATTTCGAGGACAAAATTCTCTTAAGGGGGGAGAAATGTTGGGCCCCAATCCGCATTAAGCTTGTGTAATTATTTCCGAGGCTTAGGTTGCTAATTTTCTTTTATTAAAATTAATTTGAAGTTTTAGTACTTAGTTATTGATTATTAAATGAAGAAATTGAGTTAAATTAGAGGTTTGATAAGTTTTGAGAAATTAAAAAAGAGTAAGTGGGTGTAAGGGCAATTTAGGAAGTTTGCTTATGTTTTTAAGGTTAAAGGCTAAGAAGGAGGTTAAATTGGTCTTTTAGTTTAAGAAAACTATAAGAAATGAAGCAAAGAGGAGAAGTCGAGGTTTTAGGTGGAAGCACGAAATTGTAAGGAAATATAAGAGGGTTATGAAACTATGTCGTTTTAGCTTAGGTTATTAAGATGAAAGTTGTTTCTAAGGCATTTCCACGAAATTACAAAGGAAGGAGAAAGGAAGGTGATTTTGGTTGAAGAAGAAGAAGAAGAAGAAGAAGAAGAAGAAGAGGAAAAGGCTAGGGTTTCTTGTTTTCTTGCTTGAGAAAGGAGATTTAAGAAGTTCCTTAAGAAGGATAAGGTTAGAGGAAGATTAAATCCTCCATTAAAGACAAAATCGATTTTAAGTGGGTGGCTTATAGGTAAGAAGATTTGAAATTTTTATGGTTTGTTTAGATGGGGTTTAATGCTAAAAGCTTAGAAACCTTATGGGTTAAGTTAGGTAGGTGTTAATTCACGTTTTCCTATCCTTAAAATTGTCCGATTTTGATATCCTATGTTCTTATGGGATAATTATGCTTAATGAAGGTGGATTAAGGCAATTGGAGGAAGAGTCAAGGCCATTTGACCATCCTACAAGCTAAAGGAATTTAAGGTGGGTAATTCCTTAATAATTGAGTTAATAGGTATATTACCGTTTTTATAATAAATGCGAATTAAGGTGTTAAAACGACTTGGAAATTTTGTAAGAAATACTCTTAATGATGTTTGAACTTGTATGCGATATTCTTGCTTATGAATTTATGTTGGAATGGTTGGTTCAATGATTTGTTAAGTGGAAACGATAAGAAACTGTGATTTCGGAAAAAGATCGTCGTTTTGGCAATTTATGTGAAAATGAATTTGTAAATGCCAGTAGAGGCAATTGGTTTTGAATTGTGTGAACTATATGCTTTCTTTGGGTTTGTGGTGGTCCAGTCTGAGTCAGGTGCACCTGTCTATCCATAGACTTCTCCCGTCTGCCCGCTAGTGGCCTTGGAGTTCCTCTCAAGGACTCTATTTTCACGGACTACATGACGACGGCGGAAATGTGTAGTACGTTCCGTTCGGATCCACCGAACCACTCTGTTTGTGAATTTGTGATTTTCTAGGTTATCTTTGTGATATGTTAAGTTTGTGAATTGTTGAAGTAGTAAATTCGGTGAAAAGAGTTGTAAAGTGAAATTGCTTTTATGAATGTTTGTTTGAATATGAAAGAATGTATAATGGTTTATGCTTATTCTCATTTATTAAGTTGTTACCCGAGACGTCGAGCTCACCCCTATTTTCCCTCCACGGTGTCCAATGAGAAGCCGAGTCACCTTGATCGGGATTGAGGCAACTCCGATGCAATTTTGCTTTTGAAGTTGTGTTTTGAGAAAGCAGACTTTAGGTCGCATTTGGACCTTTATGTAATTTTGCTACTTTCAATGTAATCGGGTCAAAATGCCTCTAAAGTTTGTATTATTTCTACTTTCCTTGTAAATGAAACAAAAGTGTGGTTTTAGTGTATCTTTGGTATATGTTGGATGATTGATAATGACAAAAGAAAAGAATAGGATTGTAAGATTTTATGGATTGAAAATGAGTAGATGCTTAGTAGTGGAAATTCTTGATGATTTGAGAAATATGTAGAAGCCTAGGAGTGTGTTGCTGCCTTTAGATATTGAGTTTTTATGCAGGTACATGAGTTGGAATGAACCTAATTGAAGATTTTGGGTTAGATGTAAAATAGGGGAGGTGCTGTCCAATTTTTGTAAAAATTGGGCAACAACTTCACTTAGGGTTTAGGGTACTTTAGAACCTGAATTAGCTTGGGTGGTCTTCTTGAAGAATGTAGAAGATGATTAGATCTTTCCAACGGCATAAAGTTTGTCAAATTCGGACTTAAGATGAAGAAGTTATGAGAATGGAAGGGTTTCAGCTACTGTTGGAACCACTGAAATTTTGCAGTACCTTTAGAAGCCTTTTTCATCCTCTTGGAGACTGATCTGGTTTTTGTGTTCTTCACGAAAAATGTAGATTATCTTTCTACCTTTAAAATGAGGTATTATTTGCAATCATTGGAGTTAGGAATAAAAGATATGAGGTTGGGAATGTTGACAGTTACTGTTCATTGTGCTAAAATACTGTTACATTGGCTAGTTTTAAGCTGAACCTAGGGTGTGTTTTACCCTCTTTAATGATTGAATTGATTTTGAACTCTTCATGAAACTTGTAGGTAATCCTTTCTTCTTTCTAATGAGGTATTCTATGCTTTATTTTGAGTTAGGAGTAAAAGTTATGAGGATTAGACTTAGTTCAGTTATTATTCATTTGGCAACTTTGGACAGCACCTTTGGGAGGTTTTCACCTTTAGAGCTTGTTTTGGTTTTCCATCCTTCATAGAACATGTAGATTATCTTCTTCCCTTTCCAACGAGGTATCTTTTGCAATTATTGGAGTTACGAATAAAAAGTTATAAAGTTAGAAAGTTTGCAGGTACTATTCATTTGGTCAATTTACTGTTCCATTGGTATTTTAATAGGCAGAAACTTTGAGGGTGTTTTTACCCCTTTAAATGACTAAAATGACTTTTGCACTCTTCACAAAACTTGTAGAGCATCTTTTTATCTTTCCAACGAGGTAAAATGTGTCATTTTTAGACTTGTGTGCTAAGAGATATGAATGTTCAAATTTTTGACATTGTGTAGGGAAACTTAAATTTTAGTGGCAGCAACTTTAAAGCAATTTGTGACCCTCTTAATGGCTAAATTAGTTTTTAAATCCTTCTAGGAAGTTGTAGAGCTCCCTTTTATCTTTTTATTGACACTAAATTTACGAAATTTTGACTTCGGGGTGAAAAGTTATTAAAGTTTAAAGTTAGAGAAGTTTTCATTAGGTTTAAAAGTTGAATTTTCAATTTAGAGAAATTAATCCCCGTTTCCTATTTTATTCGTTTCTCCTCCGTTTGACCTCCAATTTTCATGTTTTTTTTTGAAGCGTTAGATTTATAAATTTGAGTTTCGGGTTTTAGTCGAAAATTTCGGATAAGATTAAAGCAAGTCAATTATGTGACGAATTTGGATATAAATTCGTTTTTGAGCGATTTTGTGATTTATAGAGATCCGATTGAGGCGATTTCTGATTCTATGTAACCTAGAGATATGGAGTTCCATTTTAGCTTAGGAATCGGATTTAATTGTGGGCCCTAAGTAGATCTAATTTTATTGGAGGAAAATTTGGGTAAAATTACCAAGTTTTGTTCGGATGACATTAAATTAAGTTCAATTCGAGGTTTCCTTCGTGGTGAGGAATTCCTCCCTCGTGAGATGCGCGCCCAGATGTCACAAAGGACGTCGGGCACGCGACTCACCAAGGAGGAGTTCCAACAAATAGGCTTCTAGAGGCCAAATTTCAAAAAGACTTGTATTCATTGTTAAATGAAAAAACAAACCAAAATCTCATTCAAAAGTAAAAAGTCGGTAACTCCTACTAGACTTTTTCAATTACTTCATATGGATTAATTTACAATAGCTAAGGTTGCTCATTTAGGTGGTAGATTTTGCTTTCATCATAATTAATGATAATTTTAGTAGATTTACTATGGTTTTATGCTTAGCAAACAAAGATGAAGGCTATATGGTATTTGTCAAATTTATGAAAAGGGTACAAAATGAAAATAAATGCTTTGTTTCCTTTATTAGGAGTGACTATAGTAGGGAATTGTAAAAATGCAAGGTTTGAAAACTTTGTGAGGATTTAATATGGTGTTTAATATGAAGAAATTACAATTGAAGAATCTATATACATGTCTTTTCTATGAAAGATTTTGAAGAGATGAGATAGGTATATATAAAGATCTAAATTCATTAGCCTTTCTTGGAATTAAAAGTGATCACTAACAAATCAATCATGAATATATTGTTGAACTAAGTGAGGGAAACAAGAAGGATGAGAAACTCAACGAGATTGGAAATTCAAGAAAAGTCATCATCAAATCAAATTTTAGATGATGTTTAATAAAGGGTAATCACTAGACCTCGACTTAAAGATTTTATCATATTACCTTAATTATTAAATTGAATCTAAGACAATAAAAGAGGCCCTTAATGATGAAAGTTTGGTTATTACTATGAATGAGGAGTTTAATCTATTGGACTCTAAATCAAGAAAATGAAGGAAGGTATCTTTATAAATGAAGAAAATTACACTAAAGAACTATTCAACTACTTCAAAATGGACCAAACCAAACCAAACTATTAAAGACACCTATCAGGAAGAATTAAACAACTTCATCTTCTAACTAATACAATCACAACAAAGAATAGGTATTTCCACAAACACCTAATATACATCAAACAATCTTTGCAACATCACAACCAAATTTCAAAACTTAACCTTCTAGCACTAACATTTCAACCTTAATTCTTTTTACCAATTCACAAATTACTCAAACATACCAAACAAATCAAATAAACAAACAAAATTCCTTAACAGAAAACTTAAATCGTTTGCAACATACCTCACCAAAATGTAACGACTGTGGGAGAAGAGGATGAGCTTCTGACGTCGACCACAATACCAACGATAGACTAGAAAGTGGGGGGAGAACTCATCGAAGGAGAGGAGATGACTCGGGAGGGAGGAGAAAAAAATCAAAGCAAACCCGACGGTGGGGGGCGATTCTTGGTTTGTTTTAACTAGAATAAACGACGGCCTTGAACTAAATGACGTCATTTTTTTAAGTTAATAACATTCAATCGCAAGGAGATGACAATGTATTGGTTTAAAATTTTTCGACGGAATTTTTCATCGCTAATATTTCTTTGAAAAATTTATAACTTTAAAACTTCGCTAGTATTTCCTGTCTTGTTTGTCGATGGTAATTATTCCATCGCTAAATTATATTTTCACATCCAATTTACCAACGGAAAACTAAATACTGTCGATAATTTGCAACATTTTTTTTCATTAATTTTCTGTCTCCAATTCCTTATTTTCTTGTAGTGCAAGGCAAAAACTTAAAGTAGGCAAGAAAAAGGGACAATGTCAGGTGTTGAGATGCATTAGTGCATATTGGTAGAAATCTTCGACGAGATGCAAGATTCAGATGTGAGACCAAAAGAAGGCTTGAGATATACATCAAGTAGAAGGTTAGCTAGATCACAAGCATAACAGTGGCATGTAAGAGTTACAAGGCAAATTAGCAAGTTAGATAAACCATTGTGTGAGTTTTGGCAAAGTTTTAGATCTTGTACGACTTGACTTAGCTAAGGTTGAGTTCTTAATGGACTAAGCACTTAGTGTATGCTTAAATGAACGGACCATAACTAATGGACTCGACATAGAGAAGCATTAGACCAGATCAGTGTGTTATGGCAGGCTTTAGGTTTGGATAACTCATCATCAACGGATAGAGATCAGCAGAAGATCTGGGATGATGTAACAGATATGATCACAAAGGATAAATATCAGCTCTAAGAGATAAATATCATGTAGGAGAATCATCTGAAGATAGCTGAGATCTTTATGGATATTGATAAATCATTCCTAGATAGATGTAATCTTTCATCTTGTTAGTTGTGATGTAGATAAGTCATATCAGATAGAGTCTTAATTGGATGGATATGTCATCCTATTGGTTAGTGAAATGTAATCTGATAAGGATAAGATGTGATCGTAGCTAATTGAGTTTAATTAGGACTCTAACTTGGCCATTTTGAGTTTTCTATAAGTAGCTCATTTAAGCCTTTCTTTTCTTTAGAAGAGAGTGTGTGAATCACAGGGATTGAGAGAGAATTCCTTAGTATACTTTGAGGGAGTATAATAAAGGTTAGCTTTGGGATATATCTCTCTTTCTTGTTCTTATTGTTGTCATGAATGTTTAGTTTTTTCATAGTTTCTTGCGAGTGTGAGAGTTAAACACTATGAGGGTCATGAGGCATTAGAGAACAAGGTTGTTGATCAATGATTACGTGGGAAGGTTAAGTCTTACATAAACAGATATAAGTGAGATTGTCGGTTTAAGTAGTAGGCATGGCTTGTGGTATAAGTTCGATGCTTAGAAAAACCTTTATAACACCAACCACGGTACATAAATGGCAAGTCTAATGTCGATACAATATTGTCATACTTTTCTGTTGCAACATCATCAAGATTCGATTCTTCTAAGATCAGTAACTCTTTTGCTACAATTTCCATTAACTCTTCTAAGAGTGAACGAAGAAGAGAATGTAAGAAAGGTGACATAATATATGATTATGACGAGTACAATGATCTTGGAATATTAGGAAAAATGTTTGGTAACCATTTATATATAGATATATAGAAAAAAGTTTGGTTATCAAGCGTGTATATATATTAAAAAAAGATTTGACAATCGTGTGTGTATGTATATAAGAGCACTTTGCTACCTAAAACTCGAGTTGAAGGTAGGAAAAAATCAAATTACTTAAGTCCACCACGCATCCGCTGGTTAACGAACATCTCCTGGTGTCATTTCTGAGTGCATGGGAGAACCTATGGCTGAATCCACTCATTAGGATTTGAACTCACGATATGGGGTAAGCCTCAGGCCCATACCTGAGCTCTGATACCACTTTGGAGTCTGCTTGGGCTATGTTTCTTTGGTTTAATTTTTCGTCCAATCTTTGTTCTAATTTTTGAATTTGTTGTTGATTTTCCTTAACTAATTGTTGAATTATTTGTAATGTACTAGTTTGAACTTGGATTAATTCAGTAATTTTTAGTTCTAAATTCTTTTGTTGATCTCGTAATTCCTTAATATAATATGTAACACTCATAATGTATGTTTTAGATAAGTAGTTAACTCAGTCATCATCATCATCATCATCATCGCACCCATTCTGAAATCCAGCAGTGAATCGGGGTCTGGGAAGGTCATATAGTACTCAGCCTTACCTCTACATAGAGAAAATTTGTTTTGATAAACCTATTCGATCGCGACTTATCGTTCAATCGAAGATTGATCCTTGGAAATCGGTCAAAATCAATTTATACCAAGAATTGCAACACAGGTGCAACCTCGAATTGAATCTCGAGGAACGATGCGAAATTGATTCTAAGACTATCCTAATGTTTGAATTATGCAAAAGCGGTTAAAGCAGGAGTTTTGGTTTAATCTTTAAAATTAAAAAAGCAAGGCATGAAATAAATATTTTGGAATTTTTGAAAGGCAAGACAATTTGAAGTAATTAAGATTGAAAAGCAGTTAACTAAAGTTCTCACGAAAATGTGGCTCGGGTCATCATCACTCAAAATAAATATCGGGTTTGAAATCCACTAAGTTTGAGCTCAACCTTAACAACTCGTTAAGTCCAAAATTTAATTAATCAACTCGATTAACTAAATCTTGTTAAAACCTTAGTGTATGGTATGAAATGGTTTCTGTGATAGGTTAACCGGATAAAACACAATCAATTCAATCAAACACAACTAGGTAGATTAAATTAACTCATACAAATCATTTAACATACACGAAACTTCATGTATTTAGAACAACATTCCAACATAAACTAATCACACCATAAATCAAAGTTTAACATCCGATTAAACTATAACGGATTCAATCCATCATATCTCGTAATCTCGACTCGGAGGTTTTACAAAACATGAAATCTAAAGCGTTGGTTGATTACCTCTTAAAGCTCATGGAACTCAGACCTTCGCTACATTTTGGAGGCGAAACCTTAGCCTTGCATAACAGTGGAAGAAGCCATCCTTCTGAAACTCCAAAGTTACCCATGGCTCCAACGACGGTGATGGAAGAGCAGAATACAAATGATGGTTGAGGATGAGGAATGAAAGAACTGCGATTCTTGATGTTAAATGCGTTGGTGGTCTCCACCGCAAAATAAGAAAACTAAACCTATTAGAAAGCAGAGAAGGCGAAGAAGATGGAGAGCTACCTCGGGAATGCGGCGTCCTCTTTTAACCTAAAATGGAAGGTTTTATAGGAGCTGTAATCGGTAGGGTTGGAATAGTGGATAATTTTGCTATTTAAGGGTAGGGGTATCGACATTAAATCGCGACTAATGAATAAAGTTAAATCATGACGAATCAATTTATCTAAATTAATTTGTCGCATGACGAATGGGAGTGTTGGTTCATCCCGAGCGAATGGATGGCTTCTCATGACGTGTTGACTTTCTCTTGTTGACTCAATTGTTCCTACAAAAATACAACACATTTAAAGTATAATTGTCCCAATAAAGTTATGCAGAAATTAATATCAAATGATAACAAAATCGACAATGTGCAAATTATAAAGATCGATATTAAGAACCAATTTAAGCACAAAAATCATGAATTAGGAGTCAACAAGTGCATAATTACTTAAGAAAACAAGGCAAATTTATAGTATAAATTTGGCTCAATCACCCACATACAGATGTGACATGCAATGTATTGATGTGAGACACAAGAAATAAGGAAAAAAGTACAAAACCAGCACGAAAATGACTATCCTATGATTTAGGCGACCATCCCGGGAATTTTTCCCCGGTATGTAGTCAAACTACCTAGGTGATATGTGTGTCGTTTACCCTTATCTTATCACGCCAGACTTTCCTACTTCTAACAACTGCCTCAGTGAGGGCCAACTCTGACATATCATTTTTGATCACTTTCCTCCATGTCTTGTAAGGCCTTCCTCTCCTCCTCTTGTAGCCACTTAGGTCAATCGGCTCACCGTGCCATACTGGAGCATCAGAGGGCATCCTGCGCACATGGCCAAACTGCCTAAGCCTTGTCTCTCTCAACTTGTTAGCAATACTTACCACCTATAGTCTCTCTCTACCTAACCTTCGAACCATATCTCTTATGGTAATGCCACACATCCATCTAAGCATACGCATTTCTAGTACCACCAATTGTCTCGTGTGTCTACGTTTAGGCGGTCAACATTCTGCCCCATATAGTAAGGTGGCCGAATCGCCATTTTATAAAACCTCCCTTTTAGTTTCTTTGGGACCTTTTATCACATAAAAACCTGATGCACTCCACCAATTGATCCACCGGATCTGTCTGAGTAATATATCGTCATTGATATTCCCATCTCTTTGAATGATAGATTCGAGGTATTTGAAATTTGATGTCTGTGGTATGATGTCAGTACCAATCACTTCCTCCGCCTGCTGTACCATCTGGCTACTTGAGAAATGACATTCTAAATACTCCGTCTTGGACCTGCTCATTTTAAAACCTTTCGACACTAACGCTTCTCTCCAACATTCTAACTTGGCATTGACCCCCACCTTGGTCTCATCTATCAGGACAATATCGTCAGCAAATAACATACACCACAGTACCTCCCCTTGAATATGCTTGGTCAGTTCATCTAATACTAAAGTGAACAAAAAAGGACTTAGAACTGAGCCTTGGTGTAGACCAATACCAATAGAGAACGCTTCCGTATCTCCTCCTACTATCCTGACGCTAGTCAGTGCTCCTTCATACATGTCCCTAATCACTTGGGTATGCAGCGTAGAAATGTCTTTTGCCTCCAAACATCACCATATGAGTTCTCTAGGAACCCTGTCATACGCCTTCTTCAAATCTACAAAACTAAATGCAAATCTAGTTGGCGTTCCTTGTAGCATTCCATTAGTCGCTAAAGCGGTGAAGTGCTTACATGCGTGGACCTCTGAGGCATAAATCCGAATTGATTGACCGATACCAAAGCAATTCTCCGGATTCTCTTTTCAATTATCTTCTCCCACAGCTTCATGGTGTTGGGCCCCAAATTGTTTTTCTTGATGTTACTAAGCATGAATTTATTTGATTTATGATTTATGACATAGTTTGATTTTATTGAAAAAATTCATGGAAAATTAGGATTTATTTGAGATTAGTGTGGAATATTATGGAAGAGTAAAAATGTTTAGGGGCAAAATGGTCAAGGCACTTGAGTTATGATGTTTAAGGCTAAGCAAAGGAGGGGCATTTTAGTACTTGCCCTATCTTGTAGGTTTAAGGAAATAAAAAAAGAAAAGAAAAGAGAGAAGAAAAGAAGAAGAGAAAAGGAGAAGGGGTTATCGTGGGAAGAGAGGAGAAGAAGAAGAAGAAAAGAGGAAAGCTCCAGTTGTAGATTTCGAAGGTTTAGAAGCATTCTTCAGGTTTGTTTAACTCTTATACTCTTGTTTAGGTTGAATCAAACCCTAGATTAGCATGGATTGAGTAGAAATCGATGGAGTTAGGGTTTATGGGAAAGATTTGTAGATTTGCATGAGTTGTTGTGTTTGTTGGTGATTTTGTGTTAGAATGAGTTTAGAATGGAAGTATAGAGCTTGATTCAAGAGTTAGATGTGTTGTAGTTAAGAAAGGGAAGGTTTTAAGGTAGAAAAATGGTGAAATCTGGGTTCAGGAGTCGTCTCTCCCGTCCGCACGTTGCGACGTACGCAAGGCCGCACGCCACGGCGAGCCAGGCCGCTCGTCGCGGCGAGGCCAGTTTTCCAGCGTAGATAGTTTTTAGTGTTTTGATCATATCTTTTGCTACAGAAGTCCTTTTGAGGTGATTTTTAAGGCATTGTAAACTAGAGACATAGATCTACAAGTTTTGTGAAGTGATGAAGTTCTAAATCAGTTTCTAAGACTATGGAATTTTGGATGGAAGTTAGGAATGGAATTATTGTTTCAGCATGAGTTATTGAATGAGATTTTGGTTCTTATTTTAGGAGATCAAGTGAGGCAAGAGGATCAAGAGGCTCAAGAGGAAACTCATTCTTAGGCAGGAACAAGCAAGGAAATCAGGTGGGTTCATGTTTATAATAAAGTAAATAAGTCACTCATTGTTTAGTTCAAATCAAGAAAGAATTAATGCATTTGAATTGTATCATCCACGATTGCATTACATATTATTATGAATGATTATATTCTGCTATGTGATTTGCATTCATGATCATTACCAAGATTTTTACAAAGGGGTGTTCTCCTTTCACGAATACAAGTACATGAAATCATGTTTCACGAATATATGACAAGCAAGATTACAAGCAAGTTTACAAGCAAGTGCTAGTTTGGCAAACAAGTTTACAAGAACATGAATCATGCATGTTTATATGGGTTTGCGGTGTCCCTCACGAATAGTCAAGTGCACATTGACTCACAAAAAGGCTTCTCCCTTTCGCCTGACCGAGGCATGGGGTTTCTCTCAAGGATTCCCTCACGAAACTACGTCTACACATCAACATTTCGATGGCATGTAGTACGTCATGAACGAGGACAACCCAAACCATCATGTTATGTTATGTGTTATGATTTGTTATGTGTCATGCATCATGAATTGCTCAAGAATTAAGCATTTTTCAAGACAATGACATATACATGATCAATGACTATGATTTCAACAAGTACCACGGCAATGAGATATTTTTGAATATTTTTGCTTATTACTATATTATAAATATGTTCCCACGAGCTTTATAGCTCACCCCCTCTAATCTCCCCCATTCAGGTGACGAGTAAGAGATCGAGTGAGTCACGAGTTATGGCAGCACTCCCGTTTCATTTTGTTATGTTTGTTATTTTCAATGTTATATTTTTGGAAGTCAAGACTTTAGTTATATTTCAAGTATCATTGGTTCAAGAGTGGTTTAGATTTTTGGCTCTTGAACTCAAAGTTGTAATTTGGTTTGAGATGTTCTTAAAGCTTTAGTAAAACTCATCTTTTTGATAACGACTTATGGATATGTTTGTTTTAAAGCATGAAAGTAAGTTTTGAGTATGTTCACGATGGGTCCATTGAACTTGATGGTCTCCTTCCTCGATCGTTTAATTTACATGTTTACCTTGTTTATTTAAATCACATGAAAGCGGGTTTCAAGTTTGTTTTCAATGAGCCCATTAATCTTCCATGGGTCTTTTCTAAATATATTATTAGCATGTTTCACGTCACACTCTCATGTCCGATGTTGGGCTTCAACAATGAGGTCCAACATATTAATGGTATCAAAGCGCCTAGGTTTTTGGTCTAGAAATTGCATGGCATTACTTTCAAGGAATTGCATTGTTTTTACGATTAAGCTGTTTTTGCATATTTTAAAAACTTGTCTTACTTGAACTAAAGTTTTCAATGGTTTTCTATTCAAGGAGTGAACATGCCACCTCGAAGGAGAACTTCGGGAGCTATGACTCGATCTCATTCTCGTCGAGAGTGCGGATGAATCCCATATTCCTCGGGATCTTGGGACACATTACATTCCGATTTGAGAGGCACCTAGTTTGCAGAGAAGTGCCTCCTCCTATGCCTCAGGGAACTCCCATGGATCCGAGTTTCTTTCAAGCCTTTTCTCAGGCTTTCATGTATGCTATGGGTCGAGATCTCGGATGTCGATGCAAGCTCCGATGAGCGAGTGGACAGTATGACAAGCTCCGGATGTTTGAGGTATGTAATTTGATGGGACTAAAAATCGAGAAGAAGGTGAAGCACGGTTGAAGAGGACCGAGAGGGTTCTAGTTCATATGAGATGCTCGAGATGAGGACAAGCTAGATTATCGATCGGTTTGTTGCGGTGGCCTTTGCATTGGTGGGAGTCGATGCCTCACGATCGAGGTTGTGCCATCGGTGTTGACATGGAGGGACTTTGTAGAAGTGTTAGGAAGAAGTATCTCTCGGGGTTTATGTGCGAGGATAAGGCGGGAATTTCGAATCTCATCTGAGAGGGACATGAGTGTGGCGAGTATGAGCTGAAGTTCCACACTTTCCCGATATCGACTAACATTGTGGCGACAAAGGAAGACAAATGCATGAAGTTTGAGGAGGTCTTCACTTGGGGATCGGGGAGAAAGTCGATTCACAATTTCTGTGACTACTGTGATTGGTGGATCTTTGCTCTCGGTGAGAAGTTGGAGAGTATCGAAATAAGCGTCAAGAAGAGGAAGAGCGAGGGTAGACTTATAGAAAGGTACTAGTGCTCCATTGCCTAAGAGGATCACGAGGAGCTCTTCTGATCGAGTGAAGTGGGTAGCGATGGGGCTACCAAACAAGCAGTGAGGCGATGTCGGGGCAAGCCTCTAATGTGAGGCGCGGTAGAGCGAGGAAAAGTGGTTCAACTATCCCTTATGTGGCGATGTGGGAAGCATCACGGGGAGAGTGCCTCGGTCACTTGAGTTTGTTTGAATCTGGAGAGAAGGACATATAGCCAAGCATTGTTCACGAGCACCAAGACAAGAGAATTATGATTTGAGCTCCAGGCGTGCGAGATAGTGGGAACAAGACCGATTCTTGAGGTAAGCGACTCTGGGACTGCAAGGCGAGCTATTCCTCGAGGAAGGCCAAGGGTCAGCAGCAAGCAAAGTGTTCGCCATGACCGGGGAGGAAGCTGCGGCCTTTTGAGGTTATCCTGGTATGGCTCGATTATTTGATTCAGTGATCTTTGTTTTGATTGATTACGGTTCCACGCACTCTTTTGTTTTTGCGAGCATAGCATTGCATGGTGTGAGTTCTGTGCCTTTGGATAGGCCTTTGGTTGTTAGTACTCCTCTGGGGAGAATGTGGTGATCGGTCGGTGTATAGCGGTGTGTGATTTGTTCATTGATGGTGCTAGATTGGTGGTGGACTTACTACCGCTAGACCTTAGGGGATTAGATGTTATCTGAGGGATGGATACCATGGAAATATCTGGCCAAGCTAGATTGTGGTAGGAAAGAGGTAGAGTTTGATCAAGGCAATGGTGAGAAGGTGATCTTGGAGGGATAGGAAGACACCATCACTGAGGTTGATTTCAACTATGTTGGTGAAAGGATGATGGAGCTAGGGATGTGAAGCTTACTTGGCGCATGTTGTAGATGCCAATGTGCATGAAGGGAAGTTAGAGGATTTCTCGGTTGTGAGGAGTTTCGGATGTTTTCCCAAATGAGTTACGGGTTTTTGCGGTGAGGAAATCGAGTTTGCCATTGACTTGATTCCGGAACCGCGCCTATTTCAATCTGCTTACAGGATGGCTCGGTGAGTTGAGGAGCAAGGAACAATTGGAGGCTGTTAGAAGGGTATGTCGGACGAGTTCGTCTCCTTGGGGAGCACCGATTACATTTGTTAAGAAGAAGGATGGATCGTGGCGTATGTGCATTGACTATCGGAGACTTAACATGGTGACAATTAAGAACAAGTATCCTTTGCCACGGATAGATGATCTGTTTGATCAGCTGCAGGGAGCATGGGTCTTTCGAAGATTGATCTCGGTCGGGGCTATCATCATTTCGAGAATCAAGGAGTTTGATGTAAGCAGGCGGCATTCGGGACCGTTATGGGCATTATGAGTTTTTAGTTATGCCATTCGAAGCTTGACCAATGCTCGGTGCATTCATGGATCTCATGAATAGGGTCTTGAGGAGTTTCGGATCGGTTGTCATAGTATTTATAGATGACATTCTGGTGTATTTTAAGAGTGAAGAAGAGCATGAGGAGCATCTCAAGATTGTATTGCAGACTCTTAGGGAGAGAGAGCTTTATGCCAAGTTCAACAAGTGTGAGTTCTAGCTTCATGAGGTGACTTTCCTTGGGCATGTGATTTCGCAGGATGGTGTGCATGTTGATCCGAGGAAAGTTGAAGCAGTGGTAAATTGGCATGCACCCAAGATAGCGACAGAAGTGAGGAGTTTTCTGGGTATGGCAGGTTACTACAGGAGGTTTGTAGAAGGATTCTCCACGATAGCTACTCCAATGACCAAGCTATTAAGGAAGAATCAGAAGTTTGACTAGGCGATGAATGCGGAAGAGCCGAGGAGCTCAAGCACAGGTTGACAAGTGCTCCGGTCTTGATTTTGCCTTACGGTGATGAGGGCTATCTGATTGTCTGATGATGCCTCGAGGAAGGGTCTAGGTTGTGTATTGATGCAAGGAGGCGGGGTAATAGCATATGCTTGAAGGCGGCTGAAGCGGTATGAGTTGAATTATCAGACTCGTGATTTGGAGTTAATGGCGATGATCTTTGCCTTGAAGATTTGGAGGCATTATCTTTATGGTGTTGGACCGGGATCTTCTGAGATCACAAGAGCCTCAAGTACTTCTTGAGCGAAGGAATTAAATTTGAGGCGAGAAGGTGGATAGAGTTACTCGAGGATTATGATTTGTTGATTGAGTACCATCGGGCAAAGCGAATGTAGTGGTGATGCTTTGGCGAGGAAGTCTTCTATTGCTCATGTTGAGGCGGTTTATCTTCCTTTATTGGAAGAGATGGCCAAGCTTAAGATAAGTTTGAAGCGGGAGGAACCAAATTGCCTCTAGCTAATTTCGAGTAAGGCTATACTCGGGAGAAAGTTAGGGAGTTGCAGGTACAAGATCTGATTTGAGCAAGCTTAGGAGGAAATTGAATGGTAAGGTTTACGAGGTAGTAGTGAGAGAGGATGGATTCATGACGATGGGGGACGGACTTTGTATTCGAGATAGCAAGGAGGTTAAGGATGAGATTTTGGATGAGGCACCAATCGCCTTATGTCATACACCCGAGCAGACACCGGGATGTCGAGAGATTTGAGAGAGCATTTACGGTGGAAGGGCATGAAGAGATGTAGCAGTATATGATAAGTGTCTCGTGTGTCAACAAGTCAAAATTTGAACACCGAGCGCCTTGAGCAAGTTAAGACCATTGTCCATTCTGAGTGGAAGTGGCAAAGAGTAACCATGGATTTTCTGATGGGTTTGCCTAAGACTAGTAGGAAGCATGATGCCATATGGGTTATTGTGGATCGATTAACGAAGTCAGCCCATTTTCTGGCAATCAAACAGACCGATTCGTTGCATGTGTTAGCCAAGAAGTATATTGATGAGGTAGTGAGATTGCATGGAATTCCAGACTCCATAGTTTACGATAGGGATCCTCGGTTCACTTGAGATTCGGGAAGCTTGCGAGAAAGCTTTAGGTACTAAGCTGCATTTTAGTCTGGCATTTCACCCTCGACGGATGGTCAATCGAGAGGACCATTCGGACACGAGAATGCTCGGGGCATGTGTGTTGGATTTCAAGGGCATGGGATGAGCATTTTCCATTGGTCGAATTGCTTACAATAATAAGTACCATTCGAGCATTGAGATGGCTCCATATGAGGCTTTATATGGAAGGAGGTGTAGAACTCCGATATGTTGGGACGAAGAAGGGAGAGGAAGCTGGTGGGACGAGTTGATCGAGATATTTGTTGATAAAGTCAATCTGGTTAGCGGTGACTTAAAGCGATTTCGAGGATAGGATGAAGAGTTTCAACGATGCTCATCGAGAAGGAGATGGAGTATGAAGTCGGTGAAAAGTGTTTCTTAAGGCGTCTCCTTGGAAGGAGTATTGAGGTTTGGCAAGAAAGGCAAGTTGAGTCCAAGATATGTAGGTCCTTATGAGATTCTTGAGAGGATCGGACCTCTAGCTTCTGAGTTGGCGTTGCGCTAGAGTTGTCTCGATTCACGATGTTTTCATGTTTCCATCTTTGAGGAGAATACAGATCATATCCTTCTCATGTCATTCGAGTTTGAGAGGTTGATTGAGAGGCGACTTGAGTTATGAGGAAATTCGGTAGCGATCTTGGACACCAAGGAAAAGGTCCTCGAGAATAAGGCAGTTCGACTAGTTAAGGTTACGTGGAGGAACCATTCGATGGAAGAAGCCACGTGGGAGCCTTGGGCGCCATGAAGAGAAATATCCAAGTCTTTTCGATGATTGGTAAATTTCGATGACAAAATTTCTTTTAAGGGGAGAAATGTTGGGCCCCAAATTGTTTTCTTGATGTTACTAAGCATGAATTTATTTGATTTATGATTTATGGCATAGTTTGATTTTATTGAAAAATTCATGCAAAATTAGGATTTATTTGAGATTAGTGTGGAATAAATGTTTATGGAAGAGTAAAAATGTTTAGGGCAAAATGGTGAAGGCACTTGAGTTATGATGTTTAAGGCTAAGCAAGGAGGGCATTTAGTACTTGCCTATCTTGTAGGTTTAAGAAATAAAGAAAGAAAGAAAGAAAGAGAAGAAAGAAGAAGAGAAAAGGAGAAGGGTTATCATGGGAAGAGAGAAGAAGAAGAAAAAGAGGAAAGCTCGGTTGTAGATTTGAAGGTTTAGAAGCATTCTTGAGGTTTGTTTCACTCTTCTACTCTTGTTTAGGTTGAATCAAACCCTAGATTAGCATGGATTGAGTAGAAATCGATGGAGTTAGGGTTTATGGGAAAGATTTGTAGATTTGCATGAGTTGTTGTGTTTGTTGTTGATTTTGTGTTAGAATGAGTTTAGAATGGAAGTATAGAGCTTGATTCAAGAGTTAGATGTGTTGTAGTTGAGAAAGGGAAGGTTTTAAGGTAGAAAAATGGCGAAATCTGGGTTTGGGAGTCGTCTCTCCCATCCATGCGTCTGACGTCATGAGCCGCCTTGTGGCGTCTGAAAACCTCACGCCGCAATGGCCAGGGCATTCGTCCTTCTGGCGAGCCTCGTCATGGCGAGCCGATTTTCAGCAGCAGATGGTTTTAGTGTTTTGATCATATCTTTTGCTCTGAAGTCCTTTTGAGGTGATTTTTGAGGCGTTGTAAACTAGAGACATAGATCTACAAGTTTTGTGAAGTGATGAGTTCTAAATCAGTTTCTAAGACTATGGAATTTTGGATGGAAGTTAGGAATGGAATTATTGTTTCAGCATGAGTTATTGAATGGGATTTTGGTTCTTATTTTAGGAGATCAAGTGAGACAAGAGGATCAAGAGGCTCAAGAGGAAACTCATTCTTAGGCAGGAACAAGCAAGGAAATCAGGTGAGTTCATGTTTATAATAAAGTAAATAAGTCACTCATTGTTTAGTTCAAATCAAGAAAGAATTAATGCATTTGAATTGTATCATCCACGATTGCATTACATATTATTATGAATGATTATATTCTGCTATGTGATTTGCATTCATGATCATTACCAAGATTTTTACAAAGGGGTGTTCTCCTTTCACGAATACAAGTACATGAAATCATGTTTCACGAATATATGACAAGCAAGATTACAAGCAAGTTTACAAGTAAGTGCCAGTTTGGCAAACAAGTTTACAAGAACATGAATCATGCATGTTTATGTGGGTTTTTCGGTGTCCCTCACGAATAGTCAAGTGCACATTGACTCACGAAAAGGCTTCTCCGCCTGCCGACTGAGGGCGGGGTTTCTCACAAGGATTCCCTCACGAAACTACGTCTACACATCAACATTTCGATGGCATGTGTGATGCGTCATGAACGAGGACAACCCAAACCATCATGTTATGTTATGTGTTATGATTTGTTATGTGTCATGCATCATGAATTGTTCAAGAATCAAGCATTTTCAAGACAATGACATATACATGATCAATGACTATGATTTCAACAAGTACCACGGCAATGAGATATTTTTGAATACTTGTGCTTATTACTATATTATAAATATGTTCCCACGAGCTTTATAGCTCACCCCCTCTAATCTCTCCCATTATGGTGACGAGCAAGAGATCGAGTGAGTCACGAGTTACCTAACACTCCCGTTTCATTTTGTTATGTTTGTTATTTTCAATGTTATATTTTTGGAAGTCAAGACTTTAGTTACATTTCAAGTATCATTGGTTCAAGAGTGGTTTAGATTTTTGGCTCTTGAACTCAAAGTTGTAATTTGGTTTGAGATGCTCTTAAAGCTTTAGTAAAACTCATCTTTTTGATAACAACTTATGGATATGTTTGTTTTAAAGCATGAAAGTAAGTTTTGAGTATGTTCACGATGGGTCCATTGAACTTCCGATGGTCTCCTTCCTCAATCGTTTAATTTACATGTTTCGCCTTGTTTATTTAAATCACATGAAAGCAGGTTTCAAGTTTGTTTTTCAGCAGGCCCATTAATCTTCCGTGGGTCTTTTCTAAATATATTATTAGTATGTTTCACGTCACGCTCTCATGTCCGATGTTGGGCTCCGGCAGCGGGGTCCAACATATGGTATGAATCAGTAGTTAACTCAGTGATCTAATTTTTAATGTCTTCAAGTTTAATTAAATTTTCTATTGTAGGATCGGGTATAATAGGATTAGTAATTCTAATATTTTATTTTATATTTTGTCCAGGTTCTAAAAATTGAATAGGTTTGGATAAATGCACATATTGTGATTTCGATAATGGAGAGGATGTGGAAGAAGATGGTTGTTTTGAAAAAGAATGTCTTCTTCCAATTAATGGAGGTATGATTGGATATTGAATGGTAGGTAAAGTTCTTAATTTAGTTTGAAAGTTTGTTCCTACTTTGGCAACGTTAGTAAATAATTGATCTATATAAATTTTATCAGTATTTTTAAATTCGATACTATGATGAGAATTTGTTAAGTCGTAACTGATTTGGTAAGTAATAGAAAAGGGGTATTGTCCTTGAGTCATTAATTCATCTTTATAGAGTTTATATGCTATGGTAATTGTATAATCTAGAATAGGTGATTTTAGAGGGATATCTAATTTTAAACGTGTATTAAATTTGATTTTTCCATATGCTAGGTTTCCATTCATTATGCCTATTATTGCCATCCTTATGGGTGAATCTATTCCTTTTAAAATGTAGATTTTAAAAGAATTTGTATTAATGGATAAATGAATAAAACCTATTTTTGATTGTTTTCTTTTGGGATTTTTGTAATTGTTTTGAAATTTGTTCTTGATCAATTAAACTGATTCTAATATGTCCATTAAATTGATCCATTCTAATGGGTGTTTCATGTACTAATTTACCAAAATAAATAATATTTTTCTAATAATTAAATTTTGAACTAATGAATGTTGAATATCTTGACCTGATTTTAAATCTAATTTAGTTTTAGGAATTTGTTTTTGCTTATCGTTGGATAATAGTGTATTAATATGAAAAGTACCCAAAGTTTGGTTAATTCCAAATTATCGATATCAAATATAGTTAAATCTTTCTATTTGTCTAATGATATTTACATCATATTGAATTATATAGAAGTAGTAATTTGATGTTGAGCTAATGATGGTGGCCATGTGTGTGTATATATATAGAAAAAAATCATCACCACATGTGTATATATAGGGAAAAAGTTTGATGGCTACATGTATATATATAGCAAAAAAATTAGTAGCCATGTGTGTATATATATTGCAAAAAAAAATTTATGTCTATGTGTGTATTGTTGGGACCGAAACCCAACTACTTAAACTTAACACTATCACTCTTGCTTTGATACCACAACTGTTGGGACCCAATCCTGGAGACCGGCGTCCCAACCCGAAAACGGAAGCCAAGACAAAACGAATCACAAAGAGGCCGAACGAATAAAACGATTGATCACAAACGAAACAAATCATTAACGAACCGAAAGCCAACTTGGAAGCAAAGCATACAACAAAATCAAATCGAATTGGCTCGAAGACAACCAAACAAACGATCCAATCGAATGGAAACACAAATTCCGACATCCGCACAAATATCTTAGAAAAGCGTCAAAATGGTCGCGTTGGAAACCTTAAGACTATCAGTCTAAACTAATTCAAATCCGAGTACTTTTTTTTCATTTCCATTCCATCTCTTACAAAGTGACTTCAATATCCAATTGAAATCATTCGCACTCAAACTCAATTTATTTGCTTCTTCATATACAATCATATCTCATCGATTTAAACTCTCACTTTTCATTTCCATAAAATCGCACACATTCTAATTTAAATACCATCAATTCTCAAACGATTAGCACTTAAATATTTCAGACCAACCATCACAATCATATATCCAATTTCCATACACAAAATCCATAACTTTCAATTATAATTCATTTTACTATTCCATATACAAATCCATAACAATCCGATACATATGTCGAATTAGAATACATTCTCAAAATGAATACACAATAATTCTAAATTTCTTAGCGATCAACAGCTAAACAAATTATACCATATGAACACATACAAATGGAAACCTTCACTTTTCTTTACCGATCTTCTTCTCATCACTGTGGATGGGAATGAAGGGGTGAGCTTATAACTCGTGGGTAACATTTATAACAAATAAATAAGCAAAACCTTTTAAAAGCGCTTTTCTTTTATTTTCTTGCATAAACTTTGTTTGAAACCCATAAAACACATTTTCAAAAGTTCTTTTCTCGCGATGAATCGAAATCACAATTTTCAAAATATGGATGCATCAATCACATCACTTCACAATGCAAATGCACATAATGGCTCGAGAGTTCCATAAACACGTGAAATCGAAGTTTACCGTAAACAAGATGAGTCCATTTTTGAGATCTCGTAAGCCTCAGCAGTAGGGTGAAGGCTAAGGGGGAGGGGGTCAACGTGCGTGACTTAATGAAATAGGTTCTCTCTTGCTAATCACAATCACATAATCATGCTTAAACCAATTTTATCGAATGCTCTTTTCGAATACGAAATGCCATGAAATCTTTGAGGCATAACACAAATGTATTTTGCAATTCATCAAAAGTTCATGTATTGAATCAATAATGATTTTCAAATCATTCATACAATGATGCAACATTTATGATGCAATTGAAATCAGAAAATCTCTTTGTTTAAAGAAAGCAGTAGTGGCTTATAAATTCTATTATAAACAGGTACCCACCTCATTTCCATGCTTGAAGCTTGTCTACTGCTTAAATTTCCAAAGTCCCTCTTCTTTCCTCAATTAAAAATTCCTAGCCAACACATCCAAATTCAACCTCATAAATAACATAATCTTTAAAATTGAACTTAGAAAACACTAATTCCACACATAATCAAGTTATCTAAATCACCAATTTTCAAAATCTCTAATTCACAAAATTGGGCATAACCTAATTAATTTCCATCCAAAATTAAACCCATAATACTAGCAATCACCAAAATTGACTCCATAATACACAAACCCATATCATTTTCCATGATTCTAAACCAAAATCTTCCAAAATTCACGAATCAAAATTTGGGTCTTACCTCATCTTTCACAAATTTTGGTTCTTAGCTCATGTTGGAGCTCTCGTCATCCTCCACGTTTTTTCTTCATGAAGAAACATGAAAAGCTTGCTTGAAGACCCTTAAAAATCAAACCCTAGCTCTCTCTCTTTCTTTTTCACCAAAGTTTCTCTCATTCTCTTCTTTCTTTTCTTCTTTTCTCTTAAGTGTCGTGGGTTGCCTCTTAAAATGAAAGCCTACTTGCTTTTATATTGCCATGTCATTAAATGACTTAAAATTGACCCATTTGCCCTTACTCATAAGCCTAAAACTTAACTCTTTAAGTAAACTTCCAAAATTGCCCCTTCCTTTTTGCCTTAAAAACTTTAGAGAAATGTCCTTCTATGTCTTACGAATCCATCGTTTAAAGAATTAGATCGTTTGGAGCTCTATAACTCAAGATATCTCCAAAATACTGAAGTTTGTTCTTCAGACCCGAGGCTGAACACTATACCTAACTTCCGACCTGAATTTGAAAGTCTTAGAGGCTAAATTATAGCTCGGCTCCTCATAACATTTGTATCCCCATGTCTCTATTTTAATTAGCAACAAGAGTCAACTCAATCCGAGCTCTAGCGACCTAGATATCTTCAAAATACCAAACACTGTTCAGCCATTACAACACTGAGACTGAACACTATACCGATCTTCCGACCTATATTTGGAAGTCTTAGAGGCTAAATTATAGCTCGGATCCTTCATAACATTTATATCCCCATGTCTCTATTTTAATTAAAAATAAGAATCAACTCAATCCGAGCTCTAGTGATCGAGATATATCCAAAATACTGAACACTGTTCAGCCACTACAACACCAGAACTGAACACTACACTGAACTTCCGACCTATATTTGGAAGTCTTAGAAGCTAATTTATAGCTCGACTCCTTCATAACATTTGTAGCCCCATGTCTCTATTTTAATTAGAAACAAGAATCAACTCAATCCGAGCTCTAGTGATCGAGATACATCCAAAATACTGAATACTGTTCAGCCACTATAACACCGGGACTGAACACTACACTGAACTTCCGACCTGTATTTGGAAGTCTTAAAGGCTCGATTATAGCTTGGCACCTTCATAACATTTGTAGTACCATGTCTATATTTTAATTAAAAACAATAATCAACTCAATCCGAGCTCTAGTGATCGAGATATATCCAAAATACTGAACACTGTTCAGCCACTACAACACCGGGACTGAACACTACACTGAACTTCCAACCTGTATCTGGAAGTCTTAGAGGCTCAATTATAGCTCGGCTCCTTCATAAAATTTGTAGCCCCATGTCTCTATTTTAATTAGAAACAAGAATCAACTCAATCAGAGCTCTAGTGATCGAGATATATCTAAAATACTGAACACTATTTAGCCGCTACAATACCGGGACTGAACACTACACTGAACTTCCGACCTGTATTTGGAAGTCTTAGAGGCTCAATTATAGCTCGGATCCTTCATAACATTTGTAGCCCCATGTCTCTATTTTAATTATAAACAAGAATCAACTCAATCCGAGCTCTAGTGATCGAGATATATCTAACATACTGAACACTATTCAGCCATTACAACACCGGGATTGAACACTACACTGAACTTCCGACCTATATTTGGAAGTTTTAGAGACTCAATTATAGCTCGGCTCCTTCATAACATTTGTAGCCCCATGTCTCTATTTTAATTTCCAAAAAGAATCAGATAGATCAGATATTGGACGAAGAAGTTATGCTCAAAAGAGTGAAGGGAGGTCTGAGCTCGGTCAGAAAATCAAAGCTCGGCCAGAACGAAGATCGGTCGGCCAACAGAGGTCGGTTGGCCAACAGAGGTCGGCTAGCACCCAATCCGACCTTCAAACTTCTAACACTCATAACTTTTGACTCTGAGCTCTGAATTTTACAAACTCGGTACCAATGGAAAGATAAAAGAAAGATCTACAATTTTCAAGGACTCACAAACAAGCTCGGTCTTTAAAAGGGTAAAAAATGAGCTCGAAGATAACCGATCGATAATCTCCTCAAAACTTTACACAGCACCTCAACTTGCAAACATCATAACTTTTGAACCAGAACTCCAAATTTGACAAACTCGGTGTCTATAGAAAAGTAAAAAAAACCCTCTAAAACTTTTATTAAGGCCTTAAACATCATGTCGACCTCTAAATGGGTCAAAAACTCCACACAAACGGATTGGTTGATCAGCTTTATACTAAACAGCATCAAAACTTCTAACAATCATAACTTTCTGCTCCCTTATCCAATATTTTCGTGCTTTATATCAATGGAAAGATAAAAACAATCTCTACAACTCTCAAGAAGGCTACTTGATCCCATTCCATACACATCATTATGGAAATCGCCTCAAAATACAACATATACAATCCTACACTTAGAGCATTTTTCCAAAACCAAGGCAAAATACACTTAACTTTCAAAGATCATAACTTTCAATCCCGAGATCGAAAAATAGCATACTTTATGGCTACGAAAAGCTCTCAACATAAGCTACAATTTCATGAAGATCATTTCCTCAAATTCTGCCTAAATCAAAAGTCAACTCTTTACTCCAAAAAGTCAAACTTCTTAATTCTCCAAAATATAACACTTTCACCAATCATTTCTTGCTTTTCAACTTCCATTTCAATAAACTAGTTCATTTTGACTTTCATAACTCATACAACTCTACTCAAATTTCAAAATTATCAAAACCAATCACTTCATTTCTCATCAATCTCCTTTAAGTAAAATAACATCTATAACACAATACCTATACAAACATACTCATTTAATTCCATTTAATATTTCTAATTTCTACCGAAAGTTCGGGGTCCAACATGTATATATATAGAAATTTTTTTGGCCATGTGTGCAAATATATAGGAAAAAAGTTTGGTGGGCACATGGGAGTATATATATTAGAAAAAAGTTTTAAGGTAGTTTGTATATATAGATTGGAAAAAAGTTTTGAAGCCTTGTGTATTTGTATATGTTTATGGCCATATGTGCATATACATATGATAAAAATTTAGTGGCGTTGTGTTTTTATACTTATAGGGAACATATTTTGTGGTCATGTGTGTATTTATAGGAAATAAAATTTGTGACCACATGTATAATATAGGAAAAGGAGTTTTGTGGCCATTTGCATATATAGACAAAAAGTTTGGTGATCATTTGTGAGTTTATATATAGGAAAAATGTTTTGTTGTAACGTCACTACAACAAAAATATACATTTAGCGTCGTCTTCGTATAAGGCGTCGTGAAATGTATGAACTTTCTTGACGTCTTTTTAGGCGTCGGAAAATGGTAAAATTCGGTGGCGTTAAATCGACGCGTCGTTGAATTGTCATGTTTTTCGTCATTTTAGTAGTAGGGCGTGGCAAAGTACTATCCACGGCGTCTTGCGAGTTAGGCGATCGGGAAATGCCGAAATTGCTTTCCCTCCCGACCCGTGCGAGCCACCGTCCTTCCTTCTCCTGGAGCCATCAAAATCGCCATTCATCGCACTCTCCCTACCCTCTCCCTGGAGCCACCGTCCCTTCCCTCTCCCCGGAGCCATCATATTTTGCGGAAGTTAGGATCTCCGTCGAGCCACCATCCGTTCCCTCTCCCCGGAGCCATCATCTTCTGTCGCCCTTGGAATCGTTGGTTGAGGTAAGTAATTTGCTTGGGATTAATGTGGGCATTTGGTTATGCATTGTGTGACAGTATGTTAAGGAAGCATGCATTTAAATTGTTCGATGAAAGTTGTGAGAGGGTTTACGGCTTTGAATAGAAGTTGGTGAATAGAAGTTGGTGAATAGATTCCCATTAAATCAGATGTTAATTTTTTAACAAAAGATAGTGTAAAAAATAGTGTTTAAAATTCAATATTTGCCAAATTGCAAGAGACATAAGATACATTCTCATGATATTCTATAACATATAAAACAACAAAATGGAGCTTCAGTTTCGTCACTTTCTTTAGTTATCTTATAAGCTCTTTGCCATCCTCATCTTTGTGTTTGGTTTAGCCTAAGAAATGTAGCAATCAAAAGTCAAATGTTAGGTTAAAATGCCTTGTAGGTTTACCATTAATAACCACATTATATAAGGTTCTTGTGTTCTTATTATTTCTTTATTTCTATTTTATTCTTACTGTACATTATTTCGTAATAAGTGATATTAAAGTATAGTTAAGGAACAAATAACCTTAATTGTAAGGTTTAAAGTGAACTAGATGCACAATGAGCAGGAGGATAGAGGGGGCCTCAGCTATTGCATTGTAAGCAAAATATTTTATGCTTGTATGGTGCAATGAGTATCATACGAACTTCATGAACAAACATAAATCATTGAAGCGTTAAGCGCGGGATAAGCTCTTTAAATTTTCTTATTATGTTTGTTGAACGTCTAACAAATTATGGGTGTTTTCAAATTCAATGTTTTCTAAGTTTTATTTCATGACTGCTGAGGTTTCTCAAATTTACGGGTTTCAGAAATTCTTGATAATTAATAGATTCCCATTAAATCATATGTTAATTTTTTAACAAAAGATAGTGTAAAAAATAGTGTTTAAAATTCAATATTCGCCAAATTGCAGGAGACATAAGATACATTCTCATGATATTCTATAACATATATAAAAAAAACAAAATGGAGCTTCAGTTTCGTGACTTTCTTTAGTTATCTTATAAGCTCTTTGCCATCCTCATCTTTGTGTTTGGTTTAGCCTAAGAAATGTAGCAATCAAAAGTCAAATGTTAGGTTAATGGACAAGTTGATTTCAAAATATAAAATTTTATGATTTCTTAGTACTATACCCTTTTAAAAGAATCACTTATCTTCTTTGTAGTGGTTAAGGTTTCTCACCTCACAAAGTTCCATACCTATGAATATGCCTCTTTCTTTTATTTGACTTTGTTATTAGTCGTAGCTTTGATGGATTAATTGTGGAATTGCTTGCTTGGACAACATTTGAACTCTACGTTTGAAGTTATGAATTTAATGTTATTTTGACTTTTTGCCTAAATAATCACAGTATTACTGAAAATTGGTTTACCATAGACATAATAAAGTGACAGACAATTATGTAACATTTAGTATGTGTTAACTTGTTCAATTTTGTTACATTTTCAATTATAACTTGTTGTGACACACCTTTCATTGGTCATATTCTTTTGTTATACTCTTATTAGAGGTATTTTTGACAAGTCATTTTATCTTTGATAACTTGTTACCTTTAGTAGAATTCTCTAAGTCCTCTCTTCTTTTATTCTTCTTTGGTCTACCTAACCTTTTTCTTTTTGTTTTTTTAATGGAGGAAGTAAGTGGAACATGATTTATTTTCTTTTAGAATATTTCTCCTTAAATTGGATCCATCATGTCTGGTATGCTTGTAGATTATTATACTTCATAACCGATGTGAGTTATTATCAAGTAGACTTTGCAAAATAAAGATGTAAGAGGGAATATATTTAGAGCATCATATCAATAAATTTAACCTAATACAATTACTGATGAAGGATTTTAAACCGGATGGGGATATTAATTTACTCGTTGTGACATACTAGCGAGGAAACTTGGAATATGAAACACATTCTTGAGTATAAGAGAGGATGCAAGAATGACAATTCAATATGTAAGCGAATATAAACACCAGTAGGTAATTGAACAACAATACCATGGACAAATTTATAGGAATGAAACAACGGTAGACAATTACATATATGAATTTACTTAATATTTTCCCCTTATTTTACTTAATATGCTCTTCTCTTACTAGCGATAAGGTGCTTGTGAATAGTACCAATATAGTGTGAACTAAAATTCGCTTCTTTTTTCCTACACCAATGATTCATCATCATCTTCTTAAACTTCATGTTTTACTGTTCATGGTGATTGGACCAAATTTATACTATAAATTAGGCCGTTTTCTTTAATAATTATGCATCATTGACTCTGATTTATGATTTTTATGTTTATTTTGGTCCACTTTATTGAGTTTTGATAAATTGCACATTGTCGATATTTTGTTGTCATTTGTCATTAATTCGCATAATCTTTATTGGGACAATTGATCTGCAAATGGGTTGTATTTTGTAGGACCAAAGTAGTCAACAATTAAGAAGTCAACCGCCATGAGTTATTTGAGGCGAATCAGACTCTCCATTCGCATGGCTAATTAATGGTGTTTAATTCATTCGCTACGACGAGTGACCAAATTCATTCGCCACAATGACGAACTCGATCATTCGCCTTGGCGAATGTCGGGTGACCGGACCAAAATGGCAAAAGTATCCTTTATTTCGACCGCCCGCGAGTTCCTATAAAACCTTACCATTTAGGGCAAATAAGAAGCGGCCGCTACAGTGTTTCTTCTTCGTCTTCTCCAGTTTTCGTTCTTCGTTCACTATTTTCTCTGTTTGTTTCCTTTTTCTTCTCTGTTTTAGTTTTGATAGTTTTTATATTGTGTTTGTTTCAGGTTCAGTCGCAAGACGACGTTCACCGCCTTCATCTTTTTCATCTCCAGCATTCCACGTTCGCTGTCTTCATCTTCCGGTTAAATGCGATACGATCATGACTATCGGTGATTCTCCGGCGATGATGGAGTCATCCGAGTCATGGCGGCTAAACTCTTAGTCTCCGGAAATGTAACAGTCAGAGTTCTTGAGCTTCAAGGGTAATCAACAACTTTGTTTTAGATTTGGTTATGAACTTGTAACGATCAGAGTTGGTATTATTACGATGTATAACCGATTGAGTCTTGCTATAGTTTAGTAGGACGTTAAACTTTGATTTGTGTTAATGTTTGATTATTGTTGAATCTGTTTTTAAATACATGGAGTTCATGTATATCGGTTGGATGATTGCATCAATTAATTTAATCGCCTAGTTGTGTTTGATTAAGTTGGTTGTGTTTTATTCAAATGATTTGTTGCATTAATCATTCATAGCATACACTAAGGGGTTTTAACAAGTTTTAATTAATCGAGTTGATTAATTAATTCTTGGACTTAACGAGTTATTAAGGTTTATTTTGAAACTTAGTGGATTTCAAACCCGATATTATTTTGAGCGATGATGACCCGAGCTACATTTTCGGAGAGTTTTATTAATTTTTTCAGTCCCATTTAATTTCAATTGCCTTATCTTTTCAAAATCCTAAAATATTTATCTTTGCTTTGGTCTAGTTTAATTTTAGATTAATCACTCAAAACCCCTTTTATTGCTTTAATTGCATGCATCATTCAAACATTAGGCTAGTCTAGGATCAATTGATGCATTGGTTCCTTGAGAGTCGACCGAGGTTGCATCTGTATTGCAATCCTTGGTATAAATTTAATTTGACCGGTTTCGAGGATCGATTTTAATATTGAGCGATAAACCGCCGATCAAATTTTGGCGCCGTTCTTAGGGAATCAAATTAATTGGTTCTCTAGGTTGGCAAGTGTTTGTTTTGATTTTAATTTTGTTTGCATTTTGTTTGCATTGCATAATTTCATTTAATTTCTGTTCTACTTAAGTGTTTTAGTGTTAATCACTGTTTGTTATTTCATTACGCTTTGTTTTAAGTGTTTATTTCGATTGTTCTTGTTTATTGTGCGTAATTTTAAGTTAATTACATTTTGCCTTGCTTATGCAGTGCTTTGGTTGTGATGAGTTCCTCATTAAATCCACAATGAGTTCATTCGTCGGCTATGAAGAAGTTTATATTCGCCTTGCAATGAGTTCTTACGTCGCGTGAACTTGAGTGAATTGAAGCCTTGCTATCCGTTGTCGTTTTAGTGAGCTATCTTAGGTGAACTTCTCTTGTGCATGCCCGTAGACTTAGGCTAGTTCATTTCAACCTGAAATTGAGCGACACCTTAGACAACTTAGGAAGAACAAGAGAGAGCAAGAAAGACTTAGAACACTAGATCGATTAGAATCGAGATGGTGAACAACAAGAATATCGGTCAACCACCCGAGATGGAGATCACGGTCTTAGCGGTGACCAGGCAGCGTAGATGACAACAATGCGAACATCGGGCGTGGGACCATCAGAAGCTACAACCTCGGACCGAACACTACGATCCTTTCACTGCTGCTGCCCTAACCCGATGTAAATTTTGAAGTCAAGGTTTATTGATTAACTCTCCCCAAATTTCACGGTTTAACGGGAGAGGACCCTATATGCATCTTGAGGCCCTCACCATGATGCATCGAGTATGAAGCTGTAGGAGCACATCTGGACCAGTCTTTGTGGAAAGTCTTCCATTTGTCGTTAGAAGGAAAGGCAGGGAGTGGTGCATGGGCCTCCAAGGCATGTTGCGAATGCCTATCACAGTTGGGCCAACTTACGGAAAGCTTTTACGGAAAAGTATTTTCCAGCTTCTAGACGTCGTCGATGAGAAAGGAGATATATTCGCCAAACAAGATTATAGCGAGTCCTGTATGATTTTGGAGCAGATTTCAAGATCTGTTGTCTCGGTGCCCCATCATCAGATCCCTGATGAACAACTGGTTCAATATTTTTATGATGGGGTGAAGAATCAAGAGAAAGGGATGTTGGATGCTGCATCGGGAGGTTCATTGATTGACCTCACCGCGCCAGAAGCTTGGGCCCTAATTAAGAGAATGGCCCTGAATCATCAACAGTATAGTGTCCGCGATTCCAGGAGCATTAATGAAGTAGGAGCCATGTCGGCTCAAACTAAGAGGATGGAGAGCCTGGAATCAAAGGTGGATTCCCTGGAGCATAGGATAACTTCACAGTTATCCTCGATCACGGCTGAGCTTAAGAATTTGAATGTGCATCGCCCATCACCTTCCACTGAATTAGTCGCACCTAGTTGCGAATCTTGTGGCTCAGTGATGCACATTTCAAGTGTTTGTCCTGGCGGATATGAAGAAGTCTCAAACAATGTATCAAGGTAGGCGGGATCGAAAATGGGACCCGTGTTCCAACACATATAATGAGGATGGAGATCCCACCCAAATTTTAGTTGGAGGAATAGCGGAAAGAGCACCCAAGCTTTTCAGTGAGGGTGGGTGGACAATCTACAAACCAGTTCGGGATCAACAAGCGTTGACAGTGCAACAACCACCGCCACCCAAGGAGGACACCAACCAACTGCTGCATGGTATGATGACGTTGATGAAAGAGGAACGAACTTCCACAGCAAATCAATTCAACGCCATCGCAAACCTCATCCAACAGACTCGACTAAGAATGCTGCCCGCTTTAGTGCCTTGGAGAGCGCATGGATCAATGGGAAACCAAGGCCGAGAACTTGAACTCATATGTCACTCAATTGTCTAATAATTTGAGTGACAACCAAGCTAAGTAAGCGGGACCATTCCCTCCAACACGGTGATTAACGAAGAGTTTAAATGCAATTGAGTTGAGGTGGAAAGAAAGTGCATTTCAACATTTACGAAGAAGAAGAATGCAGGAAATTGAGGTTGAAGAAGCGCCTCAAGTGAGAGAGAAGCGGTCATGCGATCAGAGAGTGATCGCGAAGAGGTGTTGAGAAATAAGAAGCAATCACCAATTGAGGATAAAGAGCAATCATCGAGCATATTAGGAAGAAAGCGATAAGGATAAATCGAGCAAAATGACCCCGCCCGAGAAGGAAGTCAACTTAAAGGACCTCCCTTTCCGAACTCATATCGATGAGCAAATGCAAGAGAAAAACAACATGAAAAGAAATCATTGACTTGTTTGGGAAAGTGGAAGTGAATGTGCCTTTGCTAGATTTGGTAAGCGAGTTCGACCTCGCTAAATATTTAAAGGATCGTGTACAAATAAGAAGAAGTTTAGGCCCGATGAGAGAGTGCGGTGAGCTCGAATGTTTGACCTTGTTTAAGCCACGAGATACCGGTAAAATGTCGGGACCTGGATCTTTTACCATCCCTTGCACATTAGGGAAAGTGACCATAGGTAGAGCTTTACTAGATCTAGGCGCGATAAATGTGATGCACGAGTCGATATATAAGACCTTGGGAGTGAAGAGTATTAAGCCCACATCTGTTATTCTCGATTAGGCGATAGGTCATTTAGGCATCCGTGGGAATAATTGAGGACATTACGGTCCGGTCAAAGGCTTAGTGTTTTCTGCGGATTTTACGTGTTGGACATGACCTCGAAGTGGTGCATGACACTTCTCCGATCCTTGGGCGTCCCTTTCTTGGACGGCAAGTACTATGATTAGTATGAAGGAAGGAAGATCACCATGGAAGTGGGCGATCAAAAGTTAGCTTGACATGTATGAAGCTATGAAGCACCCATGAAGATTATTCCTTGCTTGGTGTCAACATGCTTGATGTGGTGATTGACGATGCTTGTTACGAATTTGCGAAACTTTGACTCCTACCATGACAATATTTTTGGGAAAGTTTCTCCTTTGATGATTTTTGAGAGCACATCAGGTGCGAGTATGGACGATGGGCGACTAGCAACCAAGTCTGCTGAAATGGATCTTGGATATCGAACAGTCGTCCATCCCGAGCTACAAGACCCACCTTGAGTGCCAGGTTTTCTCTTTCCTTCATTTACTATATAATTGTGCTATGTTTTATACCAACGTGCATATTGTTGAACATGATTATATTGTTTAAATGTGGGGAGGATCAAACCAGTAGAATTAGAGTAGTAGGTAGGATTTCCCTTTCTGTTTGAATAAAATGTTTCCCCTTTGTTAGCTCTGTGTTCTCCCTAATGAAGCATAATTAGATTGAAGAAAATGGTTCATATTTGGGATGATTAATTGAATGATTGTCTGTGGTAGAATCCTTAGATCTTGTGATGCATTACAGGTGGTTCGCCGCACAAGCATCATTGTTACGCGGCTAACCTAGGTTTTTCATCTTATTCGCCATGCTAGCGACCGCCGTCGCGTGAATAAGGACTTTTGCCTTCTGGACCGTTGGTTTCTCTTTCGTCAGAGGCCCTTTTTGGTCTTTTTCCTCTCGCGTCCTTTCATCTCCGCTCTTTCTTCTTTTCTTCTTCTTCCTTCCCTTTCCTTCTCACTTCGCGTCTTCCTCATTGCCTCGTAGTAGTCCTCTCCGTGCCTTCGCTGTTTGAAGCTTCCATTCTCCTCAAATCCCTTCCAGCTGCGTTTTCACCCTTACGTAAGTGTTTCTATTCCTTCCTCTTGTCCATTTTCGTTGTTATTCGTTAGATTTAAAGGCAACAATGACGCCGTTCGCCGTGTTGTTCATAGAATCGCCATTCGCCGAAGCGAAATTCATACTTCGTCATGACGAACTTAGGGTTTCAGCTCATTGCGACGAATGTCTTTGTTCGCCGCAATGAAACGAAAGGTACCGATTATTGCGGCGAACATCTGTTAGCTGCGGTGAATGGCGAAGTCTCCTCTCGCCGCGAATGATCTTGTTAGGCTGCGGCAAATGGCTAAAAGACTTGATTACGTATGATTTTGTCGATGAAATTATGCATTTCTAACTTTTTGTGTGCGAGGATCATGCCTAGAATGAAACAAGCCACCCGGCCGGGCGGCAGTCATCCTCTTCTTCCTCCGATCACACCCTTTCTCCTTCCTCGCAACCTTCCCGTTTCCCTCTCACCTAGCAGATCCCGAGTATATACGATTAGCCACGCGAGTTGCTAGCCAAACTTTACTAAAGAAAAATCATTTCCTCTTACTCCATTACCAACCCTTTTGTAGGTCAACTCTTTCCTTTCGAGTTGACCGCCTCATCAACCTCGGACCATTGGCAACCTTTCCTTTGCGCCGAGATTATACCCATGCCGTCAATCTCACACCTACTGAATTAACTTCCGAGGTGTTTCTATTCAGATGCTTTTACATCTGTCATAATCCAGAGCACTACCACCTCCTGTTGTCCCTCGTTGTCCCTATTTTGAACTAATCATTGCATACCCTCGAGCAGCGTCATTCGTACTCTACGCCTGAGGGTACTCGGTGGCTTCAACCCCGGGGGCTCAGGCGCTATATCCAGCGTTCGATCTCCTTCCACAAGCCCGTCCATGGTTACATTTTATATGTAACAACATTTTACCCACCTCCACCTCACCAACATCCCAAAGGAGCAGGCCTCAGTACATATACACCTTATGACCGGCCACCCGACCTAGCCTACGCCATTTCCTCCGCCCTCCTTGGTGTGTCCTCGCCACCAACCCCAAACATAAACTCCTCTTTCTCCATCTCATTTCTGACTTATTAGGGCCTTTGAGTCCGGAACATCAAGCAAACCTCACCTTCCCCCCGCCTCTCCATTTGTCTATGTCCGTTTAGGACTGACCACGTCCATTCCACCACCACCTCCCTTGCTTGACTTCCTCTTCTTCTCCCTCTCCCCTCCATCCCTCTTGCCCCCTCTGCGGTTTCGTCTGTGAATCTCCTCCTCCTGCGGTGCCCCGGCTCCTCCGAGGTGACCTGCTTGACGGAAATCCGTCGTCTTGAGACTCAACTGGAGGCCGACTGTGAGACTTTCCGCTCCATCTGAACATGATTACCCCTCATCTTTCGTTACCGTTCGCCTCCAGTCACGGCTGCTCCTAACCCTTTTCGCCTAGTTCCACCTCACCTCCTTTTCGTGCTCCTCGTCTTCTTGTCCCTCCCAACCGCCTGTCGAGGATGATCCTCTGCTTAAATTAACATGTTGTTTTTGTTTTGCTGAATTCTCTGTTTCTTGATGTCTTTTGTTCTTTGGATTCTTCATTTCGTCCACACTTTTGAGTTTAAGGATATATCTACATTTGCTTTTATCTCATTTTTATGATCTCCTCTATGCCCTACTATTTTAGCCATTGTGGACAATGCCATGTTTAAGTGTGGGAGCCATTCCTTTTATATTTTGCATTATACACCTTTAGAACATTATGCATAATTTTGTGGCCCTGCTTAACGATAAATTTGGTCCCCAAATCAAACAATTTCTGCACTTGTTCTTTTGTGCCTTGCATGCAAAGCATTTATAAGTTTCAACTTGATACTTGAGTTTTTGTAAAAATGCTCTCCATTCTTCGAACGATAATTGGATCTGACAAAATTTTAACTTTTGAAGTTTTCAAAACTAAGTAAATGGGAGCATGCTAACAAGGTAGCATTTTAAGTTTTTAAGACTTGAGATTGATCATTGAGACAAAACCTTGTTGGAAGGATATTGAGCCAAATTTTTCTTCTATATTTTTTGTGTGCATCTGCTTAGTCCATTCTTCTCTAGAACTTGTGTCAATTTTTACTCAAAGCTTGATGGACTAGATTTTGTGGATATGATAGGCGTTCTTTCTTTCGGCTCTTTCCCCAAACACCAACCCTTAAACACTTTTCCTCTTGCTAGCCCTTGAGCCTTTTCTTTATGAGCATTTGCATACATTCTTAGATGATGTCGGTGATACGTGTTTGGATTAAAAAAAAAAAGGTATTGGAAAATGGAAAAGTGTTAGTCTTGTATCCCAAAAGGGATAATAATGTGTTGTATCCCAAAGGGATTAGCATCTCAAAATGAGATAGCCACAATTTAAAAAAAAAAAGTGTGTGTATTCAATTTATTTTAGTGTAGTGTTTTAGTTTTTTTGTTGACATCGATTCCTCACTTTATCGCATGCTCATATTTTTCTTTCTTTCACATCATCCATTCATTTAGCCTTCCGCTCATTACAACCCTTAAAGACCTCTTGATCTTCAAATTGATAGTCCTTGTAGTGGAGAAATAAAATTGATACAAACTTTATGGTAGGAGATGTATTAAGTAGATTGAGAGAAAATATCCCTACTATACAAGTGAGTTGGCGTAAACACCATATCTGAGTGATTCTCTGTTGTTCAATCTCTTGTGCTTAAATTCTTTCAATGTTTGTTTTATTAGCACTCTTTCAATTTGTTGCGTTCGACTTCTGATAAAGTGGATTGAGTCAATTTTGGTTATTGTTTGAACATGGGCAGAATTTTCTTTTACTCTTGTACCTTTTTGACTCTTATAAGCTTTGTTCAGGAGTACAAAGGTTTAAATGTGGGGGAATTTGATTGGACCAAATTTATACTATAAATTAGGCCCGTTTTCTTTAATAATTATGCATCTGTTGACTCTGATTTATGATTTTATGTTTATTTTGGTCCCGCACATTGAGTTTTGATAAATTGCACATTATCGGATTTTGTTGTCATTTGTCATTAATTCGCATAATCTTTATTGGGACAATTGATCTGCAAATGGGTTGTATTTTGTAGGACCAAAGTAGTCAACAATTAAGAAGTCAACACAGCGAGTTATTTGAGGCGAATCAGACTCTCCATTCGCGCGGCTAATTAATGGTGTTTAATTCATTCGCTGCGACGAGTGACCAAATTCATTCGCCAGGCGAACATCGATCATTCGCCCTTGCGAATGTCGGGTGACCAGACCAAAATGGCAAAAGTATCCCTTGCTTTGACCCGGCCCGACGATTCCCTATAAAACCTTACCATTTAGGGCAAATAAGAAGCGGCCATAAAGATGTTTCTTCTTCGTCTTCTCCAGTTTTCGTTCTTCGCTCACTATTTTCTCTGTTTGTTTCCTTTTCTTCTCTGTTTTAGTTTTGATAGTTTTATATTGTGTTTGTTTGAGTTGATCGCGACGACGTTCACCGCCTTCATCTTTTTCATCTCCGGCATTCCACGTCATTGTCTTCATCTTCCGGTTAAATCGTCGATCATGACTATCGGTGATTCTCCAGCGATGATGGAGTCATCCGAGTCATGAGCAGCTAAACTCTTAGTCTCCGGAAATGTAACAGAGGTCTGAGTTCTTGAGCTTGAGGGTAATCAACATCGTTTTAGATTTGGTTATGAACTTGTAACGATCCGAGTTGGTATTATTACGATGTATAACCGATTGAGTCTTGCTATAGTTTAGTAGGACGTTAAACTTTGATTTGTGTTAATGTTTGATTATTGTTGAATGCTGTTTTTAAATTCATGGAGTTCATGTATATCGGTTGGATGATTGCATCAATTAATTTAATCGCCTAGTTGTGTTTGATTAAGTTGGTTGTGTTTTTATTCAAATGATTTGTTGCATTAATCATTCATAGCATACACTAAGGGTTTTAACAAGTTTTAATTAATCGAGTTGATTAATTAATTCTTGGACTTAACGAGTTGTTAAGGTTTATTTTGAAACTTAGTGGATTTCAAACCTCGATATTATTTTGAACGATGATGACCCGAGCTACATTTTCGGAGAGTTTTATTAATTGTTTTCGGTCCATTTAATTTCAATTGCCTTATCTTTTCAAAATCCTAAAATATTTATCTTTGCTTTGGTCTAGTTTAATTTTAGATTAATCACTCAAAACCCCTTTTATTGCTTTAATTGCATGCATCATTCAAACATTAGGCTAGTTTAGGATCAATTGATGCATTGGTTCCTTGAGAGTCGACCCGAGGTTGCATCCTGTATTGCAATCCTTGGTATAAATTTAATTTGACCGGTTTCCAGGGATCGATTTTAATATTGAGCGATAAACCGCCGATCAATGGCACGTCAAAGATTTGGATGTATATGCCCTTACCTTAGATTTCATGAGAACATCTGTATTTGTTTTGTTAATACTATATTATTAGTTACAAGTTCAAATAATTTAGACATTGGAATCTCATGTAGAAACTTTCAAACTTGGCGATGGAAACAAATTATTGATACAAGTTCCTAACTATAATGAGAAGGAACAAGGAATCAGAAAGCTATACTTGTTAGGTCCCAAATACTGCCTCTCTAATTAGTGACCACTCTTGATCCAAAACCAATACAAAATTACCAATACAATAATAAGAAACATGAATAATAGGCTTGATATTATTCAACAACATTTCTTCTATCAATTGAAGAATTAATGAATGGTAAGTTAATCCAAAAGCAAAACTAATTCCATCCTAGTGAAAAGAAAGGCATAACTTATTTGCTTTCTCTAAAAAGCAAAATAATGATATTTTGGATTGTTTTACATTATATATAAATAGTTAAAGTTTAATTTCTAGGTTGCTTGTAAACTACAATCAAATCATTTCCTTACAACCATGTTAAAAGTGAATGCATCAATGTTAAAAGTGGATGCAACTATGCCATGTTAATAAAACAATAGATATTAAGCTGATACATATTATTGTCTCCTAAATGTGTGTAATGCCAATGAATAGTTAATCCTTAAATTGTAAATCATGTGCTTCTTTTATAGATGGCAAGGGTGTAGGCATCACATTGTATACATTCCCAATCATCTAGCTCTTCATTAAAAATCAGTTTCTTATTTTCTTGTTTTCTTGTTTTCAACTATTGTTTTTGCAGATTGTATTCAAATACAAAGTAAGACACAATCATCTATCTCTTTATTAATCCATATAGAAGGTAATATACTGTCATTATGCTAATTTAGATTCCGATTTACTTTATATTGGCAATAATTTGATTTACAATAATTAGATTTCTGTTTTGCTTCACATTTATCCCCATTTATCTTGTTTGCTTCACATGAATGTAAAGACTAATAAACTTCTTTAATAATTACATTGCTTTATCTACTTAGTTATATGTGTAAACGGATATGTAAGTTATGCACTTGAGAATGACTTTTATGTATTTAATGAAACGACTGAAAAATGTGTTCGCTCCTATTAAGCTTTCATTGATATTGATGTTTGCAAGGTTGAGAAAGTGAAAGCTGTTGAAATTTTGGTTAATGACATAGGTTAATAAAACATTTAATTTGCTTATTGATGGATATTGCATTAGAGACATCATAGATAAGGCTTTACAGTGATGGATGTAATCAGAAAAAGGGTTTTATGCACTAATGTCGATGTGAATGTAGGCGAATCACATGGCACCTGGTCTACCCAAAAAGAAGAATAAGGCTACACCGAGTACCTTTGTACCTACACAACTGCAGTCGCGGTATCGTCAGCTAATTGGAAGTGCAACTAATGAGCCATGTGCTCGTTCACAACCACAAGATAAGACACATGCACCTGCACCTACACCTACACAGGCGCAAGCTCACACACGTGCACTTGCTGACCGTACTGCAACAACAAGAGAAGTCAATTCTATGCCTAGTATTCATCCTAGAGATAAGTATGAACAAATTTTGAATATGCGACGCAATATTAGCACTCCGTCAACTTCTGAAGAGATGCCTCCAGCTTCAAATTCTTAGACACCAGTAAATCCTCCGACTTCTAATTATCGACACCGATTAATCACACTATTCCTTCGGTGTGGGCTCCTCTTCCGCAAAGCAATCTGCGGTATGATCTTATGATTATTAGATTTATCAATATTGTTATATGCTACTTATAAATTCTTCTTTTGCTATTTTAGGGTCCACAACTGATGCAAAAAAAAACAAGGGGTATCACGAAAGGACACGGATTAGCAAAGATTAATAAGGTGATAGGTAAAAGATTGGAGATAGAGATCTCCCCTGCTGAAGGACGACCAACTAAATCCGTACAGTCTGCCAAATTATCGAGTGAGATTGGTCTGATATCCCGAACTTCTTTGCCTGTAAGAAGAAAATTTTCAAAAATTACTAATGAGGAATTGAACATTACATTTGATAAGCTACACGTAAGTATTCTAAACAATTCTAATTTGTACGTCTTTTCCATTTGGTTAAAGCGTTGACCAATAACTTATAATTTTTTGCAGCAAAAGTTGGACGTCAAGGGAATGAGGACTGACAACGAAATACATGCTGCTATGAAGAGGTTTCTTTCTTTAAGGTTTAAAGATCAAAGGTATAATTTAAAAAGGCATTTTACCAAGCATAGAAAGGATGTGCAGCCGCATAATGTCACACTGGCGGAGTGGATGGATTTATGTAAGTATTGGGAGCACTCAACTACAAAGGTTAGTTTTTATTTGATACAAAAGCTTTATTTCACAACTTCTTTCATAACTAATTATATTTTAGTATTTATGATTTATGATTTGTGATTTATATATGTTATAATAGATTTTTCTACGTGTATGATTAGGAAAAAAGTCGAAAAGCCAAACTTGCTCTGAGTCAGGTCAAATGTCGACCAAACACTGGCTCCAAGGCCTTTGTAGTGATACGACATGAGATTGTGAGTTACTATCTTTTTAATTATATTTTACTATGATTGACATTTAAAAATTTATGAAAAGAATTACTTGTCATAATTTTTTTACAACAGAGTGACAGGGATGGAGAAGAGTGTGATCGGATGAAGCTATGGTATCACACTCATTATGATGAAAGCAAAGAGCAATGGACAACTGTCGAAAGCAAAGCAAAATGGGTGAGTACATAGTTCATTTACAAATATTTGTTAAATCAGAATGTGTATGTAATTAATTCTTACTTTTTCAGGAATTAATGTGTCATGAAATGACACATTCAATAGAACAAGGTCATCCCATGACAATGGATGAAGTGTGCGACAAAGTCCTCGACACTAGAACAAATTACATTGTTGACATGGGGATTGGGCCTCAACCACAAGGGAATACTTCGGTCAGAAAGAGACTTCAAGACGAATTAGAAGAGTCAAAGAGGACTAATCAAGAATTGCAGTCTTAAGTCGATCAATTGACTATACAATTTAAAGAAATGCAGGATCGATTGAAACTTATATGTTCTACACATAATGTTCTTTCAGACTAAACATGTACTCATATTGATATATTAAATACTTATGACTTTTTGTTTATTTTGATTATCGTTTTACGACATACTCGGGAATTGCAATTAATTAATAAATTGTTTGCATGTATTCAATTCTTGTTATACATGAATAATTATTAAAATTGATTATATATTAAAAAATGATGAATTATTAAACAAATTTATTTAATTAATGATATTTAATAGTTATTAAATAAATATTATTATTTTAAATTAGCAAATAATTAAATAATATTATTTTCGTAAATTTAAAACAAATTTAAATAAAAGCTAATTACAAATCTAATCTATTCAATATTTTTAAAAATTAAAAATTTAATTTAATTATTATATTTTATTAAATTTAAAATTATTCAAATATTCAGATCAATAAATACAAATCAAGAAATTCTAATTTATATTAAAACATTATAAACTAAATTTACCAAAATTATTATAAATATATTTTAATAAAAACTAACAATCTGCGACGTCTAAATATATCACCTTTTTGCGACGTTCTTCAAACGTCAAAACACAGACATTCCCTGACGTTCTCTCCAGACGTCGCAAACTCTTCCGCTCTTTCCTGACGTCTGTATGAACGTTGCAGAATATGCAAGCATTCTACGACGTCTTCGGTCAGACGTCACAGAAACCTATTACCTACCCCACAATCTATGACGTCTATTGTGACGTTTTAATATACGTCGTAGAATGTTTTCTGCGACGTCTTATTGGATTCTACGACGTCTACAAGACGTCGCCAAATGTACCTTTTTGTTGTACTGCGTGTGTATATAGATGGGAAAAAAATTTGTAGCCACGTTTATATATATATGAAAATAGTTTGGGGGCCCTGAGTGTATATATATATATACTTGAATTTTTTGTGGTCATTTGTACATATATATTGGAAAAATTTTTGTTGGCATTGTGTGTAAATATATAGGAAAATTTGATAATTAGTATTTAGTTCCCTGACATTCTTTGATTCACCTATTGTCTCTATAAGCTAATTGAAAGTATTTTCTAGCATATTAGTATTTGGTTCCCTGACATTCTTCAATCTATTATATGATAGATTGAAAGTTGATTATTATTCTCGTATTAGATTCATCATCTCATTATAGCCTATTGTGTCTTATTCAACTTCCCAAGTCTTGTGATTTATTTCCTTCCAATTTCATTCACATCTCTTCTAAATGATATGCTGAAGTTAATGGAGTTCTCATTGGTTCTCCATCTTCTTTGGGTGATCTATAATATGATTTACGGCTATGTTTGAGTTAGGCAAGAAAGATTTCGCTATGTTTGAGTTAGGCAAGAAAGAATGATTTTAGAACTAAATGGCGATAGAGTAACCATTAGTGATGATAATATTATCATGTATTTTACCCTTGGTGGTTAGTCTTTCTTTAACGGCTAACCATAAGGTGAATGAAATATTAGGAATGGCCTATTTGAACATACCACCTATGCTAATGGACCTTAGGGCTCTGCATCTCAAAGTATGCCTATAAGAGACACTGGAATATTTGCCCAAAGGATATTTCGATTAGATGACAAAGTCTTTACTGTTGGATTGAAATTTGGAGCAATGAAATTAGTTTTTCTTTGATTCTTTGGTGATATTGAATTCTTAAGGACCTTACTAAGATTTCTTCAAAGATAGTTCTCCTTAGAGTCTTGTTTTAATTAAATACCCTTAAGTACACCATTTATCATCTAAAATAAGCGTTTGTGAAAGTAAAACGTTAACATCTTAATGAATTTTAGAAAACAAATAGCTCGATCTTATTTTTAGGAATCATTACCAAAGTTATTAAAATTAAGTTTATAAATATTTTGATTTAAATAAATTTCAGATTATTTTATTTAAATTTACTAGTTATATTATATTCAATTACTTGAGTTTAAGACATTTTCTAACTAATCATAAATTTTATTAGGTTTGACCAACTAAAGGGATATAAATGCTAATATCGAATGTCAGCGATGATATTGACTATGATGTAATCTAATAACATTAAAATTTTCATTAACTTAAAAAACATACAAAATGTTAGTCAGATGGGCATATGAAATTTTATATGCTAAAAGATGGAATAAACCAACTCCTCTTAAATTGCTTCTTGTTTAACCCAAAAGAAAAGGGCTTCTATTTAGGAATATGTCCTTTACCTCAGATAAGTCGTTCCTTATTTAATACTTTTTTGTCTCTTGACTAAGGGACACCTTAAACTTGTTGATGAGAGAAACTTTTTTTTTAAGTCCATATATCTCATTCAACATAATCATCTATTTGTTGAAATGGGAAATTTTCTTTTAGAAATTAAAGACTCCATTCATATAAACATCATCTCTATGAGCCATAGTGATTTTTTTTAATTCACTTAGTGAAATTCATTCCTACTTATTTAATAGATGGCTAATACCTGTTGTATTTTTTTACAAGATCCAAAATGAATAAAATAATAAAACGAAAAAAGAGCTATTAAGTGCGACCGCAACAGCTAACAGTACCATCGACTCAAAACGTAAATTGGTATTGTCTAATGCTTTGGCAGCAGTTAATGACTTGAATGATGGCCTAACTGAGTATTCGTTACCTCGAAATTTAAGTAGAACAGTTTTATTTGAATTTTATTTTAGTTGTAATTTTTTGTATGCTTATTTATGTTAATATTGGATTTTCAATGTTGTAGTGTCAAATAATTATAAGAGGGTGGCTTTTCCTTGAAAAAACCTTTAGTAATATAAACATTTCAAGTTCAGAACTAGATGCACAATGATACATAATAATACTAGAGATCAAGGTAAGTTATCTTCCATTTTAAAAATATTTTAAAGTTCAATATTTTTTTAACAAGTAAAACTTTATTGATATTTTTACCGTTATAGTGCCAATGGAAGAGTGCAAAATGAGAGTATCAGATCGATATTAGAGGTAATAAGTAGTAAAATTTTATTTTTCTATTGCACTTATTATTATGTATTTCATAATGATTTGTTTTAATAGATCCTCAATGGAGACTGTTGACAAAGCATTTGATGCTAATAATGGTAATATTAAATTTAATAAAGTTTATTACATTCTTATTAGTATGTTGTTATTAGTAATTAATGATTAACTTCTATTTTTCTTAACTAAGACGAGGTAAGTGGAAAACGAGGTCGTGGTCTCACTAGAGGGTTAAACACCCAAAAGTATACAGGTAAATGTGGGGAAAAACCTAAAATTATTATTCCTAAGGGAATTAAGTAGCCCGTTGGGGAGCATAGTTCTAAACATGCAACTCAGATTGGGGTTTTGATTAGACTTGAAGCCCCGATGCAAGTTGAGGGCTGGGCAAACATTCCAAATGAGAAAAAAGAAGATCTTTTCAGAAAGTTGGTTGTAAGTTTTTTTTTCTTTTTTTCTATTCACTTTAATAATATTTTTTTCTAATTTTTTTATGATCTAATATAATGTAACATATCTCTATTTTTCTCATTGTAGAATAAGCTAAGTTATGAAGTGGATGAACCACATGTTGTTCAGTGCATATGGAAATCATTTGCTAGGCAATATTCTATTTTTCGGTCTAATGCTTGTAGATATTTTCAAAAAAATTAAAGATGAAGGTGGTCTGGCATTGGCGAAATAAAGTATTTATGAAAAACTTTCTACTCGTCCTAATGATTGGCTTTGGTTGTGTGACTTTTGGGAGACAGAAAAATTTAATGTATATATTATGATTTTATTTAAATTTATTATTTATAATAAATGCAATTGAATTTTATTTATAGATTATTTAATAAATTTTATATAATAATTCTAAACTATTTGACGTGTTGTAGAAAATCTCGAGACTCAATCCAACAATAGGAAAAAATGAAACACAATCACAAGTTGGGGACTTAAATCTCTAAAAGACATCAATACGAGCATGTAATTAGTTACTTCATTCATTTTTCTTTTTTTCAAAATTATATAATTATATAAATCATTTTTTATTTGCAATTTTTATGTTACAGAATTTGGACAATATTGATATGTACGAGGCTCAATTTTACAATCCTAAAGTGGGATGGGCTGATGAAGAGGTCGAGGCGAACTGTGTAAGTTGTAGTTTATGTTTTTAATTTTTATGTTTATTTTCTTTGGAAAAATTGCAAGTATCTCGTTGAACAACCGGTGCAACTCCATTGGTAAAGCTGAATGAGACAAATTCTCATATTTATTTTGCAAAAAAATTGGATATAGATTCTTTGTTGCAACCTCATTTAGATTATGTATCATTGTTATATTTAAAATGAACAAATTTTCTTTTTTTTGGATAACAAGTTGAAATGAAAAAATTGCGAGAAGAACAAGAAAATTTACTGGAAGATGTTCCTCGTATGAGTGCAGAACAAATCTGCATCCAAGTGCTTGGAGAAAATTCTATGTATGCCAAATCAAAAGGCCTGTCTAAAAAAAAAATCTAATCATGTTTCTACTTTCGAGACATCATCAAAGGCTGAGTTAGCTCTACAAAAAACCACAGTTGAAGCCGTGGTGAAATGCGTTGAAAAGATGACAGGCAGAAGTTTTTCTGAAATTATTAATCAATCTGATTGGTAAGTGTTTTTTCATATCCAAACGTGTTTAATAAAAGTTTGGCATATTTATTAACTATTTTCCTTTTATTATGTCAACTTTTTCTTCAATCTTTTACTAAGATGGAAATTAGTTGATTATATATATTAATTATTTTGGTTATTTATGCTTTTTTTAATGCAGATGTAATATGAAGTTGGGACTTAGGAGCCGTTTAATGGACTACTTTTTAATTTATTATTATTATTTTGGTTTGTTTATTGGATGAATGAAAGGAAAGTAGATTGAAAGAAATTCATGTTGAGAGAAGATTTAAATGTGTTATGTTTTAGGATTCTCTTTTACGTTTACATTTAATCTCGTTTATACATTGATTGAAACTTTTTTTAAATTCGTGTTTCATATTTATAATTCGTGTAGATCACATTGGAATTTTTGATAAGAACATATCTTTGGGTTTATATATGTTTCCCATTATGCATATACTAATATAATTCATTTTTTCCCCCTTTGTTCCTTGGAGAGAGGTATTGACGCTAATGACATTGACCTAAAATTGATTTTCTTTATAATCCCATGTTTTAATGTTATTCCACAAAAGTCACAATATATTGGCTTTCATTTTCAGTTTTGATCTTTTAGCATCTCTTGCTAGATTTAACATTTCAAGTTAGATTGTAAACCAAAAATTTATGCTTAACTTTTTTAATGAAAAGATATTGAAAGTAATATATCTATATTTCGCATTAAATAAAAGTTCACTAATTTAATTAACTAAAGGTAAATGAAATATGAAATTACCAAACATTACCAAACAATAAATATTTATTAGATAACTTTTTGCTCAAATGAAAATATATTTTGAATTATAAAATTAATATAAATTAAATTATTATAATTAATTATTATAAGAATGAACCTTTAAACTAATTTAATATATATGGACCGAATCTAAAGAACTCTTTTCATCTTTTCTAAAATACTTAACGACAAATTATTTTGTGTTATAAATACTTCTTTAACAATCATATAATGTGGTTGCTATAAAGAAGTCATATAAATTGAGCAACCAAATTTATTGGTCGCTAATGGAAAATTTGAAACACTTGGAGTAACCACTCAATAGTTGGTTGTTAATAATAATTTTCTATAGCGACCATTAAAGTTGTTGCTAAAATTGTTAAGTTTGGCGTTATATTATTATCCATGAATTGTTAGTTTTAGTGACCATCTATAGCCACCAAGTATTGATTGGTCGGTAAAAATATCGTAACTTGTATATTGCAACCAAGTAATTTTGGTTGCAAAATGTATATAATTAGCAACCATTTTACTATGATTGCTGTAAAGTAAAGAAGTCATGTATATTTAGCAACTAAATTTATTGGTTGCTAATGAAAAATTTGAAATACTTGTAGTAACCACTCAATAGTTGGTTGTTAATTTGGTTGTTAATAATAATTTTCTATAGCGACCATTAAAGTTGTCGCTAAAATTGTTAAATTTGGTCGTTATATTATTATCCATGAATTGTAAGTTTTAGTGACCATTTATAGCCACCAAGTATTGATTGGTTGGTAAAAAATATACGTAACTTATATATTGCAACCAAATAATTTTTGGTTGCAAAATATATATAATTAGCAACCATTTTACTATGGTTGCTGAGAATTTGGTTGCTGAAACTAAATTTTCTTGTAGTGAGGATAAATGTTTGGTGGCCACGTGTGTGTATATATATGTGGCCATGTATGTATATGTATAGAAAGAAGTTTGGTAGCCATGTGTATATATATAGTAAACATTTTGGTGTCTTTTGTGTATATATACATAGGAAAAATATTCATGGCCATATATGTATATTTATAGGATAAATATTTGGTAGCCATATATATTTGGTTCCACTTTTCTTGTAAAGCATACGATGATGACAATCAATACTTTCATAAACTTTCTTTTTAAAAATATAGCATATCACTATTTTTCTTTGCCATATGGTACCCTTAAGTATAAGGCCACGAAGTTGGTTCTGCATTACCTACCCGTGCCTAGTTAAACTCTATATATCAATTGTTATGAAGTTTGTTCTGCATCGCTTATCCATGACGATACTAGCACTATATATAAATCAGTGATTACGGAGTTAGTTTTGCATTGCTTACCCGTAACAGTGCTAGCATAATATATACTCTACACGTGCAGAAGGCGACTTACATGACTAACTGACAGACACAACACCACCCATATTAGTGACTGATGGCCCTTAAACACCGCCATGCCGTTAAGAGGTACCTGATCGATATAATCATATGTATAAAGACCTAATCGCGTACCTTATTTTTTATGTTAATTTATTTTTTTGGTGTTTTTATTATTTTGTTTTTTCTTGGTTTTATTTTGTTCGTGTTAAAGAAGTTTATTAAAAATTTGCGAAACAGTTAACACTTTAGTTATGTGTATGATAAATTATTTATATAATTTCTCCTGAGTAAAGGCTTGCTAAAATTTGTGGTCACTTCTTAAAAGTATACATCTATGCAAATCCTTTGTGCCATTTTAGCATTACAAATCCTTTGTGCTAGAAAATGATAGGATGAAGGTTTTAGTCCCTAAAAAAAACACATTTTGCCATCAATTTTAGTCTATAGGACCACTATTATCAGTATTGTTTGAAAAATGTACTTTTTAAAAAAGGGACTAATTGTTATAGGTCTTATGATTGTTATAGGTCTTATGAGAGAACCAACCTATAACAATTGGTATCAGAGCTAACACCACTCCTTCAAGTCCTCGTGTCATGCTCACGAGTGGCATTGCAGTGTTCACCCGGGGCTAGAAAAGGTCTAGCGCACAGCTAGCCCATGGGTACATGGGTGGTGACGCCAGTATAGTAGTATTCGCCTGGGGCTAGAAAAGGTCTAGTGCACAGTCAACTCGTCGGTGCTTGGGCCACGAAGTGTAGTGGAATGTTGCGGTCTAATTGTCTCACATCGGTAATAGAAGAAATTGATGTGGAGTTTATAGGCTTATGGACTCTCCCACTCTCTCTTAAAAAAAAGCACGTTTTTAAAACTAGTAATGCTGTGCCATCATTTTTGTACAGGACCACTATTATCAATATTTTTTTTTTTTTGCTTAAGGGACCAAATTCCCCATGCCATCATTTTCTAGCTATTGTCGTCCCTATGTAAATTTTGACGACTGAAATTTATGGCTAAACTATGATGTTACACTTTATGCTTTTGGGCAAGAGATAATTGTTTTCCGCGCTCTTGTACCAATCACTGTTTTTAAACCCGGATCGGACCGGTCGGTCCGATCGGTGACCGGTCGGTGGTCCGGTCCGGTTTATCCCTCAAAATCAGATTCAATCGACCTGATCGAACCGGTCAAAATCGGTCACCCAATAGGTTCGACAATTTTTTTAATTTTTAAAATATATTTTATGGCTAAACTATGATGTTACGACCTTATGCTTTTGGGAAGAGATAAATTCTGCTTTTTCGCTCTTGTACCAATCATGCTTTTAAATCCGGACCGATCGGCGGTCCGACCAAGTGACCTGGTTTATGGTCCATCGGTTTATCCTCAAAACCTAGATTCAATTGACCTGGCCTGAATCCGGTCAAACCTAGTCGGTCCCACCGGCCTCGACAATTTTTTATTTTTATTTTTATTTTATTTTGAATTTTTTAAAATATTTTAATATTATATATAATTAAATATAATTATTGTATAATTATTACGTCACACCGGCTCGAATTGTGGTTGAATCATCGAACCGGTGACGATAAAGATACACGGCTCGATGTCCCGATCGAAGTTTGAGAACATAGGTACCAATGGATGATATCCCATATGGATGCTATGTAGGGATGGCAATGGGTAGGGTTCGGTTCGGGTTTTACTCAACCCATATCTATATCCATATTTTATGACTCAACCCATATCCATATCCATATCCATCGGTTTTTACGATTTACTACCCATATCCAAATCTATTGGGTTATTCGGGTATTTGGATATCCATCGGGTTGTATTGCATATAAAAATATAACTTCTAAATTGAAAACATAGAGAACAAATTTTTGCGAACGCTCTAAATCAAAATTAACTTAATAATAATAAGTCAAGATTTTGATTTGTATGTCTTAAAAAAACTATAAAATTGGAATAATAAAAATCATAATGTCTAGTGCAAAGACAAGTATAGGAGTTAGCTGGATTTAAACAAGTGTAACTGGTTGATAACATTAGAAATAATAAATAGTATTCGATGGTATTGGTAGTCGGTAGACGACGTTAAATGTAGGAAATAGGAATGCAGAAATAACTTGTAATTTAAAAATAGATACAAACGTATTGTAATTGTAAGACAAGTGCAGTACCACTAGCCGCCAGGGGATCACCTCACGTGTATAGGCGTATAGCTCTGCAAGTGGGTATGCGAGACGACCTTGTGCCGTTGTGTGTGCGAGTTGCGAGCTGTGACTTGCGAGTGATGACCTTGTGCGTATGAAGACTGATGACTAGTAACTTGATGGTTGCGTTAATCACATGCAACATAACAGAGATTTCTTGACTAGCAGTGACGAGTAACTTGATTGTGTAAGTGACAAGCAATGCAAATTGTGGCTTGAGAGTTGAGACGGTAGCGGCTAGGAGTTGGAACATTCGAGGGTGAGGCTGACGACTGACTTGTTGAAGGAACTTGGAAGTTGAACGTTTACGTCCATTAATTAGGAAATTTTTGTTAGGTTTTGTTGTATACTTGTATCTAATTTATTCATTTCCTTCAGTTAAGTGATTTCTTAGTATTTACGTTTCTTTTAATAATGATGGTAAGATGCAAACAATTATATATGTACCAATTAATATTGCTATTTGAAAAAAAATATTGCTATTTGAAAACGGATCGGGTATGTGTATCCATCGGTTCGAGTTTTTACTAGACCCATATTCAAATCCATATCCACATTCATTTTTTAACATCCATTTAAAATCCATTTAAAATCCATTTTTTAACATCCATATCTATTTTTTAGGGTCGGATAGTACGGATATGGATCGGGTTGAAAACCCATTGCCATCCTTAATGCTATGTAAGTAACAGGTAGGAACAGACAGACGATCAAATCCTTGTGTTTGCGTAATACGAGTCCAAAGAAATATCTTGGCATAGTATCAAAATTTTGGATGACCACCATTATATATCAGTATTGTCTCATTTATACAGAAGAACAGTATCTCTTTCAAATTGGAGTACCTTAAGATATTTCAACCCTATTTTATTTAATAGGATCCATACATTTAATTATGTGGACGGGGAGAGATATAGTTGTTGAAGCGTTGGCATTCAGTTTCCAATAAGCTAGAGTTTCAGTTCTAGTAGAATTTTTATTCAGTTTCAGAATAAGATTTTAATTCCTGTTTTTTAGCAGATTATTTACAACTATTCTTATCTGTTGCAACTAGCTTTATCTTTGGATTAGAATTAGAATTCAAATAGGATTATTATATTTTTTTTTTCTATTTAAACACCTGCGGTCATTAATAAAAGTACCTCTCTTTCTACAATGTAAGCAATTGAGTTCCTTATCTTATCTTTCAGTCCTTCTTTCTTCTGTTTTGTTTTTTGTTTTACAAAACAGTAGCCATGCCGCGCTACAATTATCCAACAATAGTCTGGTCTTCTTTTTCTGCTCCCACAGTACACAGTACTGATGTATGATATCCACATGCTAAACAACCTCTTCATCGTTCAGAATAAATGAGTCGGGATCGAGAGACCTCAAGTTGTACTACCTAAGTTTAATTAGCATCCATGGACATCCCTTTAAAGACTAGCCAGCCTTTGTATGTTTCACAATGCCATATGCCCAATTACGTTAAATTATCTCGGTGATACCCTACATCGAGAGCGGCATGATGCATTCGTTTCTTGTCTGTTTGTAAAGAGGAACGTATTCGCCTATACCCAAAATTGTTATGCCCCATGTTACCTTTACATCCAACCGGTGTCATGTAATTCTTCCACGATTGGTTGCGGTGGGGCTTTCCCTGATGTATGAGACCCCAACAGGGACGAGAGATGAGATTAGGACATACTATACGTACGATGGAGCTCGATGTGATGATGAAAATGCGGAGCCACGACAGTACTCCTGTATATGTGATGCACGTGACATGCATGGACCATTTGATCAAGAACAGAAGTCGTACATTGACTGCGATATGCATACCTAGTGTGGGGATAACGTTGGATATTTGTTGCGGTGACATAATCAGACACCTGTCTGTGCCCGTGAAGAGTTCGTCCAGACTTTTGTTGGTCTTAAATTAGAAGTTTTAACATCGTTTTGGGCTTATATTGAATATAAAATTTTAAAAGATTTCGGTGAATTGCTGCTGTCTCTGCTCTTTTCAATAGTAATTTGTATGTTTCAAAGCTCTGCAAGAAATCGATCCAAACAATGTCGTCAACGTCGGACGCCTAGCCAAAGATGCAACCACTTTCAGGAACGCCATGTTGGAGTACGTCAGGCAGAAAAATAGACCTGTTTCACGCTACTTCGCCCAATGGCTCAAGGACACCGGCTTGTCTTTCGGAGCACTCGTCAAAAGGTAACATACATTTAACACATCTCTTGATGAGAACTATACGTACAAGTAATTGATCTCTTGACAACTATATATCTCTCAGTTTATCATGTTGACAATGTGGATGATAAAAACAATACTCAAATTAGCTAATCCATTGCTGCTCACTTGTCATTGACTGTTCAAATTAATGGTTGAAGGTATCAGAACAAATTTAACTTTCGAGGGCCGTTAGGAACCTGGAAGATGCACAAAAGCTGCAAGTAATTATTGACTATTCATCAACTTCTCTTTCTTTTTTTTAAACCAATTTTAAAAAGGTAAAAAGAAAATATTAACCTTGGTTAAATATTTTACATGAATGAATGTATGTATATAGGTGTACAATAGTATCATCAGGGCATCCGGGAGGGGAAGAATTACAGTGAATCAGGTATCAAAGGCTCTAGGTGCGACAGGAATGGCCGTGCTTATCTTCACAGCGGGCATAGCGGTGTGGGACGTCTTTACATCTGACAACAAGCTGCAAACAGCAACAGAAAGTGCTGCTCAGGTTGTAGGAGTGGTTGGCGGTGGGACACTTGGAGAATTCGCCGCCACCGCCTTAGCCATGGGCGTGTTGGGTGCAGTGGCATCTTCGGTGTTTGTGGTTGTGGCCAGAATTGTGGGTGGCTTTGCAGGATCATACATTCTTGGAAAATTTGCAGTATCGCTAGTCGATAAGGTATTTGGGTGGGGAGAGATGGATACTGTCACTCATATGCCCGATGAAATCTGTATGCATCAATGTTGCAAAGCACCCGCCCCTGTCGGCAATGTTTTGGCTCGTCAATATGCACGAGATGAACTTTAGTAAACTTTCATTTCCTACTACTTATTAATAATATTCCACGAGGAGTCATTCATGTGAGATTAAGCATTGGTTGCTATTTGCTTATTTGGAGTCGTTCTGTCCCTTTATGATGGTTTGTACATGCATTTGGAAGGAAATATCCATTGAACTACTACGGTCTTAATTTTATGATTATATTTGAATTTATTATCAAAATTAAATAAATAAATAGAGCAGTTTTGCTACAAAGAGTTTTTTTTAAATCTTGACTATCAATTATAAAATGTTGTGTCAATTTGAGATTAAACAAAAGTGACGGGAAAGAGAAAAGAAAAAAAAGAAGCGTATAAAAGTTTTTCATTAAGCAGAATAAGCCTTCTTTTAGACAATCTCGTTGACAACCATCATTAATTATAATTTAAAATCCTGATTCAATGAAAATTTATTCACAATTATCTACAATGATAACAAATATACATACCACTTGTTGGTTATAGAGAGTCCAGTTATATGGGAGATTTTCATCACGGGTCTAATGAGAGAATATACTCGTGAATTTTGATACCACACTTCAACCAAAAATCGTAAGACATTAAGTTTACAAGTCCTTTCCATGTATATGCCCCTTACTAATTTCATCTCTTTCCAGTGTGGAGAAATTCACACTTAGTATCCTAACAATCTCCTCCTCCTCAAGTGTGAAATTCACATTGGGCTTGGACTAACGCTTAAGCGAAAGCCTTTTTTTAGCAGCTTGAATACATGGTGTCACCAAGAGGCCTTCTACTTCGGGTTTAGGGTTTAGAGTTCATAGCTTAGGAGTTTAGGGTTTAGGAGGGTTTAGGTAGGGAGGGAGGAGGGTGAATTTTTTTCTCTCAACTCAATTCTGTTGTCATTTCCCCGAAAAAGAAATCTTTAACACTGCCAACCACCAACCGCCAACTGCCAATCTTGATTCAATCCTCCTTCGCTCGTGTCCATTTGGAGGGACATGTTGTCCGCTTGGTGGACCTTCTTGGGTTTTCCAGCCGTCCCTCTTCACTCATGTCCATTTGGAGGGACATGTTGTCCGCTGGGCAGACCTTCTCAGACACAAAAGTTGTAGAACTCAAAGTGCTTTTCAAATCCGACATTTACAGCGAAAATTATGCCTCTTTTCCCGAAATCTATCCATTTGCACCTATTAAGCAATAAAATTGAAATGTGTGAGAATTAACTAAACAAAGCGCAAAATTCACATAAGGATAAGTCAAATTAGTTCCAATTCATCCCAAAAGTATATATAAATAATTTAACTTATCAAATTCCCCCACATTTGAACTATTGCTTGTCCCAAGCAAAAACAAAAGAAAGCTAACTACGAAATCCACAAACAAGGTATTGATTCCACTTTTGTAGGTGTACGGTAGCATTTAGCCTATGCCACAAACCTTTAAACCGCTATGTGTCCATAATGGTAGACTTATAGTCTCCTAGGGTTTACTTAAAATGAACAATACCCACAAACATTTTCTTTCTATCATTCCACACCTAATCATCATCATAGCTCAATCCAATAAGTTGAAAGCATTATATGTAAGATTTGAAATATATATATAAGGCCACATAATACTTCATAAATTAGATCACAAACTAAGCAACAATAAGCCATCACAATGCTTCCATTAATCAAAATCACATGCCATGAATGAAGTCTCACATAAGCTTTTAAGGGTGACTCTCAATCATCTTCTAATGCATGTTTCTTCTATGGCATATCAATGAATCAAAAAGGTCAGTATTCCTTTGGTTGTAATGGGGCTAAGGGGTAAAGTCGGCTAAAAAAGAAAGGATAGGAATTCAAACATTCAATAATTAGTAGAGCAGAAACTACAAATATGACAATCATCATTAGCAAAATTTACTGAAAAATTGCCCGATAACCATAATACTTAGGAAACTCCACCAATTCTATTATCAAAATTTTCCATCATTCTTTCACCTTAGAATTTGAAGTGAACATGCCTAATTGTACAATTTCATTCTATTAAATGAAATCCTTCCATATAATTGTTAATTTTCTGTTTCAAGTCTTATGTAACTACTCTAGCCATTTTCTTTAGAGTCCCAGGCATTAACCAAGGCATTAACAAAGTCTCACCAACATCCCTAGGAGACATTTCATCAAACAATTCATAGGCAATCCAAATTCATCTCTAACTAATTATAAAATCACTACATTTTTCTATTATTTAGCAACAAAAACACGTTCAAATAAAAAATAAACCAACCACATTAACTAAAAATGCATAATACCCACAATACATGAAAACCACCCACCCACATTCATATACCCACAATCCATGAAACCCTCTTGCATTCAACACTAACAACAAATCTTTTGGAGGAATCGGGAAACCCAAGAGCAAACTTACCTGCAAATGATGTACAATGGACTGAAACAAGCAAAAAACGAAGTTGGAAGCTTGGGAGGAAGAGGGACCGTCAGCTATGGAGTATGAAAGAAGAGAGAAAATGGAAGAGGGGATGAAGAAGCAGGGTTTTGGGTGCTTTTGGAGTTAATCAAAATGATGTCACTTGGGTTTTAAACTAACATGACGTTATTTTATTTTTGCGGTTTCCAACATTTACCAACGAATAGTTCACCAACAAAACTGTATTTTACGGACGAAAATATGGTTCCGTAGGTAATTTATAAGCAAATTATTCCCGCCATCTATTGTCGCCTATGTTTATGATGGAATTTACTATTCCGTCGTTGTTATAATTCTGTTGGAAATTTTGTTGGGAAATGGGGTGTCGGTCACGCAGCGGCAACAAACCAGAACCAATAAATGAACAATCACAGCCAATCCAAAAGAAAAACAACAGCCAACAAACTCACTAATACACAAAATTAAGCAGCAAGAAATAAATAACACAGACAATTTTTACGTGAAAAACCTCCCTCAATGTGAGAAAGGAAAAACCACGGGACCTAGTCCAATAAAGAAAAACTCCACTATAATCAATCAAGTTACATAGTTTTTCACCTCTAGATACAACTAGAATCACCATTTAACTCAAAATACAACAATAATCATCAACAAGATGAAAAATCAAAGAGTTGAGAACAATATCACCCTTAAAATTTCAGCAATTTCGACTGAAGATCAGGGCACCTTGGAGACCTCCAAATCCAATCTCCACCGTTCAGAATGAAGAACAACGAGAGAAGAACCTCTAGTTAAAATTTCAGGTCAATCCGACAAGAAATCACTATCCGATCGAAGGTTAGAAGATTACTGCGCAAAGTTGAAAAAAAAAATTCTTCTCTCCTTCTCTCCCTCTCTCTTCCTCTCTCTCTTCTCTTCCGGCTGCTCTCTTCTACTCTACACTTTAGGGTTTTAAAAAACCCTTTTATATTTAGGCTTTGGGCTCCACTTAGGAGTGGACCCAAACCCAATAAATCTCCCCCTCACGACTAAGTGGAGGATCTAGCCATACCGGCTATCAAGCAATAAATCTCAAGCTTCTCCTTCGGCAATGCTTTAGTCATCATGTCAGAACCATTATCATCTGTATGAACCTTCTCTAGCTCTAGAAACTTGGAATTCACCACATCTCGTATCCAATGATACCTAACATCAATGTGTTTCACCTTGCATGGAAAATAGCATTCTTACCAAGATGAATGGCACTGTTATCAAAAATAACACATACCGGCCCCGCTTGAAACCAAGCTCAAGAAGAAAAGTTTTCATCCACAACAACTCTTTGCAAGCCTCAGAGTCGCAATAAACTCAGCCTCTGTGGTTGACAAAGCAACACACTTCGCAACCTTGATTGTCATGCTATAGCTCCCCGCAAACTTGATTATGAAACCCGATGTAGACTTTCGAGAATCAACATCTCCTTCCATGTCTGCATCAGTAAAACCAACTAACAAAGGTTTATCACCACCAAAACTAAGACTCAAGTCAGTTGTACCTCTGAGATACCTCATAATCCACTTCACCGCATTCCAATGTTCTTTACCTGGATTAGAGCGAAAACGACTTACTGTACCAACTGCATGAGCAATGTCTGGCCTGGTACACACCATAGCATACATCAAACTGCCAACTGCTGAGGCATTTGGAACTTTCTTCATCTCTTCCTTCTCTTCATCTGTAGAAGGACATTGGTTGACACTCAACCTGAGATGAGGAGTAAGTGGGCTAGCAATAGGTTTAGCCCCAGTCATACTAAACCTTTGAAGTACATTCTTTATGTACTTCTCTTGCGACAATCATGTTTTCTCGGCATCCTCGCAACGAGTAATTCTCATGCCTAAAATTTGCTTGGCATGACTCAAGTCTTTCATGGAAAAGACTTACTTAGTTTCTTCTTCAACTCAGCAATCCTAGAAGCATTCCTGCCCATAATCAACATATCATCAACATAAAGTAACAATATGATAAAATCATCATCGAAAATCATGAACAAACACACAGTGATCTCCAAGTCTTCTTATAACCTTGCTCCCCATAATCGATTCAAACTTCTTATACCACCGCTTAGGAGCCCGCTTCAACCCATACAAGCTCTTCTTCGGTTTGCACACAAAGTCTTCTTTCCTTTCACCTTGAAGCCCTCTCAGTTGTTCCATGTAAATCTCCTCCTCCAAATCACCATGAAGGAAGGTCAGTCTCGATATCCATCCGCTCAATCTCCATATTAAGACTAGCAGCAAAACCAAGAACAGTTCGAATAGAAGACATTTTTACAACAGGAGAAAAAATGTCATCAAAGTCAATACCTTTCTTTTGACCAAATCCCTTAACAACCAATCTAGCCTTATACCGTGGCTTCAAACTGTGCTCTTCAGCTTTGATTCTGAACACCCATTTGTTTTTCAAAGCTCTCATGCCCTTAGGCAACTTCACCAACTCATAGGTGTGATTTTCATGCAAAGATTTCATCTCATCTTGCATAGCTTTAATCCAATGATCCTTATGCTCATCTTCAATGGCTTCCTCATAACATTCAGGTTCTCCCCCATCAATGAGTAACACCCAATCCTCAGGTGAGTAGCGGGAAGAAGGAACATGTTGTCTAGTAGACCTCCTAAGTGGAACAGTCGACTCATCCACAACTTCAGGAACATGAACATCTACCTCATCAACATTTTCAACATTAACATGCTGATTAGGAACATGATTCTGGACATCATCATGAGCACCAATATGAGAAATAGGATCAAGATCAGTCAGGTTACCAGAACTAGAATGCCCTGGCTTCTCTACCTTGTCAATATCTTCAATGGTTTGATCCTCCATGAAGATAACATCACGACTTCTCACAAGTTTCTTCTCAACGGGATCATACAGCCTATAACCAAACTCATCAAGGCCATAGCCAATGAAAATGCACTGCCTCGTCTTGGCATCTAACTTGGACCTCTCATCTTTAGGCACATGTACAAAAGCTTTGCATCCAAACACTCTCAAGTGGTCATAGGAAACATCCTTACCGTACCACACCCTATTTGGAACATCACCCTGCAAAACAATAGTGGGAGATAAATTAATAACATGTGCAGCTGTTAATACAGCCTCACCCCAAAATAAATCAGGCAACTTAGCTTCAGAAAGCATGGATATGACTCTCTCCATCAAGGTCCTGTTCATCCTCTCTGCCATGCCATTAAGCTGAGGAGTCTTTGGAGGTGTCTTTCGGTGTTTAATGCCCATCTGTCTGCAGTATTCATCAAATGGACCGCAATATTCACCACTGTTGTCAGTCCGAATACACTTCAACTTCTTTCCAGTCTCTCTCAACGAAGCCCTAAAGCTGCTTAAAGACCCCAACACTTGGTCTTTGGTTTTCAAACATAGACCCATAATTTCTGGAATAATATTAATGAAAGAAGCAAAATACAATGCACCCCTCAAAGTCTTTGTCTTCATAGGACCACACAAATCTGAATGCACCAACTCAAGCAACTCAGTCTTTCTTGAAGGAGGATTAGTCTTAAAAGAAACTCTATGTTGTTTTCCAGCCAAGCAATGCTCACACTTTTCTAGTTTAGCACCCTTCAAATCTGATAAGAGATTCTTCTTGGCCAACACATTCATTCCTTTCTCACTAATGTGACTAAGTCTCCTGTGCCATAATACTGAAGAGTCATTCTCAATCGTGATTTACCTCACAAGACATATCTGGTGTTGTCCAATATAATCCAGAGCGTTTTCTACCACGAGCCACCACCAAGGAACCTTTAGTGAGCTTCCACATACCACCACTATTGGTACTCACATAACCCTCATCATCAAGATTGCCAATAGATATCAAGTGCAAACGAACATCAGGTGCATGTTTAACATTGTTCAAAATAAGTTTAGTTCCCATACCTGTTTCCAACACAATTATCCCAATGCCAACCACTTTAGAGATAGTTTCATTTCCCATATTCAATATCCCGTAGTCACCTAGATTATAAGATGAGAAAAAATCCTGCCTTGATGTAACATGAGAACAAGCACCAGTATCTACAACCCAGCTTAATTCATCACAAACAACCCCAACTAGGCTTTCATCAAGGACTGTCACAAGATCTTCTTCAGTGGCAATAGCAACGCAATTATTGTTGTCATTCTCTTTCTTTTCTTCCTTGCCTTTGTTGCCTTTCTTTTCTTTCTTTAACTTCCAGCAATTTTTTTGCAAGTGCCCTTTCTTATCACAATAAAAGCACTTAACATCTTTGTATCTGCCTTTGGATTTACTTCGACTTTGCTCTCTATTTTGAGAACCTCAATTGTTATTCCTCCCCCTAGAGGTAGTCACCAAGACATCTGACAAAGAGGAACCTTGAGACTTTCTTCTCATTTCTTCATTCAATACACTACTCTTGGCAAGATCCATAGAGATAACACCATCCGGAGCAGAATTTGACAATGAAGATCTAAAAATTTCCCAAGAGTCTGGTAAGGAGCCAAGGAGAAACAAACCCTGTATTTCTTCATCGAATCTAATCCCTATTGCTGACAACTGATTCATAATTCCCTGGAAGTTATTCAAGTGATCTGTTATAGGAGTCCCATCACTATACTTCAAAGCTAGCATCTGCTTTATTAGGAGCATCTTGTTGTTTCCAGTCTTTCGAGCATACTGACTTCTCAAGTCGCTCCCATACCCGAGCGTGTGTCTCACCATAAATATGATTCAACACATTGTCATCAACCTACTGTCTGATAAAACCACATACCTGTCTATGCATCAAAGTCCATTCTTCACCCGACTTATCATTAGGCTTTTCAGTGGCAAAAACTGGTAAGTGAAAATTCTTCACATAAAGCAGATCTTCCATCTTGCCCTTCCAAAGAGCATAATTGGCGTCATTCAAAGTAACCATCCTACTAGTATTGACAACTTCCATTGTTCACAACAACCACAAATATTCCGAACCAAAAGCTCTGATACCACTTGTTGGGAAAGGGGGTGTCGGTCACGCAGCGGCAACAAACCAGAACCAATAAACCTTTCCCTATGTGAACAATCACAGTCAATCCAAAAGAAAAACAGCAGCAACAAACTCAACAATACACAAAATTAAGCAGCAAGAAATAAATAACACAGGCAATTTTTACGTGGAAAACCTCCCTCAATGTGAGAAAGGAAAAACCACGGGACCTAGTCCAGTAAAGAAAAACTCTACTATAATCAATCAAGTTACAGAGTTTTTCACCTCTAGATACAACTAGAATCACCACTCGACTCAAAATATAACAATAATCATCAACAAGATGAAAAATCAAAGAGTTGAGAACAATATCACCCTTAAAATTTCAGCAACTTCGACTGAAGATCAGGGCACCTTGGAGACCTCGAAATCCAATCTCCACCGTTCATAATGAAGAACAACGAGAGAAGAACCTCTGGTTAAAATTTCAGGTCGATCCGACAAGAAATCACCATCCGATCGAAGGTTAGCAGATTACTGCGCAAAGCTTAAAAAAACGAAAAAAAAAATTTCTTCTCTCTCTCTCTCCCTCTCTCTTCCTCTCTCTCTTCTCTTCCGGCTGCTCTCTTTTACTATACACTCTAGGGTTTTAAAAAACCCTTTTATATTTAGGCTTTGGGCTCCACTTAGGAGTGGACCCAAACCCAATAAATTTTTCTTTCTATGTTTACTGACATAAATTTTGGCAGTCATAAAAATCTAAAATTTGACAAATTTATTGACATAAAATTAATTTCCATCACTAATTTACTAAGAATTTTTTTCGTGGGTGATGTGTTATTTTCTTGTAGTGTTACAAGACTATGGACATCAACATGACTATTTATATTATTATTATTATTATGTTATTGTAACAAAATATGAAAACATAACTTTTTCTGGTGAAAGCTGCAGATACAATTATATAAGGCCACGAGCATCTTTCTTTTGAAATATTTAATGATCATGTAAGGAAAAGATCATTTTGTTAAAGAAGCTCAACGTGAACTTTTCTTGATTTTAGGGATTAGAGTTTATTGAAGACATATTTTAGAAGTTGAATTTAGTAATGCCCAGTTAGGGTGAACTAGTGTTCGTCTTTTTTAATTTTTTATATTTGTAATGTGCCTTCTTGTTGTTATTAATTTTGTTTCGATTTGTCAATAAGAATTTGTCTGTTTATGTTGCAACCAACTGGAAAATAAATAAAATAGTGGATATTGGTAAGGCAAATATATTATTATTCACTAAAAAAACAATTCACGTCAAAGATTGTGAAAACTTTTTATGACGTTTAAAAAACGTCATAAAAAATTCAAATTTTTTGCAATGTTTTGTAAAAACATCACAAATTAATAACATTTTTTGTGACGTTTTATCAATAAAACATCACGAAATAAGAACCGCGACGTTTTGTTGAATAAAACGTTGCAAAAACGTTTTTTTATTAATTAAAACATTTTGATCTTCTCGAGCGTTTCTTCTCTGGCTTCTTCTCTTTGCCATCTTCTCACCCAAAATTGATTTCTTCTCTGCCTTCTTCACTCTGCCTTCTCTTAGTGTTCATTTTTGTCATCTCTTAATGGTTTATTACTCGACAATCTGACCCCCACTAAAATGACGTGTCAGCTACTCAACCCCTTTATAAGGTGACCCGTCATAATCACGCAACAATCTAAACGATCTAGGGTTGGGATTTCTAATCGAAGACACGATGTCGGACTCCAAAAAAATCATCCTCACGTCGGACGGAGAGACTTTCGAGATCGAGCAGTCGGTTGCCATGGCGTCGCGCAGCGATTATTGCTTCATGATCGAGGACAGCTACACTGACAGCGAGATCCCTTTTCCCAACGTCACCGGAGCGATCCTCGCTAAGGTCATAGAGAACTGCAAGAAGCACGTTTACACCGCAGTCGATAAGGAGAAGGAGAAGGACTCGTTGTCGTCGGCATCCGCCTCCTTCGATGAGGCTCTCAAGACTTGGGACGCCGATTTTGTCAAAGTTAACCAAAATACGCTCTTCGATCTTATCCTTGTGCATCCTTCCCTTAAATTCCTCGCTCTATTTAATGATTTTCTTTAATTGGTTTGGGGATAATACTGATTTTGGAGGTGTATATGTGATGTTTGGTTCGTTACGTTTTGATAAATAGAACATAAAGACTGTTGAAGCTATTGACTGTTGAACACTCTTTTGCTGAGAAGCACTATCAGGATTTGTCCACTAGGCCATTCTTCAGTGGACTTGTTGACTACATCATCTCTGGCCCTGTTGTTGCCATGATCTGAGAGGGGAAGAACGTTGTTACCATTGGCTGCAAAATTATTGCCCCTACAAATCTCGCAGAATCTGCTCCTGGAACCATCCGTGGCGACTTTTCTATCGAAATTGGAAGGTAAACCTTTTCATATGTTAAGATGATGAGTTGACTAAATGAATCCTTCACTAATTGCAACAAGTTTTGTTCCCAAATTAGAATTTTCCATCTGTAATGATGAATTGAGATGATTTTGGTTGGGGGAAAATCATGTCGAAAACATTTTGAGTGGCCACTTGTTGCAGGAATGTTATTCATGGAAGTGATTTAGTTAAGAGTGCCAGGAAGGAATTACTGTTGGAACCCGATCCGGAGATCGGATCCCAACCGGAAAACGAAAAGCGAAGGAAACGAAAGCGAATGGAAACGAAAATTTCGCATCGAAATTTCGAATCAGAAAACAAAGCATTCGATAAAGCGGAACAAAAACGGCGTAATCAATTACAAAATACGAAATGAATAAAGTGAAAGCGGAAGCAAATCAATACTCAAACGGAAAGGTATCGTGATCAAAACAATTCAATATCTGAAAGCGGAACAAAACTTAACAAAGCGGATCCGACATCCGAGAACAAAGAACTGAGAAACACAATTGCGTTGAAAACCTAGACTAAACCGATCCGAAATCCGGTATAAATTTTTTTTTCTTTTTCTTTCTTTCTTTTTCCTTGATATTCATTTTATTCCATCACAAACAAAACAAACGATTTTTCCCATCTTTGCAAAATCATCCTTCAATACTTATACAATCATACAAAACCCATAAACCATCCTTAAACATCTTTAATCTTATTTTTACTCTTTATTCAAACTTATTATCTAACAAAATTTCGGCAGCATAACGGCTGCTTTTCATAAAACCCAAAACCTGCAAGGGTAAATAAACACTTCTAAAATGCCCAAGCCATCACACAAATCGTCTAAAATCACCGACCTCCGTCGGATCTCACAGATAAACATACTCCTATATCTAAAACATCTCAATAATCCTTAATCTTTAATCGTAAATATCCGTACACAACTCAATCATAATTTTAACCAAATCCATAATTCACATTAATATACAATCTTATAATTTAAAAAATCGTACTCAAAGTTATACACAAGTTCATAACCTTAGCCATACACAATTCCAATCTATGTACAATTTCATAACTTAATACTATCATTAGCCTAACATTTTGAACCTTAACGGCTTTCCAAGCCATAATCCAAATTATTCAAAATACAGAAACATACACAAATCGAACTAGTGTTCTAACAGTCTTTCATCCGATCTCCTGCTCGAATACCTGGAGATGGGGATGAAAGGGGGGTGAGCTAAAATAGCTCGTGAATAATATGTTTAAAATTGAAAATAAGTGAAAATATATTTGCAAAAACCTTTGCCATTCTTTTTAAAATTCCACAAGAGGAAATTTGACAATTTTCTTATTTTCACACTTTTCAAAACATGATCAAAACCATTTCAATCACTTTTCAATAAGAACTACAATAATTTCTTTTCAAAATTTTCACATTTCTTTTTCAAAAGATGCCATGTAACACACTTATAAACATAAAAGAGCACACAAAACACATCAAATGGTCTGGTTCGGTCCAAACAGAACGATCAGACATTCTCAAGATAGCGGTCTGTGCAGGTACGTGGAATGTAATCGTATTACATTTTTCCAGATAAGCGGTCCAAGTAGCTCAAGAGAGTCCAAATCGAGTCTAATGCCACTAGCGGGCAGCCAGAGAAGGCTTTAAACAAATAGAGACAAAGGTAATCGACTCACTTAAAGGACCTAACCAAACCCACATAACACATATCGAAAACGAAAGGTAGGATTGCCCGAAGGCACTTTTCTCACATATCACATCAATGCATATAAAAGTCACTCGTCACTTCATAACCAAAATTCAAATCATTAATTCATCAATCAATTCACATATAAATCAAAATCATCACAATGTATGCAAATATTTCTTTCAATCATAAAATCAAACTTATTCAATTCCACATTTTTAAAATCATTCATAGAATTCGAACTGCATTTTCGTAAAATTTATTTCGAAAACTAATTTTTCAAACATTTTCATAAACAATAATTTATCAAAACTTTTGCTTCTTAAATTTTCAAATATTCATGCTTAGCTTAAAATTCAATAAATAAACATACTACCCACCTCGAAATGATGCTAGGAACTCGTTCCGATCATCAATTTGACCAACGCTTCCTTTGTTCTTCCAATTTAAAATTACCTAAGCAATAATCATCCAAATTCAACTTCATAATTAGCATAATTACTTAAATTGGGCTTGGAGAACTCAAATCCCTCATATTGCCAAGCTATCTAAATCCACAATTTTGAAAATTCCCAAATTGACCTAAACCAATTCACTCAAATTCAAAACCATAAAAATCATAATTACTCAAATTGAGCTTAGGAAACATCAATTCCTCACTTATTCAAGCTATTTAAATCTCCAATTTTCAAAATCCCCAATTTTCAAAATTGGCCTAAGCCAATTTACCCAAATTTAACATCATAAAACACAAATTCTTTAAAATTGGTATCATTTTTCACAAACCCATACTAGTATTTATGATTCTACACCAATAATTCACAAAATCTTCAAACACAAAATTAAGCCTAAACCTTAATTAATTTCCATCCAAAATTAAACATAACCTAAAGCATATACATCAAAATTGACTTCATATATCACATACCCATATCATTTTTCATATCTCTAAACTAAAATTTCATCAAAACACAAAGTTGAAAAAATTTCTCTTACCTCTTTCTCTTTCAAATTTTGGATTTCTTGGTTCCCAAAGTAGGCTTTCTTCATTTTCCATCCTTTTTCCTTGAAAACCACTTAAACCCTCAAAAATTCGAAAATGAAGTTTGTCTCTCTTCTTTCTCCATGGCCGAAGCTTCTACTCTCTTCTCACTTCTTATTTTCTTCTTCTTTGTTCTTCTTTCCAGCCAACTTCGTGCCTTCCTCATGCTATAAACGACAATCCATTAGCCATGTCATTAATGAAGGAGAAAAGACCTAATTGCCCCTTCATGTATGCCTTAAGTCTTAACTCTTTTATGCCTACTTTTGGATCTGATTCGCACTATCAATTTGAAGGAATTTGTCAAAAATTCCTTCTAGAGAAATGTTCCTATATGTCTTAATTTCATAATGCCATAAAAATCATCCAATTCGGAGCACTACATCAAAAGTTATGCTCAAAATATTTCAGATATGTTCATGTTCTAACACATTTTCCAGTACGTTATTTTCATCCAGAAATTGACATTCTTAATCCAAAAATTGACATTAGATGTCTTCATAACAATTGTAGCTCTATTTCTCTAGTTTAATTCAAATCAAGAATAGCCTCATTTTGATTACCAGAGAAAAAGTTATGCCGAATATACTTTCAGATGTTCTTAATCCAAAACTACACACTAATCCGAACTTCCATTCATAAATTGAAAATCTTAGGGGCTAAATTGAAATTTCCTTTCTTCATATGACTTGTAGCCCCATGTCTTAATTTTATTTTGCCTCAAGAACCACCTCAATAGGATCTCCACAGATCCCGAATTTCACAAAATACTGAACTATGTTTATAAAATTAGTCAACTCACTTTGATTAAATTAATCACCCTTAATTTAATCTCATAAAATTACAAATTTTCCATCAAGATGTAGAGAATTGTCTTAGGAATCCAACGCTTCAAGAATCAACTCAATCGGATATCGGACGGAAAAGATATGAGCAAAAGATTGGAAGAGGGTCAAAAGCGGGTCGGATTAGGGTCAGGTCGGATTGGGTCGACCCGCCCGGGTTGGGCTGGAATCACCCGTTTCGCGAGGGCGACGCGTCGGATTAGGGTCGGCGCGCTATCAAATTTTTTTTTTACACTGAACTTTAAAAATTCATAACTTTTCAATCAGAACTCCAAAAATTGCAAATTTGGTCTCTATAAAAAGCTTGAAGGAAGCTCTACAACTTCCATGATAAATTCCACAACCAATTTCGTCTCTAAAATGATCAATTTTCTAATCAAAGATTTAGCCCAAATAATAAATGAAGTGAATCACACGTTAATACACTTACCTATAAAACGATATAGAATGCACGAGAAGGGGGGTTTGAATTGTGTATTCCCCTTTTTGAAAAATCTTTCAAAACTATTTCGTAGAAATAAAACTTTATAGAACTTCCGATAGATTCCGATTAATCAAAACTTTGAAAACTTTGTTTACTTAATTAAGTATTGAAAAAGTTGAATCTAAAATATAGAGATATAGAGTGAGAGTGGTCGACACGTAGATTTATCCTAGTTCACCCCAAACCGTGGCTACGCCCGATCCTCGAGTTACTTCGAGATTTCACTATCTCTTCAACTTTACAAGTATTCTTCATGAGCCTCTTCAGGTCTCTACAACCAAGATTCTTTCACACTTAGCCTCTCAGAAGCTATCTGCACTACTTTTTCTAAGAAAAGTATTTGAACACTTTATTACTGTGAAGATAGCTCAAATTAATTCGCACAATAGGCTTTTTACGATCACGTAGATGTAATTCAGCTAATTTTTCAATCTTTCTTCTAACTTTGCAATCTTCGACTTCGACTTGTATTTATAGCCTTCGCCTTCAACTGCTTCTTGATTCTTGTTTCTTGAATCTTTAAAGAAACGGTTATTCATTTGAGTCCTCAGAATTAACTCAATTAACTCCTTCGTCTTCTTTTTGAATTTGCATTTTCTTTTCTTCGCCCTGTGTTTCGCCTCATCCGCTTTGCTATTTTCGCCTTAAATCTGGCTCGCTTACTATTTTTAGTCTTTGTGCCTTTACTATTCACATCTGCGTCTGTTTTGCTTTGCTTAGCTTCGTTCGCTTTTACGACTTCGTCTGCGGACTTCGTCTTTCGATTTCGTCGTCTCGATTCGCCTATATGACTTCGTCTCGATGACTTCTTTCGTGCAGGACTTCGCCTCGTCTCGATTGCTTAGATGACTTCGCTCTGTCTGTGACTTCGTCTGTCTTTGACTTCGTCTGTCTTATTTTTCTTTTTATTGATTCTCTTTTTGTTATACATCAAAATCATATCTAAGTAAAGTCATTTAGACTTAACAATCTCCCCCTTTTTTATGATAACAAATTATATACAAAAGAAAATAAAAATACAATGTTAAAAAAAACTTATCTTCAACTTCATCTTTGACTTCTTCCTTTCTTCGTCTACTTCAGTCACACCTTCTTTTTCTGATCATCCTCTTCTCTTCTATTTTTCTCCTTTTCTCTTCGTTCATTCTCTTCTTTTCCGCTCTTCTCCCTATTTGTTATAATAAAAATGTTTAACAATGATGGCTCTTCAGTAGCTTCATCATCGACTTCTTCAGATCATTCATCGTCTCCTCGATCTCATTGACTTCTCGCGTAATCTTCCGAAGTTCATCCGGTGAGTCAATCGATGAGGAGGCTTGATCAACATTCTACGAGGGAGGAGTGAATGTGATTGATGTAGTATAAGCATCAAAGGTCGGAATGTATTCATCATTGATCTGAATTGTTGGTGCACGAATAAACGACGACTTCGTGAAGATCTAAGTCAAATGGAGCAGCAACATCAAGAATCGCCTTCCTTGCAGGAGTAATCCTTCGCTTGAATAGACATTGTATTAGACAGAGGTCTAATACGCAGAATTGTCTCAACAAGGAACTCAATAAACGCCCTGTTATTACTCTTCCTCCCATCGATGCCTTTCTCGCCACAAGATAATCGTAGCTCGCTGATCCTTATTCTGCGTAAGCGCATGCTTCATCAATTTTACGCACTTTTTCAACTATTTGATCTCATGACGATCATCAAAATCTTCTTCGTGAAATAGCTTTGACTTCCCTTAGTCAAATCCAACGGATATCTTGGCGGATATCTGGTGCAACCTTTATTTCGGTCTTCTCGTAATCGAAAAATAATACACGACTTACTGTGGAATTTTGTAGGTATGGCTTGGTAGCAAGATCCTCAAAACATCGAGAAATTCTTTTCATCTTCTTTCAAGAAACCCATGTGTTACTATTTATCGACATAGGTCGTATCACAACCATCGCCTTCTTCATGGTTGACCGCAGATTGCAATAGCAGTTCTCCTTCCGTAACAACTTCAACCATTCCGATCATCACTTATGTTTCTCAAAATCGATGATAGTTGTATACCATCGACGTGGTTCATCATCATCCGAGTCTGATTCTGCTTGTTGCTTCGATTGTGCTTCAATAGATCTTCACGACCGGATTTGCTCCACTGGTTCCTCCTGTTGAGCAATGGGGGTTTCCTAATCGTGCTCGCCGAGTTTTTTTCTGTCTGAGCAGCTTTAAAGGTTTCTTTCTTTCAACTAACTTCCCAGCAGTTGAGATATTTTTCTTCCGACTAACCTTCTTAGTCTTTTCTTCTGCTTCAGTCAGTCTTGAAGATTTCTGCCCTTGAGATTTTTCTCTCTCAGATTCTGATTTTCTCTTCTTCTGAGTCTCTTTGACTTTTCTGGCTGTATCCTCTTCCAGAATAGAGACTAAAGATCTTGTTGCTTTATGTGCTCGAGATTGAGACGATTGTTCTTGACTCTATTCTCTAGCAATCTTTTCTTCTTGTTGCCTTAGAGTCCGAATCCTCGGTGATCTCTTCGCCTTCTTTGGAACTTCACTTAGAAGACTTTCTCCTTGTCTTTTTGGTGCACCATGTGCTGTCTTCCGAGGTTGACTTACTTCGATATTAGGACTCGCCTGTTTTATTAGCGGTCTTCCTAATATTCTTCATATTTCATCCGCAGGCGATCTCGTACTGTGCTGAGTTCTAGAACTTGAAGCGGGAGTCTTCTTCGAAACACGCTCCCCCTTAGTTCTTGTTTTCTTCGAAGAGTCTGTTTCTCCTCTAATCACTGTACTGAGACCCATTCGCCGTATTGTAATCGAATCAATCTTACTTTTACTAGACAATCCTTTTATTTCCTTTATGTAAAGCGGATCATGGATTCATAAAATCCTTGTTAGAGCATACCATAAGGATAGCTATTTGTATCCTTCATCCCTTAATCATGTAAGGAAAGATTAAGAAGGGTAAATCAATGGGTTGCTATTCAACAGTAGAATAGACATTGTTCATCCACGTAGTCACCAAATGTCTTGAACTCCGCCTGGGTAAGAGGCAATTAAGCAGAATTGCATGAAGAACCCTAGCCTTCTAATCAAACTAGAGGTCTTCCTCTCCCATGGGTCATGGCTCCATATAATTATCTTCCGACATCTTCTTCTTTCATACCAACTCGACATCCAACCACCTTGGTAGATGAGTCTCACCAACCGATGGACAATCACCATCTTCCTTATTAGCTCCTTAGTTACTTACAACAGATATACCATCTAATCAAGATATGATAGTGTTGTCTACAAATTGAGCGTTCTTTCAGAAACCGAATACCTCATTGGTATACACTGGTTCTCGTACCTGGAAGAAATTTCTCCAACCAGCTCTTACAATCTCCGGTTCTACGTCCATACCATCATTCCTCAATGACTCGAAATCTACATGCCTTCCGAAAATCATAGCTACCTCCATTATCTCAGAATGAAAACTGTTTCTGGAAAGCTCTTCGTCTGTGGTAGGATAATTAGGAGAAATTTTGAAAGCAAGATGAACCGTTTAGAGATGAAAGAAACCGCAATGATTTCAACTTGTGCTACTTGAAGGGTCTAGTCCGTGTGTTCTAGAGTCATTAAGATCCTCGAGATTATCGATTTTTCCTCCAAAACTTCCTCGACAGAGAAGTTACCAACAGAACTTCATCAGATATGACGCCGTTAGTTTAGACGCTACTTTAGCCTCGACTATCCGCTTAACATAACCATGTTGAGGTTAAATCGATCTTCCGAACCGTTCTTCACTTAGTGGTTTGGTGAAGATGTCTGCCCACTGATGCTCTGTTTTGATGAACTATAGACGCACCACCTTCCTCTGAACATAGTCTCTCAGGAAGTGATGTCTAACTTCAATGTGCTTCACTCTAGAATGTCAATCGGATTCTTTGACAGATTAATCATACGGTGTTGTGTCGCAGAGATTGGAATCTCCTCTTCGAATCGAGTAGTCTTCAAGTTGATATTTGATCCATAACGCCCGTGAACAACAACTTGCGGCAAACATATATTACGCTTGGCGGTTGATAGAGCGATTGAGCTTTTTCTCTTGCTGATCAAGAAACTAGGTTTCGCCAAGAAAGTGACATCCTTCATCAGGCTCTTTCTTTCGATTCTATCTCGGCAGATAGTCCGATCGCAATATCCGATTAACTCAAATCTTTACCTTTCTCAAACATTAAGCAAAGATCAGAGTACCGCGAGATATCTCATAATTCTTTTAACAACAATAAAATAAGACTCTTTAGATTGGCCTAAATCTTACACACAAGCATACACCGAACAAAATATCAGTCTACTTGTCAGAAGATACAAGAAAGAACCGATCATCCTCTATATTGTGGTTTGATCCACCTTCTTACCAAGTTCATCTTTGGATAAGAGGTTTCAAGGGTGCATCGGGTCGCCATAGCTTCACATTATTCATATCAAATTTGGACAACAGCTCTTTCACATACTTTTGTTGATGAATGAAAATTTTCTCTTCATTGCTTAACTTGCAACCCAAGAAAGAACTTTAATTCACCCATCATGCTCATTTCAAACTCTTTCTTCATTAGACTCTCAAACTTCATGCATAACTTGTTCAAGTAGCACCAAAATGATATCATCAACAGAATCGAACTAAAATAAATTCATTCGAAAATTTTTCCTAAAGAGAGTCTTATCGACTGACCTTCATCGAAACCATTTTCTAAACGAAAAGTACTCAGACGATCATACCAAGCTCTAGAGCTTGTTTTCGTCAGATAAGACTTTATGAAGTCTATACATGGTCCGATTCTTAACATCCTCGAAACCAGTGGTTGCTTAACATACACCTCTTCGCCTATAAAACCATTCGTAAAGGCACTCTTCACATTCATCTAAAACAACTTTCTATTATGACAAACCCGATATGCCAACAATATCCTAATGGCTTCAAGTCTCGCCATCGAGCATACGCCCTCATTGTAGTCTATTCCTTCTTGCCGATTATAGCCTCAGGCTACTAATCTAGCCTTATTTCACTCACTCTTCCCGATTCGCCTAACTTATTCTTAAAGACCCATCTGGTTCCTATAATGGATTTCTTAGGGGTTTCGTAACCAAGGACCGAGATATTGTTCCTAGTAAATTGATTCATCTCCTCTTGCATGGCTAACACCCAAGCTTCGCTTCAAGAGCTTCCTCAACCTTCTTAGGCTCTATTTCGTAAATGAATGCCACATTAGCTTCTCTCCTAACTCGACCTTGTCCTAACTCTTTCTCGAGGTCTCCGATAATCAACTCTTCGGATGAGAACTTTATATTTCGATCTCTTTTCATCCGATAGTTTCTGGAATATCTTCAACTTTGTCTACATGAGTTCTTGATGATGGAGTTTCTGTTCTATCATCTAAGTTCTTTAAAGGACCTTCACTCTCCATGTCATCTTCCTTATGGGGTTGGGAACTATCATCAAACTTGACATGGATGGTCTCCTCAACTGTCTTTGAAGTAAGGTTGTACACCCAAAATGCCTTAGACGATGATGACTAGCCTAGAAAGATTCCTGGATAGGTTTTTGAATCGAATTTATCCAACAGCTCCTTTGTATTCAAAATAGAGCATTTGCACCCAAATGGATAAAAGTAAGATATATTTGGTCTTCTTCCATTCCATAACTCATAAGTGGTCTTCTTCAACATGGGTCGCAACAAAATTCTATTCTGAATATAACATCGTCAGATTCATGACTTCCTGTAAGTACTTAGGAAGATTCATCTCACACAGCATGGTCCTAGCCATCTCTTGAATCGTCCTGTTCTTCCTTTCAACAACTCCATTTTGTTGAGGAGTCCTAGGAGCAAAGAAATTGTGGGAAATTCCATTCTCCTCACAAAATAATCTAAACTTCTCATTCTCAAATTCTCCACCATGGTCACTCCTGATACTGGCTATAGAGATTCCTTTTTCATTCTGTAACTTTCTGGATAATGTCCTAAAGCACTTAAAAGATTCATTTTTGTGTGATAAAAATAATATCCAACAAAATCGAGTAAAGTCATCAACAATGACAAGTCCATATTTCTTTCTGCCAAGACTTATTGTCCTTGTTGGACCAAATAAATCCATATGTAATAACTCTAAAAGTCTAGATGATATTACAAAACTTTTAGAAGGAAAAGACGTTTTAACTTGTTTTCCTTTCAAACAGTTTTCACAGAAAAACTCTTTGTCAAAACTTATTTTTGATAATCCTCTCACCAAATCATGTTTTGCCAATTTTGAAATATGTTTAAAGAGACATGACCTAGCTTTTTATGCTAGATTAGTCTTTCTTCTTCGGAAGATATAAAACATGAAATATTTTGACTTTGAAAATCTTCTAAATCAATTTTATAGAGATTGTTTCTTCTCTTGGAGAGAAAAGTATAGACCCATCTTTGTTTTCGACTTGTGAAGATTTTGATTGAATGTGACCGTGAAACCGTAATCACACAATCGACTAACGCTAATCAAGTTATGCTTCGCACCATCAACAAGCAAAGACATTATTTATGCATGCAAAGGAATCTTTACCTATTTTACCGATTCCAATAATCTTGCCCTTTGGTTGTCTCTGAAGTTCTTTGATCCTCCTTCTTATATCAAGGTCTAGAAACATGACCTTCTTCCCATTATACGTCGCGAGCATCCACCGCCTAAATTCCAATGGTGCTTGCCGTATTTTCCAAGGAAGGATATCTGCAGGAGAAACTATCTTATTTTTGGTACCCATAATTTTTGGGTCCATTATCGTTAGTAGTATGCATATAATGAGTTTTTTTACGCGATAACTGTAACGTTGATTAAAATGAGATCTATTATAGTTTCTCTTTGAAAGAAAGGTTTTTATGAGACCGAGTCTTGTTACTAGTAAACCCTAATCCGATTTTATCACTTGATGTCTACATTTTCTAAGCATCTCATTCATTTTCTTAAGGCTCTCTGTGAAAGTAGCTAGATCGGTGACAAATTCTTAATTCATAGTTTAAGTCGATTGATCTCTTCCGATCCGCCTACAACTTTATTCTTTTCTTCTAATTGCTTTTTCGCATGATATTTTCACTCTCTATTTGTGTAACATCCTCTATATCGTTAGTAGCGGTATTTTGGTAATGGGGACGACTGATAGGTTTCATTGCATTTATCGATTGAACATGTCTTTGGCCTCTCGATCATAGAGAAACAGGTTTCTTGCATATGCATTTATTCATAGGTACATGCATTCATAGGTACATGCATTCATGATTTTCCGGCATTTTATTGTGAGTATGAATTGATTGGATTGTGAACTGAAACCGATCGAATCATTTGGATTAGGATTGATTAATTGAGAATCGGGAGTAAGTGGGTTCAAATGAGTGATTTAGAATAGTCTAAGTGTAATTGATAATTGATAGTGGCTTATAGGAAATTTCGAGAAATTGGAGAAAATGTCCGGATCGGAAATTTTGGAGTGACGCATCAATTGATGTAGATAGTACTAAAAGAATTGTCCAATGGCGATGGAAAATTAGAGTTTTCTTGTTAGGAATTAAAATGTTGAGCCCTTGAAATTTAGAGACCGAAATTTGGACTGATTTGGAGACCTATGTCTATAAATAGGTAGGTTTGAGAAATTGGGAATTTTACCTATGTATTATCGCATTCTCCTTCTCTTCTCTACGGCGATCTCCGATTCCTTCCTTATTGGTGAGGATTCTTTGATCTTTCTTTATGGTTTTCTTCTCCTTATGCTAGCCTAATTGGTTTATTGTGATTGATGAAGGTTGAGAAGGATTGAGAGTGGATTAATCGTTGATTTGAAAAAGTTTTAGGGTTACGGTCATTTGTGGTTGTGATCTACGATTGGTAAGTTTTTATGGCTTTAATGTTGTTATTACTGGTTGTTTTAGCATTTATGGCATGTATTGGGTTAGATTGAGTAGTTAGGGTGTTAAATGTTGAGTTTTAATAGCATTAATGGCGAAAAATCGATCGGAGAAGAAGGTGGCGCGATAAGCACGTCGCGACGTCTGGCGTTTCATGTGGCGAGAAAATTTTGTGCTCGCCTCGACGAGCGCAGCGGGATGCCGTGGTGAGTGCCTGGATGCACGTCGCGACGAGCCTTCTGGCTTATGTCACGACGAGCGGGAAAAGAACGCACGTCGAGGCGAGCAGCCCGTATACGTCGCGACGAGAGTCGCAAGGTCGCGGCGAAAGGTGCTTTTCTGATTGAATGAGTGTTTGTTTATTGGGCATAACTTACGGTATAGAACTCGATTGAGGTGATTCCTAATCGTTATGAACTGAGAAAGAGGTCTATAATTGAGGATAATTATGGAATTGCAATTTATTTGAATGGTATTGATTCAGAGAATAAGGTCAATTATGGTTCATAGTGTGACCTAAGTATTGAATTGAGACAATTGGAATTTTAATTGGGATTTTCAATAGAGGTTTTGACCCAATGGATAGGAATGGCTATAGGAGTATGAATTGAGGTAATTGAACTGAATTTTAGGATTTGATCAATTATTGTCGATCAATTGAGCGAAGAGTTGGAATGGGACATAAGAGTTCAAAATTGGGTTTTAGCGGCAGGAAAATCGTGAACATGCATTGTATATAATCTCATGTAGACGTATGCATCTTTGAATTGTTTAATTGAGCATCTAGTAATGGGACCGATTTTATCGTTATAGGCGTTGTTGGATCGTCATTCCACGGACATTTTGGAACTTCCGTGCAAGAGTGCTTCGGAAATAACAGTGAGTAACCTAGTTGGTTTCTCAAATTCACGAATGTCTAATTGCTCAACGTGAAATTACTTGCCAATGTGAAATTGCATGATTTCTGAATTATAAATGATCGAATGACATGTTTCTCTTGATTGATTGGACATCAGATTGGATCGATTATGTGATGATCATCGAGAATGTAATATCGGGCTTTTATAGCCATACTTTGAATTATCGAACATCGCATTGCATGCATAAATGCATGATCGATAATGGAAATGTGACCCAAGTGCTATTATCATTGAAAAGAGCCTCGAGCTCGAACATCAGATCGACCGCCTCGAGCCCGAGGAAGAAATCTCGACGCGTCCCCAATGAATCCGACCGAGCACTTGGGCACAATACTAAATAATCGAAAAGAGTCACATATGCATTGTATACACATGAATGATTGTCAGATGACACCGATCGATTACGTGATGCCATGATTTATCAGAATTGGGATATAATATCGTAAAGCGTTATATGCTATTGTAAATTGCTACTTAACATCATGGCCGTTATATCATCATAAATTGTTATATAATGATGTTAATTGAATATTATCGTCGTCTTTGTACGCAATTTGCGTAATGCATGATTTGAGTGAACCATCGATGATGGTTTCTCACTGAGTTTGCAAACTCACCTAACATTGCAATAGTGTTTGATTTAGAATGTTTCCATATCACGGGCCCCAAATTGTTTATTGATTTTACTGCACTCGAGTGTTTTCAAAAAGAAAAGATGTCATAATGAGTTTTAAAGCTGCATGGTCTGCTCTAAAGATACCACCCTAGTCGGTCACGGGCTCGGATATCACCATCGATATCGGGTTCGGGTCTGGCGGGAGTGGGGTGCTACAATTTGTTCCGTATGTCTAATATTTTCTGCATGCTTTTTCTTTAACAGTTTGTACTATTTCAGAATAGCATGAGAATCTTCTAATAACTCTGAGTAGGCATTATGCAAATTATCGTAGTCAGATTTTACCTCCTCATCACTATCTTCCTCGGCCATCAGGCAGATGTTTGCATGTTCAGATGATTCGAACTCAGATCCGATTTCGATGAATCTAGGTCCTCCCATGTTGCCATCATGCTTTTCTTGCCTTCTCTACTCTTCTTTGGTTTCTTCTTCAGATTCGGACATTCGGACTTGTAGTGTCCAGACTGATTGCACTCGTAGCAAATAACAGATGACTTTTCTGGTTTGGCTTCATCTTTGCCATTCTTCTTGAAGGTCTAATTCCCTTTGGACTTCTTCTTCCACATGCGTCTTATCTTTCTGGAAATGAAAGATAATTCGTCATCTTCATCACTTGACTGTGATTCTGATTGGCTGGAGTCGTCATCCTTTGATTCTTCAATCTTCAAGGCTTTTGATGACTTCCTCCTTCTTTGAGTTTTCTGATTCTTATGTCCAGCCTTCAGTGCTATCAACTTGTCCCGTTTGGGCTTGTCTTCAGCATCGAGTTCAACTTCATGAATCTTCAAGGATCCAAGCAACTCATCAAGCTTTAATATGCTCAAGTCTTTGGCTTCGCACTTGCAGAACTTTAGGTCTCCATCTATTCTAAGACTTCTTAGGATCTTTCAACATGATCTTGATTGTTGTACGCTCTTTCAAGAGCTTTCAATCCATTGACAATTGTTTGAAATCTTCCAAACATTTGATCAATAGACTCTTCATCTTTCATCCTGAAAAGTTCATATTGGTGCACAAGAATACTTATCTTGGATTCTTTTACTTGGCTTGTGCCTTTCGTGAGCAATGGACAATGCGTCCCACATCTCCTTGCGATATTGCATCCGTGGACTTTGTCATACTCGCCTCGCTAGGCACCGTCAAGAAGAACTTCGCTTTGAGTTCGCTTATATTCTCGCCTTTTGATCACCGTCCATCTAACTCGTGGAATGGGAATGTCATCTTCATCTACCGTGTATAAGGTCCGTTTCTATTACGTCCCAAAGGTCGACATGAGTAGATTCTATGAATAGCCGCATCCCATCTCGCCCAAAGAATGATAATCCTCTCCGTTGAATGCCGGAGGTCTAGTGATCGAGGCTCCTTCGCGATGTATACATGTGATTCTCGCCATTATCTTTGATCCACACTTTGTTAAAGTGATCCTCGATACCTCGCCTCGATACCAATTGAAGTGAATCACACGTTAATACACTTACTTATAAAACGATATAGAATGCACTGAAGGGGTTGAATTGTGTATTCCTTTTGAAAAATCTTTCAAAACTATTTGTAAAAATAAAAACTTTATAGAACTTCCGATAGATTCGATTAATCAAAACTTTGAAAACTTTGTTTACTTAATTAAGTATTGATAAAACTTGAATCTAAAATATAGAGATATAGAGTGAGAGTGGTTGACACAGTAGATTTATCCTCGATTCACCCCAACCTGCGTGGGCTACGCCGATCCTCGAGTTACTTCGAGATTTCACTATCTCTTCAACTTTACAAATATTCTTTCATGGCGCCTTCGTGTCTCTACAACCAAAGATTCTTTCACACTTAGCCTCTGCGCAGCTATCTGTACTACTTTTCTAAGAAAAGTATTTGAACACTTTGTTACTGAAGAAGATAGCTCTCACTAATTCGCATATAGGCTCTTTACGATCACGTAGATGTAATTCACTAATTTTTCAATCTTTCTTCTAACTTTGCAATCTTCAACTTCGACTTGTATTTATAGCCTTCGCCTTCAACCGCTTCTTGATTCTTGTTAATCAATCTTTAAAGAAACGTTATTGAGTTTGAAGTCATGTAACTAACTCGAATCGACTCTCTTAAATCTTCTTTTGAATCTGCATCTTCTTTTCTTCGCTATTTTATTTTATCGCGTGTGTTTCGCGTCTGCGCCCGCTTTGCTATTTTGCGCCTTCGCTCACGCCTGCTTTTACTATTTTGCGCCTTAAATGCTTTTACTATTCGTGATTCAGCATCTGCGTTCGCTTTGCTTTAGCAACCTGCGTCCTTTATGACTTCGCTCGTTCAGATGACTTCGCCTCGTTCGACTGCCTCAGATGACTTCGTCTCGTTCTGTGACTTCATCTGTCTTATTTTTCTTTTTATTGATTCTCTTTTTGTTATACATCAAAATCAGATCTAAGTAAAGTCATTTAGACTTAACAATAAATACCTAAACAAAGACCTCAATTTTGAAAATTTCTATCTTTCAACTCCGAAGTTCAAGCACATCATATTTTATATCAATGCGAAGATCCGAAAGTCACCTAAAACTTTCATGAATGACATAAAAATCAATTTGACCTCTAAGGAGGTCAATTTGTCAGTCAAAAGTTCTGTCCTCGAATAATCATGCTAAAATCATAACAGGAACTTGTAAAAATCATAACTTATTATTCCTTGATCGAAAAATTCCATACTTTATATCAAAATAAAGATCAAAACATTATCTAAATCTTTCAACCACTAACTAGGTCAATTTCTCAGTCAAAGGTTTAGCCATAACATAAGTCAACCGATAACACACCTAAACTTTGACTGATCATAATTTTTACTTCCGATATCAAAAATTGCAAACTTTATGGCTACAAAAAAATCTTAACATAACCTACAAGTTTCATGTAGAACATTTTCTTAAATTTTGACTAAATCAAAAGTCAACTTTCAATGGTCAAAAAGTCAAACTTTCTAAATTCTTCAACTTGTCACACTTTTTCTTTTTAATTCTTGCTATTTAACTTCATTTCAATCAACTCATCCACTTTAATTTCATAAACCACACCAATCTACTCAAAACCCGAAGGTATCAAAATCAAAATCATTCTTTTCTCATAAATTTCCTCAAAGCATAAATGCATGTATTTCACAATACTTACATAAAACCACTCATTTAATTTCACTGAATATTTCCAAATTCTACTTAAAAATCGGGGTCCAACAATTACACTGTGTTGTTATCAGTGCTTGTATACTTGAACTAGATGGGTTTTGTAACCATTGAACAGTATAAGGACATGGATGCGCCGTTGTTCAAATAATCCAATTCAGATATTGTACTTTTTAATTGTTCAGTTGTGATTGACCAAGCATTTGGTTGTCTGAAACTTAATTCTGCTTTGGTGATCAAATGGTAAAGGCAATATCTCTGTGTAAATAATTTATCGGATTGAATTATTGTTTGCGTACCCGTATCCATAATTGCTTGTCGTGATGTTGATTTGATTGATCGTATTGATTTCCTCTCGTCTTCTTCCGTTAGAGAATTCCTCAATGGTTCATAATGATTCATCCATTCATAAGTTGCTAAACATTATATAGAAACTCCAACCGACATGTCCTTTGGTAAATAGAAGAGAGAGAAAAAGGGTCTTTGACCCATTTGAGATCCAGTCTATAATACCCAATAACCATTATCTTGGGTGCTTTTCTTGGACTCAAATCTTTAAGTGACATGGGACATAAAATAGTCTAACAATCTCCCACTTGACCCATGTTACGACTTGGTGATCCAACAACTTTCAGTGCATATAATACATGGAATCGATCAAGTCGTCCTTAACTGAATTAAGCTTATGGGATCATGGCGGTTACAAGTTATATAACCTGATTCCTTCCATGTATCACAGAATTAACTCAACTCAAAAAACTTTAAGTGGGTAATTCGGTAATTGTTATCTCACAAATAATAAATATTGTATATAACATAACGTGGATAACCAATAAGTGAACAAAAATATATAACTGTAATTGAATTCATAAGTGTCACAACAATTTGAGTAAGACAATGATATGTATATATGTCAGAATACTATGCTAACAAGGACTTATCTATAAGGCCCATACGTTCAACATGACCAATAAATGTTTTGGGTGGTAAGCCTTTCGTTAACGGATCCGCTATCATAAGATCGGTACCAATATGCTCAATTGACACTTTATGTTTTTGCACTTCTTATTTCACAGATAAATACTTCAAATCCATGTGTTTCAGACCCTTGGAATATTTGTCATTCTTAGCAAAGAATACGGCTACAGAATTATCACAATAAATTTTTAACGGCCTGGAAATACTGTCGACAAAACCAAGACCTAAGATAAAATTCCGCATCCACAATCCATGAACTGTGGCCTCAAAGCACACCACAAATTCAGCCTCTATAGTGGAAGTAGCAATGACGAACTGCTTTCCACTTTTCCACGAAACTACTCCTCCAGCTAATAGGAACATGTAGCCGAATGTAGATTTTTGTGAGTCTACATAGCCGGTATAATCTGAATCTGAGTAACCTATCACTTCAAGATGAGTTGATTTTCTATATGTAAGCATATAATCCTTGGTGCCTTGTAAGTATCTAAAGACTTTCTTTGCAGCTTTCCAGTGATCCAGTCCAGGATTACTTTGATATCGTCTTAGCCTTTTAACAGCAAAACTGATATCTGGCCTAGTGCATGTTTGAGCATACATTAAGCTCCCAACTACTGATGCATAAGGAATAGACTCCATGTCCTTACGTTCCAAATCGTTTCGTGGACATTGCATTAGACTAAATTTGTCCCCTTTTTGAATTGGAACTATCCCTGCAGAGCATTTTTCCATTTGAAATCTTTTTAATATTTTCTCGATATAACCTTTCTAAGACAATCCTAATAATTCTTATGATCTATCCCGGAATATTTCTATTCCTATCACATAGGATGCCTCACCTATATCTTTCATTTCGAAATTATTAGAAAGAAAAATCTTTACATCATATATCAAAACAACATTATTCGCAACAAGAAGAATATCGTCAACATATAGAACTAATATTATGAACTTGTGTCCACTCACCTTCATATAGATACACCGATCAACGGTGTTTTCTATAAAACCATAAGATGTAATGATATCATTAAACTTAAGATACCATTGTCGGGAAGCTTACTTTAGTCTATATATTGACTTCTTTAATTTACACACTAAACATTCCTTTCCTGTGGTCACGAAACCTTCCGGTTGATCCATATAAACTTCTCGTTCCAAGTCACCATTAAGAAAGGTTGTCTTCAAGTCCATTTGGTGAAGCTCTAAATCATAATGAGCCACCAGTGCCATAACAATTCTTAAAGAGTCCTTCTTTGAAACTGGAGAGAAGGTCTCTTTATAGTCAATACCATCCTTTTGAGTATAACCTTTGGCAACAAGTCTGGCTTTATACCTTTCAATGTTGCCTTGTGAGTCACGTTTGGTCTTAAAGACCCATTTACAACCCACTTTCTTTGCACCTTCTGGCAACTTAGTTAATTCCCAGACATTGTTATCATCCATTGATTTCAACTCTTCTTTCATAGCGTTGAACCATTTGACAGAATTGTTACATTCCATGGCTTGTTTGAACGAGCTTGGATCTTTATCAATGCTCAAGTCACATTCATGTTCAAGTGAGTAAACTTCATAGTCACTTGAAATAGTTGATCTTTTCTGCCTTACAGATCTTCGTAATGTTGTTTCTTGTGGCATCACTTAATCATTTGTAACTTGATCATTATTAGCTGGTTCATCATTAATATGTTCAATTTGTGGAATTGGAACATTAATTTGATGTTCCGGTATGTTGCGTGTTCGTGATGCAACAAGAGGAATAACAACCGGTGGAATCACGTCTGATGTAGTAGATTCTACTTAACTTTGGGTAATTTCTACTCAATTCTCGTGAATATCCACTTTTCGTGTTTCTCCACTCCCACTGATTTTACCATTCTCAATGAACCGAGCATTTCCATACTTAACTATTTTCGTACTATGATTAGGATAATAAAAACTATACCCCTTTGACTTTTTAGGATAGCCGATGAAATAACCACTAACGGTTCTTGCATCAAGCTTCTTTTTATATGGATTATACAGCCTTACTTCTGTCGGACAACCCCAAACGTGAAGGTATCGTAAACTAGGTTTCCTTCCTGTCCACAGTTCATAAGGTATCTCAGGAACTGCCTTACTAAGAATCCTATTTAGTAGATACGCAGCGGTCTTTAATGTATGCATCCACAATGATAAAGGTATAGTACTGTTGCGGTCTAAACAAAACAATATAAATTTAATTCTATCTAGACCAATTAGAGGCAAGTGCACCCCGTCGACAAGCAATATAAATCGGTAAGAACCGGATATCTTACCCAAGGGAAAATTTTCCAACATGTAAGACAATTAAATTAAACGATGAAAAATTACTTAGATGATCTGAAATGGACTGATTTGAAAATAAAATAAAATAAAGTAAGCAAATTAAGAAAAATATGAAAATGCAAAGTATGAATTTAAAACGGCTAGATTTAATCAAATGACAAAAGTTCGGTTAAGGTATCAGATTTCAATTAGATTAGACATTTAAAATAAAATTATAACGGTGGATTGATTTAGGAAATACTTCACTTAAGCAAGTCAAACCCAATGTTCATGGTGTTCCCTTCTCTTCTAAATCCGAGTCACTACTTGGTCCATAGATAATTCGGAATAAAAGACGTTAAATACAAGAAGCCTAAAATTAAGTTTGTTAATTCTAGGTATCCTCACACAAGATCTTAAGGTTAGTCTACACTTAGTCTCAAGTATGTCGGTTGATTAATTTTCCAACAAATTAAATTCCATTGGTTGTGACATTCAATCATCTAAGGTCTTAATCTAGGTGATCAAGCTAAATTAAGACTAAATATGCATTTAATCAAGCAAAAATCAATACCACAAAAATTATCCTAGTCCTATATCAATCTTAACCTTAACCGAAAAGAAAAACTTACTCACACATATTTATCAATGTAACATAAATCATGGTCATAACATATGTTTGCATTGATTAAAACCACACAATTAAAATAAATAAGAAATAAAATAAAGAAAATAAATTTAAAACACCCCTTCTTTAGTTATCAGAAATGATGTGACAAATAAAGTTTTGTCTCCTTTTATTCATGCACGCCCTCCTCCACCTGTTGCCACTTTCGCCTTCAACGTGGTCGCTCCAAATGCTTCAAGGCCTTCAAGCCTCCACGCTTCCTTCACCAAATGCCTTGTTCTCTTCGCCTCAACACCCCAAATCACGTTACTGCAAAGGCGTACCAAATGCTTCCTTGCATGAATTCCAGCCCAAAGAACACGTTGATCTCTCTTCATCGCACCTAACTGTTCTCGTCTTCACGCTTCCTCTTGGTGCCTTGCGTGAATTCCAGCCTCCACAACACTTCCTTGCTATTTGTTTGCAGCCCATGCACGTATGCCTAGCCTCTCTTGAGCCTACTTGGTTTTTATCATTAGCCCAAAAGCCCCTAACTACCCACGCAGCAAAGCCACTAGCTTTGCAACGTGTTTTCATTTTAAGCCACCGGATGCTACTTCATTGCTTGACTCTTCCTCTCCACGCTTGTCCACGCCGATCTTTCCTTCACCATTTCACGATCACAAGCAGCCACGTTGTTATTTTTTCTTCTCATACGGCTCAACGTGTTTCCTCTCTACGACATCTAGCTCACGCCCTTCTCCTCTAGCTTCCAGCAGCCTTCAAAGTCTTGCTCTCCTTCTTCACAAGCAGCCTAACTCAAATTATTTTCCCGCCACCTCCGCTTGCCTTCAACGTGAGTGAGTGTAGAACCTTGAGAGCTTCAACGTTAGTGAGTGAAAAGTCTTCGTGTCTCAGAACGTGAGTCTTCAACAGCTTGCTTAATGTGTGAGTTTTGAGTCTATTCTCTTCCACGCCTCACCTTCTCATGTTTTTTAAGGCTCCAATAGCAGACCTACCACCCACCTCCACTTTCGGCTCTCAGATTTATTGTTTTTCCTTGCTTCAACAAATGGCCTCAGGTCTTCAAGCTGTAACGTTATTCCTCTCCCCGCTTGTTTTGTGTCTCCACGCTCTGTCACCCTTATCGCAAATTGTTTTTTAGAGTATCTTTAATGGATGGTCTAAGAATCAACTTTACGTTTCTAATTGTCTTCTTTTTTTTCTTTTTCAAACCAGTTGCCTTCTTCGTGATTGGCTTTTCTCCCTTGTTTTGTTCTCTAGCCCATGCTCTTTTGTTTTATTCTCCAGCCCATGTTTTAATGTTTTCTTCATTATTTCGTTATCTCCCCCGGTGCCTTCGTGTGTTTTCTCCTCCCGCTAACGTGTTTTAATCTCCAACAAACTCAACTTGGTCTTCTCAACTTGTTTTTCCTCAAGCCACCTTGTGTCCACTAGCTGTTGAGGAGTTTTCCACCAGTTACTTCAGCTGCTTCGATCCACTCACCAGTTCAACGTCCTCTCATTCTTCTCCAGCTACCCACACTCCACTCACACAAGACTCCCCTTCTTAGCTTCCCAAGTTGTTGTTTTTGTCTCTAGCCAACCTATCTATTAAATCACATTCTTGAATGCAATAATCATACACAAGCTAACGTTTTCTAGAGGTTCTCTTGCTTGATGCTTTTAACATTCCAAATTCCATAATGTGCCTAAAATTGAAACAAATAACTTTTAATTAGTGGAATTTAAATATTAAATGGACAATAATTTAGCAAATTATGTATCAAAAATTAATATAAAAATTTCCATTAACAACACCCCCACACTTGAATTGTTGCTTGTCCTCAAGCAAATTACTTAGTCATAACCAAAATATTCTGTCATTTTATTTTCAACGATAATCAAGTGTTTGCAATCCCTTAAAAAATCGACAAACTCGAGTATCAAGCTACAACAAGTATCATAATATTTTCATCAATGCACATAAACACAATCAAAGGTAGATATTTTCGATCAAAAGCAAGCACAAAATTAAAATGAACTTTCCTCACGATATTCACCCATGTCGCTCAAGTGTATAAAGGTTGTGTTTCACTCAAAGCTTCCTCTAAGAGTTTACACTACCATAGGCTTGCAAATTCACCTATTTTTCACTACATAGAGTACATGCCATCATGGATCAAAAGGGCAATGGACATCCTGGCAGCCTCACTTCGGACAACTGCGTAAGCTTCTTCAACTGAGGGCAATGGGTCCTGTTTTAATAGATCCCTTTTTACCGAATCGAATCTGTCATCCATCCCTACCAAATACTGGTACAATCGATTCTTCCATTTGATTCGTTGAAAAGTGTAATGTCCGAGCAGTAAAGACATTCGATTCGACTCTCTTGCATCAATTTCTTGCCATAATTGTTGGAAATTGTTGTAATATTTTTTGTTGGTCATTTGGCCCTGTTGATGCTTGTTGGCTTTGGATATCAGTTCGAAAATTTGCAGTGACCTCTCTCCACTCTGGTATGTTTTTTCGAGACCCACCCAAAGGTCTCGTGATGTTGGATATTGAATATATTGGCCAACCAAATCGAGTTCAATTGCATCGATGATCCAGGAAAACACCTGGAGGTCGGCTTGTTGCCATCTACGATATGTTGTAGCGGTCTTCACAGGCTGCTCCATTTCGCCATTGATGTATTCCAATTTCCCTCGCTTTACAATGGCCAGTAGCATCAGTTTCGATCACAGGGAGTAATTGTGATCATTCAATTTGACTGATACAGTGGCCGATTCGTTTCCAGTGTTTTGACTCAACAATTTTTCTAATTGTGTTGACAGGATTTCGGTAGCTTCTGGCATTGCTGAGGTTTCAACAACGTCTTTGGTCATGGTTCAAAAGGTTGGGATGGCGAGATGATGTTTCACAGTGATCGACCGTAAATCGATTAACGCTTCGATACCATATTAAGAAGAAAAAGGTTGTAGAACATAATTGATCAGAAGTTTTTTTTTCCATTGATATAGAGCCTTATTTATAGAATGATTATACACAGTAGTTGGTTAGGATTAATCCTACTATTAAGGAATAGGATTATTATCTCCTATTTGATTACAATCTTCTAATCTAACAGATCCTACTATTAAAGGATAGAATCATGATCTCCTATTTAGTTACAACTTCTAATCTAACAATGCGTATGATGAATTGTCATTTCTACTCAGTAAATGCGCTTGCTGGAATTTACGCTCACTTCTTGAACGTTTACATCTATACAAATATAAAGAATTAAAATGGAAGCGTTCTTTTTTTTAGTTGAGCTTGCTGTCTCTTCTTTAATAGAATTGGACTTTGAGTCTTTGAAGTCGTCTGGTTTAAATGGTTTGGTTCCTATTTAGTTTTCTCTGGACTTGGTATGTCAGAATTTATTTTGGAAAAACAAAAACTCAGACACCAAATTAAATAAAATAGTTCAACACTTGCACATGGCAATACATTATTACAGTCCAAATCATCAAAACACACAAAGGCAGCTAGCAGAGGGAACATCTGTTACCTGAATTAATACAAGAAGTACGTGTTACATGCATTATTATTAATACTAATTTCACACATCACGCACTTAAATAAGCCCTTGTTGTTGTTGTAAATCAGACACCCTTCAGCGTCAGGATTGCCGTAAAGATGGGGAAATTGTGTTTCCCAATTGAAGCAGACGAGGAGGTTCCTTTCCGCTGGTCGACACTGTTATCGTCCGAATAATAAACATCAGCTTTCTGCATTTTTCCCAGTATATAAGCCCACCAATTTGTGCCTGTCCAGTTACCTTTAGTACGGACCTCATTGTATACCTGGACAAGTTTTTTTCATCCATCAAAAATTAATTTGTTAATTAAATTGTTCAATACATATATATGAACCAATTAACTAAAATCATAACAATGTTACTTTATTATGTACGTTTTTCTTCCCCAATATCATGCACGTATGTATTTGAATATGTAATTGTAAATAAATGAATGATGATGAGTATATAGGAAAATGATCAATCTATAGTATTCGTATAAATGCTACTGCTCACAGTGGTGGAAAAATCCTTGTTTGCCTCCCAAGCGTTGTTCCAAGCCACCAACCAATCACAATCAGCCGCGTCAGCATCCTTGCCATGATACACCACAGCCCCGATTGACTGAGTGGAGGCGTTGCCTTTGACGTGCAGAAAGGCACCCCACTGTCCGTTTGCAATCTGAATCGGGTATGGTGACTGTCCGATATGTCCTGCCCAGTCGTGTTTGAGAGCATACTTTAGGGTGTCACCGGTAGCATTGTAAACGAGGCAGAGTGTTCCCACATCGTAACCACAAGTTTCTTTTAGATCCAGTAAGTACTTGAGAGCCCTTTCATTCTTTCCATCAGAGTTTTTCAATTTGAGAGCCACGCCAGCCCTGTCAATGGGTTTCAGGTTTGTGTTGCCCTCAAACTCTGGTAGGCTCTCTAGAGTTGTGTTTGTGACTGGGATGCCAAACACACCGTCTCCCATTTCCTAAATTTTTTTCTTCTGCTTCTTTTTGTTTCTGTGCTTTTGCATTTCATTGCCTATGTCACCACAAGTATATATAGAAGCGCTGTTAGGCTCCAGTGCCATATGTTCACGTGCAAAGATAGATATCACCGCCCTGAACTCCAGAAAGCTATAAATGCCAAAATATAATCTATTTATCAAAATATATTAAGATATTATTCACTGTATCCAAAAGAAAACGACACGCTTTTCAAACCATCTATGGGTAAAATTCTCAGTATGTCAAGATATTCCTTTGGACTCCTAACGCAAACACAAGGATTTCGTCCCCTCCAGAAAGCACACCCAATCTTAAGAGTGTTCTTCGGGTCAATTTTATCCACGCAATTATTTTATATGGGTCTTATATAAATATGCACATAAGATTTAATAAAACAGGTTAAAATGAGTTTACATAAACATATATATTCTTCTAAACAGTGAAATAAAATTGGTTGTTCTGTCCATTGCGAAGCAGAAATCCGGCAAACTTGGATTAAAGATGGCGATTCCAATACTAAGTTTTTTATGCTGCAATTTTGGTCGCCGTAATACCAACACCATAATCCATTGGTACAGGAGCAGAAAAGAAGAACAGACTATCTCTTCCCCAAAAGCATAAGGCTGTAACATCATAGTTTAGCCATAAATTTCAGTGCGTCAAAATTTCTGTAGGGACCTGACAATGATGGCATGGAGAATTTGGTCCCTTAAGCAATAAAATAAATATATATATATATATTGATAATAGTGGTCCTGTAGAAAATGATGGCACAGCGTTACTAGTTTAAAAACGTGTTTTTTAAGGGACCCAATCCAAATCCTCCGTTGGTAATTGAATTTTGAGTTGATAAATTGATTCAGTGAATATTTTAGCATTACAAATCCTCTGTGCCAGAATATGATAGCACGGAGGATTTGGTCCTCAACAAAACACGTTTTGCCATCATTTTTAGTCGATAGGACCACTATTATCAGTATTGTTAGTTTGAAAATGTGCTTTTTAAGGGACTAAATTCATTTTCTAGCTATTGTCAGTTCTAGCAGAAATTTAGGCGCACCTAAACTACGATGACACAGCCTTATGCTTTTAGGAGACTTTTTTTTTTTTGGTTGAATGCTTTTAGGAGACTTTGTCTCATTTATACAGAAGAATAGTATCTCTTTCAAACTGGAGTACCTTATATTACAACAAAACTATCGTTTACTGACAGATAATTACTGACGGTTTTAATATAGTTAGTAATTACCGACGAAAAATAAAATTCCGTCAATGAATAATGGTAATTTACGACTAATTTAGTGACGAAATAACTACAATTCTTTTTATTATTTACAGCATTACAAATCCTCTGTGCTAGAAAATTTGAGTTGATAAATAGATTCAGGGGATATTTTGTTATTTACAGCATTACAAATCCTCTGTGCTAGAAAATGATAGCACGGATGATTTGGTCCCTTCAAAAAAGCAAAAAACCCGTTTTTTAAACTTGTAATATTGTGCCATCATTTTTAGTAGCGTCCTTTCTATAGGACCACCGATATCAGTGTTATTAGTTTGAAAATTGTGCCTTTTTTTATAAAAAGGAAAACCGGAATAATTTACAATAGGGGGCGAGGAGATCGAGGCCCCGAACTATCAGCTACAAGGAGAAAATTATATCCGATGGGTGGGGTTGCGAGATAGGTAACTCCGATACCAAAATGAATGGCGTGATTTGCGAGCCAATCTGTACATCTGTTGCTCTCTCAGTAGATGTGGTAATGTGTAACAGTCTAGTTTCGGGAGAGCAGTTCATGTATGCCTTAAACAATGGGATTGAGTGCTTTGGCTCTGGTAGCTGCCGATGAAAGTAATTGTAGCGCCAGTAGTAGAGTCCACTTCTAATTCAATCTGGTGATAGCCAGATTCAAGCAAGGGTGGTAGGTGAAGATCCCCAAAGCTCTGCAGATAGCCATGGAAACACCATCCGATGTTTTGTGTGAATCCCCAGTCATCGACTGTGGAGTCCCATAGCAACCCTTCTACAGACGCGTGGACGAGGAATGTTTCTTGGTGCCATCTCAGATACGTTTCACCCATCCTAAGGAAGGTGTGCGCTATCTGTACCATATGTGGTATAGAGATAATAGTAACTCTATACCACATGTTTCTCCAAAAAGCTTTTCTTATCGTAGAAACGTTGAAAAGTTACTTGCTTCAAAATGAGATGAATGTCTTGAATGTAATTTATGCCTCCAAAAGGTAAAGATGAAATTGAATTCAGTTTCGCGTAAAAGAAGAATCGATTATTATAGATCATATTTTAGGAAAACATAAAATTTGAAATAAAGATTGTTTAAAATTGCTTTATTTTATGAATTATATATGTAATTTTTATACTTATTTAATAAATTATTATTTTATATTTTAAGTGGGCAAAGAATCTTTTTAAAATTATTATCTTATCGATTTAAGCGAGGTTATTATTTTATCCCATTGGTCTTAGTCGAAACCGGAGAAAATTATTATTTAATCGAGATTATTAATTTATTGAATATTCATTTATCAAAATTTTACCGTAGGTTACATAAGTTTGATTGCGTCCAATGAAATCTATTGTTCAAGGGACCATCACCAGAGAAATGTCGAACATAAATAATTTGATTGCGTCCAATGAAATCCTCAATATTTTTGCAAAGAAGTTAACACTGTTAACGTTAACGATATCAAAAGCTTGAGAAAAATCACTCTATTTATTTATTCTTTTAATAATAAATTCAAATAGAATCATAAAAGACCACAGTTTAATGGATAATTCCTATATATAGATGCATATACAAATCATCATATATATAGGGACAGAACGACTCAAATAAGCAAACAGCAACCGATGCTTAATTTCACATGAGTGACTCCTCGTGGAACATATACGCACGGGAGGCTTATTTAATAAGTAGTAGGAAATGAAAGTTTACTAATATTTATCCCGGCGTTGGGCAATTGAACGAGCCAAAACATTGCCGGCAGGGCGGTGCTATGCAGCATTGATGCATACAGATTTCGTCGCACATATGAAGGACAGTATCCGTCTCTCCCCATCCAAATACCTTATCGACCAACGAGACTGCATATTTTCCAAGGAGGTATGATCCTGCAAAGCCACCCACAACTCCGGCCACAACCACAAACACCGGAGACGCCACTGCACCCAACAACCCCGTGGCTAAGGCAGTGGCGGCGAATTCTCCAAGTGTCCCACCGCCAACCACTCCTAGAATCTGAGAAGCATTTTCTGTTGCTGCTTGTAGCTTGTTGTCAGATGTAAAGACGTCCCACACCGATATGCCCGCTGCGATGATAAAAACGGCCATTCCTGCTCCCCCTAGATATTTTGATACGTTATTCACTATAACTCTTCCCCTCCCGGATGCCTTGATGATACTATTGTACACCTATACACATACATTCATTCATGTAAAATATTTAACCAAGGTTAATATTTTCTTTTTTACCTTTTTAATTTGGTTTTTTTAAAAAAAGAAAGAGAAGTTGATGAATAGTCAATAATTACTTGCAGCTTTTGTGCATCTCCCAGGTTCCTAAACGGCCCTTCAAATTTAAGTTGCTCCTGATACCTTCAATCATTAATTTGAACAGTCAATGACAAGTGAGCAGCAATGGATTAGCTAATTTGAGTATTGTTTTTATCATCCACATTATCAACTGAGAGATATATAAAACTTAAAATAAAACTTAAAATAACATTTAAGAGAAAAATTTTATTTCTGAAGGAGGTTGTGTCTCATCATCGTCAAAAGCTTCAAATTCTCCAACGCTATTTAAAGATTCGTAAACTGCACTTTCATCCCAAGTATTTACATCCACTTCTTCTCTGCATTAAAATAAATTACAAATTAGTAACGTATGAAATTATTCTCAATTGTAAACTTGTAATAAAGTATAATTTTAACTTAAATATAATCAAAATAAGATATGAATCACCATCGTAGATGTTCTTAATTCATTTGTTGTGATTTAATGCATGTTCTTCATAAATGGTCCTTTCAAGTTCATTATAATCAAGATCAAAGCGATGGTTCTTTTTTCGATCCAAAATCGATCGTTCAATACAATCAATATCAATTGGATCATACGTTCTCTTCTTATTAAGCGCTCGAACACATAATAGAGTAATTATAAAGTCAATAATAAAATAAAATTATTGAAATAAAAACAAAAATATAAAATACATGTTCTTCATTCGCAGATTATAAGTAACGTAAACAAGGACATTAAGTCTTTGATGTTCCAAACGATTACGTTTATTTGTATGAATATGTTCAAAAACACTCCAATTACGTTCACAACCTGATGCAGAAGCTGTTTGACTGAGTAACCTAATAGCGAGTTTTCTCAATGTTGGAGCATCATCACCGAATAATATCCACCACTCATCGCATTTTAAATTAATAGTTATGATAAAATATATATTAATGAATTAAAATTTAAAAGTATAAAACTTACTCGGCTGCATTTTTTCATCATCGCCTTCTCTCACGATAATCTAGCAAAACTCTCTAAACCTTCACGATATATCTTAATTTCATTTAAACTTGTGATTGTTCTTCACTAGAAAAATACCTTTGCATTCAATCATATCAAACAAACCTCCCATAATATTACTTGTACATACTTCTCCACTATAAAAGCAATAAGGATTGAGAAAATAAGCTACTAAGTGGATCCTTTGAGTAAGATGCTTATCCCATAAATCGATCAATAATATCTATATAAGGCTTGTATAATCTCTCATTCCCTTTAAAAGATCGTAATTGTTTTATGAGCCCTATACATACCATCATATATATACCCCAAAGATGGCTTCTCATCTGAGTCAACAATCTTCAACAGCCTTTTAAGCGGAGCTACAATCTTCACAATGATCAAGCAAGCATCCCAAAATTTATTATCTAGAATAATGGCGCAAACTTCTTTTCTTTTTTCACTATTTGATAATTTATGACTTGAAAATTGTTTACTTGTCACCAAATTTTGAAGTTGATGCTTATGTTGATAAATACTTTTCAAAGTAATAAATGTAGTTGCAAACCTGGTAGCAGCGGGACGCACGATCTCAACCCAATCTTCTTGCTTTCTTAACCAAGACAAAAATGTGACATGATTATACACAAAAATTGTGATCTTAGATGCGCGTGAAGCAAGACTAGAAATATGATCCATACCACCAATATCTTTTAAAATAAGATTTATACAATGAGCATGAACAAATCTAGGGATTTAAGTTTTGGGTAAAAGTGATTTTATTATCACCAATACTTCACGTGTTAAAGGTTACAGGAAAAAACGATGGTATTTATACCATCAATGTATGTAAGAAAAACGACAACACTAACTGTACAAAACGCACAAAGCAACTTATGTACATCTACTAGCTACAGTATACAATACATAATATTTTACACCCCCCCATCAAGGTGGAGCTTGGTGCCAATCACACAAGCCCAACTTGGACAACAAAAAATGAAAAACAGGAGCAGATAAAGCCTTAGTAAACATATCAGCCAGCTGAAACTTGGAAGGAATATGTTGAGGAAGAACAAAACCATCCTTATACTTATCACGAACCAAGTGACAATCAATCTCTAAATGCTTTGTCCGCTCATGAAATATTAGATTCGCAGTAATTTGGACAGCAGCCAGATTGTCACACCATAATGAGATAGGAAAGGAAATGGAAATCCGAAAATCACTTAACAAGTAAGAAATCCATTGCAACTCACAAACCGTAGTGGAAAGACTACGGTATTCAGCCTCCGCGGAAGACCGAGAAACAGTAGTTTGTTTCTTAGTCTTCCAAGAAATCAGTGCACTCCCAAAAAACACACAAAATCCTGTCAATGAACGCCAACTAAAAGGACATGCAGCCCGATCCGCATCACAATAAGCTTGCAAAGAACAAGAATTGTCATAAGGAAAGAATAAACCAGAGGGGAGATTGCTTCAAGTACTTGAGCACATGAATAGCGACCATCCAATCTTCGTTCAAGAGGAGCATGAACAAATTGACTCAGCTGCTGAGTGGCATGAGTAATGTCAAGACGAGTGAAACCAAGATAAAGGAGACGCCCAACTAACCTCCTATATCTGTCCGGATTCTCCAACAAAGGAGAACTAGGATCATCAAACCGACAATGAGGAGAGAGAGGAGTATTGGCACCTTTCGAACAAGTTAAACCCGCATCTTTGAGAATATCCAAGACATACTTGCGCTGATTCACATACAACCCAGTAGAGGACCTAGCAAGTTCTAAACCAAGAAAATACTTTGCAGGCCCCATATCCTTAATAGTGAATTTGTCATGTAAAAACCGTTTAATCTGATTAATACATGTCTCCGTTGGACCCATAATCAAGACATCATCAACATACACAACAAGAGCAATATAATCAGTTCCTTCAGATTTAATGAAAAGACATGGATCATGAACAGATTGCACAAAATGCTGTTCACAAAGGGAAACAGTAAGTTCATGATTCCATTGTCGTGAAGCTTGCTTAAGTCCATAAAAGACCTTCTCAAACGACAAACCCGATTAGGAGCGACTTTAGTATACCGCGAGGAGGCAACATGTACAATTCCTCATCAATATATCCATGCAAAAAAGCATTATTGATATCCAACTGATGCAAAGGCCAACCTTTCGCAGCAGCAATAGCAATAACAAGTCTCACAGTAACCATTTTAGCAACAGGACAAAAACAATCAGTATAATCCACCCCTTCAACCTGGTTATAGCCCTTGGCTACTAACCTAGCCTTATACCTATCCACAGATCCATCTGGTTTGAGTTTAACTTTATAATCCCATTTAGAACCTATTGCCTTTTTGCCCTTTAGCAAAATAGTCAAATCCCAAGTATGATTTTGATCAAGGGCGGCCAACTCAGCCTCCATAGCATGCAACCAATTCAAATCTGTTCGAGCTTGTTCAAAAGAACTAGGTTCTTCAATAATAGACACATTTGCTAAAAATGAATGATAAGCAGAAGTAAGACAAGAGGAAAATACAAAAGGATAAGTATGTGGAGTATGAGAAGACTTAGGCACTGATGGAACAACAACAGGAGCAATATTAGTATCGGATGCATGCGAGACAAAATCATCTAACCAATTAGGACGTCGGGTCACACGAGTACTCCTACGAATAGGAGCTGTACTCTGTGCTAACTCAGTGGAGCATGGAATGGGAGAATTAGAGGAATCCATAGAATCCGAAGAGGGCATAACCACATTCTCAACAGAAGAAGGTTCTTGAAACAAAGCAGATGGTAAATCAATAGGATTGGGCAAGGGAATGGGATTTTGAACCGAAGAAACATACTGAAAAGGAAAAATGTTTTCATAAAAAACAACATCTCTAGAAACAAAAACATGATGGTTTTGCAAATCATAGAGTTTGTAGGCCTTTTGACCTGAAGAATAACCAATAAAAACTGACTTGAAAGCCCTAGGAGCAAATTTGTCTTTATGAGGTAAAGTATTAGAAGCATAGCATAAACAACCAAATGTCCTAAAAAAAGCATAATCAGGTTCCCTATGGAAAAGAACTGTATACGGTGATTTCCAATTTAGAACAGGAGTGGGAAGCCTATTAATAAGATAGGTAGCAGTCAAAATCGAATCCCCCCAAAAATGTTTTGGTAAATGAGATTGAAACATAAGTGCCCTAGCAGTTTGCAACAAATGCCTATGTTTCCGCTCAACAACCCCATTTTGTTGTGGTGTATAAAGAGAAGTTTTCTGATGAAGGATACCATATTTGTGAAAGATTTCCTGACAAGCATGACTCACAAATTCTGTGCCATTGTCAGTTCGGATAGCCTTAATAGTACCATCGAATTGGGTTCGGATATGTTGAATAAACTGGGCTAAAAAAATTGAGGTATGAGTTTTATGTTTAAGAAGGTAAGTCCAAGTTGTTCTGGAAAAATCATCCACTATGGTGAGAATGTAATATGCTCCACTAATTGATCCATGCTTATAAGGACCCCAAAGATCCAAATGTAATAAGTCAAAACATGCAACCGTACTAATAATGCTCCTGGGAAAAGGAAGTCGAGTTTGTTTGGAAAGGTGACAAACATCACATGGCTGATCAGAAAAACTCACATTATTGAAAAATTGTTGCAATTGTTTCAGTACATTAGAAGAAGGATGACCCAATCTTTGATGCCAAAAAACATCAGTAACAGCACTATGACAGTGTATGGATTTATGTTTCTTATTTCCTAATTGAGTAATACAAGACAAGATAGTATCTTGATGAAAAGAAGACCTATCAAGAATATAAAGGCTAGCAATCACCTTCCCAACTGCTAAGACCTCATCAGTCACAAGGTCCTGCAAAACACAAAATGTATCATAGGTTGTGAATTTTGCAGAAGATTGGCAAGCTAACTTGTTCACTGAAAGCAAATTGAATTTAAAAGAAGGTATGAGTAAAACAGATGACAAAGATAGCTGGTCACCAAGAACAACATTCCCTATGAAATCTACTGTTTTAACAGTGCCATCTGGTAGGTGAACAGGAGTGTATTTAATCACAGGTTTAGGATTTTCAAACAAGTTCACATCATGACACATATGATTGGATGCACTGTGTCTATTATCCAAGAACCATATTCAATTGAATGAATGAACTAAAGAATGATTAAGAATGCTACCTGAAAGTCATTGAAGTGAGCAAAGTCACCGACATCTCCTCCTTGTCCTTGAATTGCATCCGCTTCCTTGGTTTTGCATAAAAGTCAGAATTCCTTGTTGAATCATTGCTGCCATATCTTGCTTCCAAATTGGTTATGTTATACCTTGCTCCATTGAATGATCAAGAGGTGAATCACTTACAGTCATATTCACAAAGTCCTTATTTATTTCTCCTCCCTTTTTATCTTTGGAATTTTTATACCAATCCGGATACCCATGTATTTTGAAACAAGTGTCCCGTGTGTGTCTTCTCATTTTGCAAAAATCACAAAACATGTCATCCTTATTAACTTGCCTCTTAGTACCACCTCTACCACTCCTCTCCCATTGTTCCCACTTGACCCACGCATCAACATGGCCTTCGTTGATATTATCGAAAAGGACACATTCACCTCCCTCTGTTTTTCAACCCTAATTATCATCGAGTATGCCCTATCCACATGAGGTAAAGGATCCATCACCAAAATCTGACTTCTAATAGCATCATAATCTTCATTCAAATCCATCGAAACCGAACTAATCTATCATTATCCCCAAATTCAATCAATCGCCTAATTGACCCATTACGAACAACATTGTAAGGCTCCACATGAACATTGGAATAGGAGCCAAACAACTCAACTCATCCCTGTACCGTTTCAATTTAGTAAAGTACCGGAGATAGACAAATCCTTGCGAAATCGAATCGATCTCCGCTTGAGTTGATAAAGCAGTGGTCCGTTGCACTCTCCATATCGCCTCTCAAGATCCCTCCATAAATCCGTAGCTGAGCTTGCATACAAGAAGGATTCAACAATTTCTTTGGAAATGGCATTCAACAACCACGACGTCACCATAAAATCCACCCGACACCATCGATCATAATCTGGCGAATCTTCCCTCGGTTTCACATATTTGCCGGTGACAAAATCAAGCTTCAATTTCGCCCCCAAAGCAATCCGCATCGCACGACTCCATGATAGGTAATTGTTCCCATTCAATGGAGTCGTGACGAGTACCATCCCCGGATGATCCGAAGTCTGTAGAAACAACGGAATCTCCTCTCCAGCGACACTGCCGAAGGACGAACGCGCATCAACACCGTCGACCATGTCGAGCTTCGACGATCTACCCAGAAAGCTCTGATACCATGAACAAATCTAGGGATTTAAGTTTTGGGTAAAAGTGATTTTATTATCACCAATACTTCACGTGTTAAAGGTTACAGGAAAAAACGATGGTATTTATACCATCAGTGTATGTAAGAAAAACGACAACACTAACTGTACAAAACACACAAAGCAACTTATGTACATCTACTAGCTACGGTATACAATACATAATATTTTACAGAGCAGCACATGGAGACCAATAAATATGCCCATACTTTGATTGTAATAAGTGCCCAGCTGATACATAATTAGCTGCGTTATCTATTACAAAATGCACAACATTCTTTGGTCCAACCAACTCGACAATTTCATAGAATAATTCAGATAAAGCATTACCACTTTTTACCTTGTCAGAAGCATCAACAGACTTGACAAAAGTTGTTCCCATATTACAATAAACCAAGAAATTAATCAAGGTTCTTTGTCTTTGATCAGTCCACCCATCTGCCATAATAGTGCATCCCATTGATTCCCACCAAGATTTATATGTATCCACAATTAACTGACATTCTTTTTTTAAATCTTGAAGCAAAGGCACACGCAACTCATAATAAGATGGTGCCTTAAATCCTGGGCCTATTGCTGTTGTAGCATCAATTGTTTCTTGAAAATATGGTGAATTTAAAGCATTTAAAGGAATACATGAATGATAGAATCATCTAGCCCATGCTCTTTTACATCTCAAAACAACATCCTTATCAACCATCAAACTTTTTAGACTAGGTTGAAAACCGAGTAGTTCTTGGAGAAAAATATGAATCTATTTCAACAGTAGACCACCATTATCATTTTTTTTTTTTTAAGCTTAAAGGACCAAATTCTCCACGCCATCATTTTCTAGCTATTGTCAGGTCCCTACAGAAATTTTGACGCACTGAAATTTATGGCTAAACTATGATGTTACAGCCTTATGCTTTTGGGGAAGAGATAGTCTGTTCTTCTCTTTCTGCTTTTGTACCAATGGATAATATCATAGTTTGAAAAGCGTTTTACAGATGATTTGGTCCCCCTCCAGAGAATGACGGCACAGTATTACCATTACTGGTTTGGAAAACGTGCTTTTTAGACGGACCTTTTTTTCATGATATCCACATATTTAACTTGGCAAGCTACACAATTGTCAGTACGGAGAATTTGGTCCCTTAACCAATTGATAATAGTGGTCTTATAGAAAAATGACGGCAAAGCATTTACTAGTTTAATAAACGTGCTTTCTTTTTAAGGGACCCAATCCAAATCCTCCCTTGGTAATTGAATTTTGAGTTGATAAATTGATTCAGTGAATATTTTAGCATCACAAATCCTCTGTGCTAGAAAATGATAGCACCGAGGATTTGGTCCCCTCGAAAAAAAAACACGTTTTGCCATCATTTTTAGTCTATAGGACCACTATTATCAGTATTGTTAGTTTGAAAAAATGTGCTTTTTTTTTAAGGGACTAAATTCATTTTCTAGCTATTGTCAGTTTCTTGCAGAAATTTAGGCGCACCTAAACTATGATGACACAGCCTTATGCTTTTAGGAGACTTTGTCTCGTTTATACAGAAGAATAGTATCTCTTTCAAATTGGAGTACCTTATACTACAACAAAACTATTGTTTACCAACAGATAATTACCGACAGTTTTAATATAGTTGGTAGTTACCGATGGAAAATAAAATTCTGTCACTGAATTTGTCATATAATATGGTAATTTATGATGGACATTTTTTCCGTCGAAAAAATTGTCTTGAATATATAATTTAGCGACGAAATAACTACCGTCGGTAAATGAGGGGAGAAATATTGGCAGAATGTTAAATGTTTGAATTTGCCGACAGAATGATACCGTTGGTAAAGTTTAAACGTTTTTAACCTAAAAAAAATGATGTCGTTTGGTCAATTTAGTAGTGTTGTTAAGTGTATTCGAAGTGACAATGGACAAGAGTTAATGTTTCAATTTTTTATGAATCACACGGCATCATCCATCAAACATCTTGTGTTAAAACTCCTCAACAAAATAGCATTGTCAAAAGAAAACATCAACATATTTTGAATGTGGCAAGAGCACTATGATTTCGTGCAAACTTGCTGTTGCGGTCTAAACAGAACAATATAAATTAAATTCTACCTAAACCAATTAGAGGCAAGTGCACCCCGTCAACAAGTAATATAAATCGGTAAGAACCGGATATCGTACCTAAGGAAAAAATTTTCAACACGTAAGACAATAAAATTAAACGATGAAAAATTACTCAGACGATCTAAAATTGACTGATTTAAAAATAAAATAAAATAAAGTAATCAAATTAAGAAAAATTGCAAGATATGAATTAAAACAACTAGATTTAATCAAATGACAAAAGTTCGGTTAAGGTATCAGATTTCAATTGGATTAGACATTTAAAATAAAATTATAACGGTGGATTAATTTAGGAAATACTTCACTTAAGCAAGTCAAACCCAATGTTCATGGTTCCCTTCTCTTTTAAATCCGAGTCACTACTTGATCCATAGATAATTCGGAATAAAAGGCAGTAAATACAAGAAGCTTAAAATTAAGTTCGTTAATTCTAGGTATCCTCACACAAGATCCTAAGGTTGGTCTACACTTTAGCCTCTCAGTATGTCGCTGATTAATTTTTCGATAAATTAAATCCCATTGTTTGTGGCATTTAATCATCTAAGGTCTTAATCTAGGTGATCAAGCTAAATTAAGACTAAATATGCATTTAATCAAGCAAAAATCAATACCACAAAATTATCCTAATCCAATATCAATCTTAACCTTAACCGAAAAGAAAAATTTACTTACACATATTTATTAATGTAACATAAATCATGGTCATAATAAATGTTCGCATTGATTAAATTCACACAAAATTAAAATAAATACTGAATCAAAAATAAATTAAAACAACCCTTTGTTTTTTTACGGCTGTCTTTGATCCAGCTCTCCACGTTGCTTGTTCACCTACCATCTGCCAACATTGTGCTTCACTAGCTCTTTGTTTTTATCCCCTAGCACAAAATATTATTCCCTAGCAAAAGTTCCAGCGTGTGGGCTCCAAGTGCTTTGTTATTTTGTCTCCAACAGCTGCTTCAATGTGATTGGAGAGTCTATTTTGAGAGTTCGAATCGTCTGTCTAAGACAACTCTGTCTTATTCTGTCTAGTGACAAAAACGGCGTCGGTTTCTAATAAAAATTCCACAGCTTCTTGGGAGATGGACAAGCGCCTGTAGGTCCACCCACAGGCGTCGTTTTCCAGCCAGAGCTGAAGCTTTATATATGGAGAATAAAACTTAAAAATGTTGTGGTTAAGATAGACGTGGACTTGTGGGTTTGGCTTATTATTATTATTATTATTATTATTTCCTAATTACGTTTATTTCCGTTATTTACAATACTGTCTTATTTTTTAAAAAATAGTTATTATTATTAAATTTATTGCAAAGTTATTATTACATTTATTATTACATTTAAAATAGTTATTATTACATTTATTATTACATTAGAAACAGTTATTACATTTATTTATTCTCCATATTTAATAATTAGGAAATGACCATTTACAATTGATTAATGTAACTATTTAAAATGGGCTTTAATTATTAATTCTCTACTTGCTATTATTCTTATTATTAATAAAATATTTATTTATTAATAATATTGGGTTTAATTTATAAATATTTTATTTATAAATTAATAATAATAATAATAATGATGATGATAATAATAATAATAGTTATAATTGTAATATGTTATGATTATTCTAATAATTTATTAAATAATGTTATTTAATAATTTATAATATTATTTAAATAAATAATATATATTTATTATTATTTATAATATATATACACATTTTTAGTATTTAAATAATGTTATTTAATAATTTATAATATTATTTATTATTATTTATTATTATTATTATAATATATATTTATTATTATTTGCAAATGGCCATTAAATGGCCATTTATTAATAATAAGAATAATAGCAAGTAGAGAATTAATAATTAAAGCCCATTTTAAATAGTTAAATTAATCAATTGTAAATGGCCATTTGCAAATGGCCATTCAGTTTTATTATTATTAATAAATACATATTATATAATAATTATAATTATAAATAAATTATTTATTTATTAATAATATCGAGTTTAATTTATAAATATTTATTTATGGATTCATAATAATAATAATAATAATAATAATAATAGTTATAATTATAATAGTTTTATGATTATTCTAATAGTTTATTAAATAATGTTATTAAATAATTTATAATATTATTAAATATTATTTATTATTTAAATAAATAATATATATTTTATATTATGTAAATGGCCAATTAAATGGCCATCCGGGGTGAAATGGATGGCCATTTAATTGGCCATTTATGAATGGCCATTGCATAATAATAAATATATATTATTTATTTAAATAATAAATAATAATAAATAATATTATTTATTTTATTATAATAAATAATATTTAATAATATTATAAATTATTAAATACTATTATTTAATAAATTATTAGAATATTCATAAAACTATTACAATTATAACTATTATTATTATTATTATTATTATTATTATTATTAATTCATAAATAAAATATTTATAAAATAAACCCTATATTATTTATAAATAAATAATTTATTAATAATAAGAATAATAGCAAGTAGAAAATTAATAATTAAAGCCCATTTTAAATAGTTACATTAATCAATTGTAAATGGCCATTTAGTTTTTTATTACTAATAAATACATATTATATAATAATTATGATAATTATAATTTCCTTATAATTTGTTTTTGAGAAATTATTTTAGGTATTATTATAAGTTCTACTTATTATTATTATTATTATTATTATTATTATTATTATTATTATTATTATTATTATTATTATTATTATTAACTTATTAATTAATTAATAATATTAAATAATATCATTAAATTCCTTATTATTATTAAATTTGTTCTTATTATTATTATCATTATTATTATTGATATTTTATTATTATAACTACAATTATAATTATATTATTATTATTATTATTATTATTATTATTATTATTATTATTATTATTATTATTATTATTATTATTATTATTATTGATATTATTATTATTATTATTATTATTATTATTATTATTATTATTATTATTATTTGTATTATTATATTGATTATTATTATTATTATTATTATCATTATTATTATTTATTATTCTTATTCTATGCTTATTCTTCTTATTCTTAATCATATTATTATTATTATTATTATTATTATTATTATTATTATTATTATTATTATTATTATTATTATTGTTATTATTAGCATTATCGATTATTGTTATTGTTATTATTATTACTATTATCATATTGTTCATGAATAGAAAATTTAGTAATTATTTTAATTTCTATTCCTTATAATGATAAAATGCATATATCTTTATTTGTTATATATGTTATATAATTGCTTATTATGAATAATTATGTTTTGATTATGATTATATTTAGTTTTCTTATTAATATAATCATTCTTATAATTTTTAATTTTTTAATTTTCTGCTTTAGTTTATATTCTTATTACTATATATAAAATATATAGTATATAGTCGCCTATTGCATCTGTTTTTTAGGTTTGGATCGCTAGAGCGACCTCGTCATCCTAGTGATCCGAGCCTATAATATCTGTGTCGCTAGAGCGACACGAGTCGCCTAGCGAAAACATCGTGTCGGTTCGGGATCGCTGAGGCGACGGCGTCGCTTCTGGCGATCCGATTTAAGAGCTGCAGTGTATCGCTATGGCGAGGCTCGACTATAGCGACAACAACCTATCGGTGTGCGGATCGACAGGCGACGGCGTCGCCTAGCGATCACAACAATATCGATGTCTAGATCGCTAGAGGCGACGACGTGAAATGTATGTGACAACACCTTGTGAGACCACTAACATTAATTTTTAATTATTATTAGTATTGTTATTTGTATTTATTAGCAATCAAAATATTAGTTACTTTTTATTCAAATTGTTATTATTATGTCTAAGTATTAGTAATATTATTATTATTGTTGTTTTTTTATTTTGTTTATTAGTATTATAATAATAATAATAATAATTATTATTATTATTATTATTCTTGTTAAAAGTTATGAATAAATTAGGTGCGCACAATGTATAAAATTTTTATCATTACTATTATTAAATTGCTTATTAATATTAGATTATGTTATTATTATTATTACTGTTAATTTTTCCCCAGAGGCATTTTTTATTATTATGAATATTGTTTATATTATCCATAACATTTAATTCCTCAATGATAATTTTTTAATTATAACGATAAGGTTATAATAAGATGTAATTGGATTTGTACTTCTCAACTTTTGGAGCATTGGATTTTTATTAAAACATGGTTATTATCATATACAAACATCATTAATTGTGTTATTATTATTAGGTGTATATATTTATTTATTAACTTATTAAAATAAAATTATTAAGTTTTCCATAATTATGATTATTATGTTATTATTATTTAAATTTGTTTGCGATATTATAATAAAAAAAATATTAATCTGAACAAAAATTATCGTTATTATTATTATGGTAATTTAAATTTAATAATAATTATAATAACTTTTAAATTACTTATTGTTATTATTTAATATATTATCTAGTAATTATTAAATGTATTAGAAAATTATTAAATTGGTTGTTAATAATATCATAAATATTTTTGGTATATGTATTAGTATTATTATTAGTATTATTACATTTATTGAGAGTATTGTTGAAATTTATTATTATTATTATTATAACTAAATTTCTTCTTCTTATTATTATTCTTGTTATTATTATTATTATTATTACTATTATTATTATTATTATCAATCATAAATGTACTAATTCAATTTAGTTATATTATTATAATTACAGTGAAATATTATTATGAAATATTTTGTGCAGTATTTATAAATTAATTATTATTATTATGATTAAATTCCTTATTAATCATAATTACTGTGATTAAGATTATTAGTCAATTTACTATTATTTAAAATGTTTATTATTATTCATAACATATTATTAATATAAATAAATATAAGGAAACGGAGGAAAGACAAAGAAAATAAGAAAAGTGGTGTAATTTATGAAAGTCGGAAAATCTGAAATTAAAAAATAAAAAACAAGTATATTCAGTATCGCACTTAACCTAATGCGACACTGACTGCGATACCCACTGAAAAGTTCTGCCTCTTCTCTACCAAAGTTCTTCCGCTGAGTGCGATACCGACTGAACACTTCTTCCTCTGCTTGACGTTCCAGCATTCTACCACCACATTGTAGGTAAGTTGTTTGTATTGTTTTGATTGGGTGATGGGTTTGGATTGAGTGAGGATATGTTGTTCATGTGGGTAACTTATCCGGTATTTCCGATGAATTGCATCTGGATAATTTGTTTGGGTTTTGGTTTTCGAATGGGTATCTCCCTTGAATTGCATGTGGGTAACTCGTCGGAATTTTTTTCCCATTGGGTATTTCATGTGGATAATTTCGTTTGGGTATTTCGTATGGGTATTGCAGTCGTTGGACTATTACATTCGGTAACTCCCTTGATTGGAAGCCTAGTAGGTGTTTCATCTTTACGTTCTTTAGGTATGGATTGCTATGAGGATTGCTTCATTGAGAAATTGTGACTCTTTGTCGTTGTGATTGATGTTTTGCATATATTTTGGTTGCTTGAAATTGGTAATTATATGACCGCATGTAGACATTTGAACCAAGTAATGTTATCTGAAATAAATTTGTTTGTCCTCTTCTTTTGTTGCGTCATATTTTTGTCCCATTAGGCTTCACGTATGCGTTATTGAGTGGTAATTGGTCATTAGGATTAATCAGGTTGTTGTATATGCTACAAATAATAATGCACTCCAAAGAGCACTATAAATTGTAGCAAAGACGAGTTGACAATTTGCAAAGAGATACAATGATATTAGTAAAGTGTATAAGTAATTCGATGATTGCAATCAACAAGTTGATTGCTTTTAAGACAAGTTCTCTTCCCAAATATCAAAAAAGTTGTTTGCTTTTCCTCAATTACAACGATACATCTTGGTCTTCTACAGCACCTATACTTATCAACTTAACACACATGTTGATATAATCATCGGTTTTTTGGATCTTACATTATGTAGTACATAATATTTTTCATTCAATTATAACAGTACGAAGATACTTGGAATTGCTTGTTACGTACTCAGAACTTGGACAAAACTTAACTCATAATTCAAATCCCTCTACTAACCCACTTAAAGACATATTACACTTCCTATGCACATCCTGTTATGAGAGCTTAGTTTTGTTACATGTAATTGACTTCATATATAATTAGACAGAGTATCTAAATCACAACCAACAACAAACAAAAACATTGCATTGTTTATAGAAACATGAAGAAGTCGAAATGATGGTTGTGATCTTATTGTTCTTAATTTGTGTTCTTAATTTCTGACATATGTAGTTTCTACTGTGACAATGCCCCTCGAAGAGCTAGGCGGTCGAGGAAAGCATCATTACGAGGTGAGAGGGACAATCTGCGCAAACATTGCAAATGTCTATGATGCCTCGTTCCAATTTATTCCGAGGCGAAGGAGAGAAGTACAAGGAACTTCAAAGTAGGCGTTGAGGTTCTCGTATTTTAATTTTGAGTCGCTACATGACATAGGGTTGAGAGACAATTTTATGACATTATGTCGGAGGTGGTTGGCAAGAATTTGTGCAAAATCTTGGCCCGTGTCTCGTGACACGACACTAGAGTTTTTCACATCTTTGAGGTGGGTGTCATGGCGATCGCGAAATTGTGGTTTAGGTTACGCGGGCGGGTGTATTTTATGGATCAGATGGTGTTACGGACCGTTTGTGAGTTTGCGGAGCACGATATTGAAGATGGGCATCCGAGTTTCAATGTAAATGCGTACTGGAAACGTTTAACAAACTTGGATGCGTATGATCCACACCTTGCATCCAATGCACAGATTGTGGAAGCGGAATTCAAGCTGCTGCATAAATTCATGTGTGGATCTGTTTTTGGCAAACAACAAAGTACAAAATGCTCGACGAAGGAGCTTTTCTTGTTATGGTGCATCGAGCATGGACATAAGCCGAACATGTTCACATATGTATCTAAAACTTTGATGGAATTAGTGGGGAGACGGGGGAGCACCCTAGGTATGGGTTATTTACCAACTGGATTTGCTCAGGTATATAGGATTGATGTTAGTGACCTTGAGAAGCTGCAATATCACTATTTCGATGTACCATACCAGACACGGTGCGAGATTATCGACAGGACAACCTTGCAGTTACGGGAGCCATCAACCCGTACAACAATGAGGCGTAGGTTGGCAGCGGGAGAATCAAGTTCTAGAGGTCAGGGAGTTGATTATTGATCTAATGTTCACGGTGTAGAATATGGTTCGGAGACTGAGGGGCAACAACCGCAACCACGACATCAGTCGGAACCTAATCTGGCCACGTTGCACCAACAGATTCTACATAACCAAAACCTCATGCATGTATACGCGCGCAGAACACAGGACCAATTTCAGTTGATTACGGAACAAATGGTAAGAATGAACCGTCAATTAGTAAATCTGAATGCGCGAGTGGTGGCTATTGATGAGGAGCCGGAATACTTGGACAAAAAATGGAGAAAGGCTTGGGAGGTCTAAGGACTGGATGTGCCATCTCCAACCCCATCTGATGGAGATGATCCACAAATGGATGGCGCAGACGACGCATCCGGCTCCGATTCATGAAATACTGAGAGGTATGACAGTTTTTCAACCGTCTTGTGGATTCTTAACACTCTCGCTTGTATACTTGCCTTTTACACTTGTTCCTTTTTATCTTCTTCAGCTTATTTGAATTTGTTGCATTCAGTAGCAATACATGTTCAAAATGTAGCAGTAAAGGTATACGTTTGCTCATTCTTAATCACTTATAACATGCTCCTTTAATGCGATCTATTGTTGCAGGATTAACTTTTGTTGAAAGGAGCCTAAACGTTGCCAAATCTGCTGTCAAGAAGAGGAACATACTACAACCAAAGTAATCTAACCGTGTCAAAACATAATGCATTTCTCAGAATCGTGGACTTAAATTTTCATCAATCATATAAACCGAGTTCTGTATTCAATTCTTGGTTGTTTCCTTGTAGACCAAGAACATAGACTTTACGGTATTTTTTCGGAGACAATTGGCTTTGCGTGAATCCAATCAAATTTGTTTTATTTTTATAATATAATTAATTAACTAATTAACTAATTTTGATTTAAGCTGTTGATAATTATAATATAATGTAATTAATTAATTAGTTAAATTATAATTTATTTTCAAATTAATATAATTAATAGATTAGTGAATATTTAGTATTATTAACTAATTAGGTCATATATTTTGTCAATTTTTTATTAAATTTAATTTATATATAATTAATTTGCTAATTACATTAACAAACCTTGGTAGTTTCATCTTAGAAGGGTAGCACAAAGAACTATCACATTATTATTTTGACCATATGTTTAGAAATAGTGGTAATCTATCCATACAATGATATAAAAGCATCCTATTTCTAACATAATCTTTACTCATCAATTAACTAAATATGACCTTCATTTTCCAATTTTGCATTTTGTTAAAAGATAGGATGTTTATTGCTCTGTAATGAGAAAACACAAACAAGATTACCAAAGGAGAAGCCAATGACTTACAATTCAAAGAAATTACATGAATTGATTAACAGTTGGGTAGGGAAAATAGAAAAAGAAAGGCGGGAAGAGGAAAGCTGTATTTCCCAGAATATACAAACCAAAGGAAACTCATCCAGATATTTACTTCTATAAAGCAATCTTCTTTTGGAACAAAAAACAGCAAAATTTCACCAAATTATTTATTGCATTCCACAGGGGCCTAACATACTATTTATAAAGCATTCAAATCCTTCTTGACCTCCAAAGCTACATCCATCTGATCTCTGCCTCTGTTCAATAAAGTTCCCCTTTTTCGCTTAGTAGGAATTTCCTACAAAAAAACTATAATGTATGTCATTCATAAAAACGTGGTCCAAGTTTCACTTTTGAGCTTACCAAACACCAATTAAATATTATGACACTTTTGAACAATTAACTTGCTACACTGACTAGGGAAAAATCATTTCACCCATGAAAAATGGTTAGTTAACAAAACAGAAAGCAAGTAATTTGATAAGATAAGAGGGAGATAGCCATAAAAATAAATATGAAGTCCTTACTTGAAAATCATATTTACCAGCATTGTAATAGTGGTCCTTTTTCCCACCCCATCAGAATAGTGGTCCTTTGCTGGCAGGAATTGTTGCTGCCTTGCATCTACAAATTACATTCAATAAGTAATTAGAAAACTAAAAACAATCATATGTTTTCCTTAACTTAAAGAAACAAATATTTTATCATGAACCTGTATAGACATGTATATTCTAACAGATGAAGTAGGGAAATAAAGAATTTCAATTAGAGAAAGCGTATCCTACTAAACAACAACAAAATTATGCTGCTCGTAAACAAAACTTGGTGAAACATTCACGATAAACTTACATCATTTAGAGCTTCTTCCGCAGCATCAACATCTTCCGCAGCAAAAACATTCAACTGTTGCATTACCTGCACGAAATGAAAAATCAAGAAAGACACTGAAAGTGACGATTATTTTATCCATTGACCTTTTAGCAATAACATTACGGTTATAAACTGCTAAGAAAGAGATAAATAATAAGAAAGAGATAAATAATAAGCCCTATCATGGATGAACACATATTATACGTTAAAGTACAAGCTCATATAAATTTCATATGTTTTCCTCTATAGAATGATAACAAAGGATCTAAGACTTTAGAATGTGAAGGATACGATGAATGGTTTACCTTCTTTGCATCTTGTATCTTCAAAGTGGGAACACGGTAAATGTAAAAGGCATCACAAAAGCGATTGAATATAAGAAACCCACTTCATGTTGTGCGTGTGAATCCAATTACTTCTTTGCTTTTAACGGTCCGTTGGGTTCCACCCGGCTTCTGCCCATTACGACAGATGCAATCAACGACATGTGTACCACTTTTGTTTGCAGGAGCTGAAAATTGAAAGGTATCATAATTCACTATCGAAAATAAATCTATTGTTGAAGGACTAACAGTTTGAAGTATAGAAACGTGCTCAATATATTGGTACCGACATCCGAAACTGTCACATTCCAACCACACTACTCTTTTCGTGGGACATATACAACCACCACTTCCTCCCCAACCGTACAACTTAAATTCTACAAAGGTGGTTCGACTTACATCATTATCATAATCATTGTCTAACAAGTGCAGAACTTTTCCTCATAGGGCAACTCCACATTTGTCAATGGAAATACCAAGTGTTAAATTGTTAACGTCCTCCATATTTCCACAACCAAATGTTTGTTGTGCCTGGAAATCAAAATGCATGTGAACTCATTCAAACAAAACAAAACATATCATTCAATTATGGAACAGTATTGGGTTTGGGAGACAAACTGTGGCTTATTTACCCTGAGTAAATCAGTCATCCGCATTGCCGGTGGGATAATGTTATGTATATTATGCTGACTTGGTCCAACAGCATGCACCTAACATGGTAGATGACTCACAATTTCATAACACATTACATGGACAAATGGTTTTGTTAGAAACACTCCTATGTTTAAAAAAGCATACCTGCGAGAATGTTGCAGTTTGATGATGAGTGTATGCCATTGTTGACTTATCGAAATGAACACTTATTGCCTGCAATTTGGAAGACATGGAAGATTAATCATTAACTTTTCATGCCTCCAAATTTATAGTTGCCCAAAGACAACTTAAGAAAAATAACCTCGATCGTTTCTATGCGGGCTTCATGATTGGACCCATACTTGTCCATTCCTTAGGAAGTGGAACTTGCACCTGCATTTCATAAATGTGCGGGCATTCAAGAAATGAGATTTAAAGCAAATTGCATAACAATTGTACACATTGGTAATGACCGTATACCAACCTGTTGTTGATGTAGTATGGGAGGTTGGCTGGTAGACATTAATCGTAACTGATGGAATGAGAGTACCTCTGCCCATCAATAGTTACCATGTACTTCTCAACCGAACCATCCTGACTGCAAAGATTACAACTGTAATCATGACACATATTCCATTGATCTTGGAACCATTTAAAAACTTCGGCGTGTATATAGTCGGCGTGCTTTAAAATTTTTTGGTGTCGACAATGTTGGTCTCGCTCACATTGCTCCTAAATTCAGCTTTTAACTCCTCATAACGCCGATCATCGAAACTGTGGAAGTGATTAAAGAATTGTAGTAAGTTGTGTTGATAACTTACATACCTTTTCAAAGAACTGTTCATGCTTTCAACTGCGTTGTGTTGTCATCATGTCAAGACATAATATTTTGCGCCATAAGCCAACGCCCACTTTTCCTTAATATGATACAAACGTTGCAACCATTCATTGTCTTCAAGTTCATATTTTCCGAGCATCGATTCCATGACCGACAAATTGTTCTTCTTCTTCACACTCATATGCATGCGCGCCAAGTCCCGTGAAAACTCTTTATACTTGTCAAGACACTACTCAAATGGATGGTGCATTTTGGTAAATGTGCCAAATACATAGCCGATGAGCGGTGTTTGGCCATGTTGACGCTTAATCCGCTGCGATTGCTGCATCTTGATCGATTAGAACGGTTGTAGGTTGTTTGTTGTGCATCGCCGCCTCAAATGTCTTGAACAACCACACAAATGTCGAGCGGTTTCATCGTAGAGAGTGCAACGCCTAAAAGCTGTTGTTTGCTTGTGATGATTGACACCGACAAACAACGCGAGTGGGCGACCTTGACCGTTCTTCTTGTAAGTAGTATCGAAGCAGACGACATCACCAAAGTCTACGTAGTCGTTCCTCATTTGAGCGTCAGACCAAAATATGTTCGTTATCATATCATCTCCGTCGACTTGAATGGCATAGAAAAAATTAGGCTCTTCCACCTGCATCTTATACAGATATTGTAACACCTCGTGTGTATCTCCCTTTGGCATCTCTCTAGTCCGTTTAGACCTCAAATAATTCTTGTAATCATCCCGAATGAATCAACATTATCTCTTCCACCGCTTCCCTCACCATAAGATCATGGGATGCTTTGGTAGAATTCCACAAAGATTTGCCATTTCAATTTGCATAGCTGCAGATGAAGATATCTTCCTATGACTTCTATGCAAATGTACCTTGTTCGGCGATGAGAGGTGGTGATTGTGCTCCTCCACAAATTCAATGACTTCAAATGTTCCACTTTGCAAACTATGAACTTTCATCCTTGCCTCACCCAAATCTTGTTCTTTGGTCGTGGAGCTCTTACACACGAGATCTCTTTTATCGTGCATCCACGATTTCGAGCACTACAACAAAGTAGTCGACAAATTAAGTTACCCTTTTATCTTTGTGACTTTTGCTTCGTCTAATGCCAAATCCCATATGCTTCCCATAAGTTAAATAAAATTGGTAAACTTCTTCTTCATTGCAAACTTCATGCCAATTTTGGTACTAACTCACTTCCACAATTCACCTTGCGCTCATATTACCAAACCCAATCCCAATGCCAATATCATTCTCACTTGCTCATCATCACATCCATAATTTAAACGATTTACATGGTCTCGATGTACCTTCCATTTTCAGACACATTAAATTAACACACGAGGACAATAAATTTCACATATGATTTATAACACGAGCGATAACGACTACAATTCTCACAGAGTTCATAAAATTTTCTTGTTCCCATCCATGCCTTTAACCATTCCATGTGTTATGTCATTAATGTTTCAGAAAAATATGTGTATTGATGGTAAGTTGTTTCGTTAACAACCAATAGGTTTACTTTAAGATGAATTATACCTTAATGTTTACCAAATCAATCAGTAAAACATTTATTGTCATTAGTAGCAAGTTCGTTAACACAGGAAAACAAGTTAGCGAGTGTTTACGGTTATTACCATTGCCAACCATATAATGAGTTGCCTTAACACAAGAAACAACGTTGGAAGCCATTATTATTCACCAAAACATAGTACTGCCATTATCCATACAACACAACCCACTCAACTATCCCATATTAATTACCACTAACGTTATGTCAACAACCATTAATTAACCGCAACATTCCAGATACATGACAATGAATAACAAAACGTTAAATAGACATAAATGACTATACATTCCTTTAACAACCAACTTGTAAAAAAACAATATAAAAACACAGCCATTTTCCTAGTATCTGCACAACATTAACTAATGGTTTTAAATGTTTCCACCTGAGAAGGAGACCAAAATTAAACTCGATTATGCGTAATAACGCAGTTGTTGGAGAAGAAGCTCTGTGTTTTTAGTTAAAGAGTAAACAACTTCCTAATATTACCAATGATTTAAATGGCGGGAATTGTTTGAGAGCATTTATTTGGAAATGACAACTCTTTCCCATGTCATGATTATTGTTAATTAATGCGTAAACTTTGTAATATTGCATATGTTTTTCATATTCGTTTTATTTGCTTAAATAATGTAATGAAAATTAAGTTTATTTCGCTTCCGCAATAGTTATAAGAACTAATTGAATTATATAATTGAATTACATAAACAACAACGCAATTAATAATACTGAATTTAATTATGTTATGACTAATAATTGACATTTGTAATTCATATAAGAAATTTATTAATCATAAGTAATAATAATAATAGTCATAATAAAATCATTATAATAATAATAAGATAATAATAATAATAATAATAATAATAATTATTATTATTATTATTATATATAATAATAATTATTATAATAAAGATAATAACAATAATCATAACAATAATAATAATAATAATAATTGCAATAATAATTATAATAATAATTATAACAATAATCTTAACATTAATAAAAACATAATAATAACAATATAATAATAACAATAATAAAATAACATAATAATAATATTTATGATTATCAAAAGATTTCGATTATAATAGAACTTAATATAATGATTTAAATTAATTATCATACCGATACATAATAATAATAATAATAATAATAATAATAATAATAATAATAATAATAATAATAATAATAATAATAAAAATAACAACAATAATAATAATATTACTAATACTTAGACATAATAATAACAATTTGAATAAAAAGTAACTAATATTTTGATTGCTAATAAATACAAATAACAATACTAATAATAATTAAAATATTAATGTTAGTGGTCTACAAGGGTGTTGTCGCTCATTTCGACGTCGCCTAGCGATCCGGACATCGATACGTTATGATCGCTAGAGGCGACGCGTCGTCGCCTCATCGATCCGCATAATCGATAATTTGTTGTCGCTAGGGCGCCGAGCCTCGCCATAGCGATCCATGACAGTCTTAGGTTGGATCGCTAGGCGACGCCGCCTCAGCGATCCCGAACCACGATGTTTTCATTAAGCGCGACTCGTGTCGCTCTGGCGATCTGAGATCTAAAGGCTCGGATCGCTAGGCGGCGAGGTCGCTTAGCGATCCAACTAAAAAAGGTCAGATTAATAGTAGTATTAACTATATACTATATATTTTTATATATAGTAATAAGAATATAAACTAAAGCGGGAAAATTAAAAATTATAAGAATGATTATATTAATAAGAAAACTAAATATAATCATAATCAAAACATAATTATTCATAATAAGCAATTATATAACATATATAACAAATAAAGATATATGCATTTTATCATTATAAGGAATAGAAATTAAAATAATTACTAAATTTTCTATTCATGAACAATATGATAATAGTAATAATAATAACAATAACAATAATCAGATAATACTAATAATAATAATAACAATAATAATAATAATATGATTAAGAATAAGAAGAATAAGCATAGAATAAGAATAATAAATAATAATAATGATAATAATAATAATAATAATAATAATAATAATAATAATAATAATAATAATAATAATAATAATAATAATCAATATAATAATACAAATAATAATAATAATAATAATAATAAGAATAATAATATCAATAACAACAACAACAACAACAACAACAACAACAACAATAATAATAATAATAATAATAATAATAATAATAATAATAATAATAATAATAATAATATAAGTATAATTGTAGTTATAATAATAACAATATCAATAATAATAATGATAATAATAATAAACAAATTTAATAATAATAAGGAATTTAATGATATTATTTAATATTATTAATTAATTAATAAGTTAATAATAATAATAATAATAATAATAATAATAATAATAATAATAATAATAATAATAATAATAATAATAATAATAATAATAATAATAATAATAATAATAATAATAATAATAATAATAATAATAATAATAATAATAATAATAGTAAGTAGAACTTATAATAATACCTAAAATAATTTCTCAAAAACAAATTATAAGGAAATTATAATTATCATAATTATTATATAATATGTATTTATTAGTAATAAAAAACTAAATGGCCATTTACAATTGATTAATGTAACTATTTAAAATGGGCTTTAATTATTAATTCTCTACTTGCTATTATTCTTATTATTAATAAATTATTTATTTATAAATAATATAGGGTTTATTTTATAAATATTTTATTTATGAATTAATAATAATAATAATAATAATGATAATAATAATAATAGTTATAATTGTAATAGTTTTATGAATATTCTAATAATTTATTAAATAATAGTATTTAATAATAAATAATATTATTTATTATTTAAATAAATAATATATATTTATTATTATGCAAATGGCCATTTGCAAATGGCCAATTAAATGGTTATCCATTTCACCAGTCGAGCTCCTCGCCTCGGTGAAAAGGTCGCTAATTGAGCTCCTCATACTGGTGAAATGGATGGCCATTTAATTGGCCATTTTCACAATATAAAATATATATTATTTATTTAAATAATAAATAATATTTAATAATATTATAAATTATTTAATAATATTATTTAATAAACTATTAGAATAATCATAAAACTATTATAATTATAACTATTATAATAATAATAATAATTATTATTATGAATCCATAAATAAATATTTATAAATTAAACTCGATATTATTAATAAATAAATAAATAATTTATAATTATAATTATTATATAATATGTATTTATTAATAATAAATAAAAACTAAATGGCCATTTGCAAATGACCATTTACAATTGATTAATTTAACTATTTAAAATGGGCTTTAATTATTAATTCTCTACTTGCTATTATTCTTATTATTAATAAATGGCCATTTAATGGCCATTTGCAAATAATAATAAATATATATAATAATAATAAATAATAATAATAATAAATAATATTATAAATTATTAAATAACATTATTTAAATACTAAAAATGTGTATATATATTATAAATAATAATAAATATATATTATTTATTTAAATAATATTATAAATTATTAAATAACATTATTTAATAAATTATTAGAATAATCATAACATATTACAATTATAACTATTATTATTATTATCATCATCATTATTATTATTATTATTAATTTATAAATAAAATATTTATAAATTAACAATATTATTAATTAATAAATAATTTATTAATAATAAGAATAATAGCAAGTAGAGAATTAATAATTAAAGCCCATTTTAAATAGTTACATTAATCAATTGTAAATGGCCATTTCTAATTATTAAATATGGAGAATAAATAAATGTAATAACTATTTTAATGTAATAATAAATGTAATAATAACTTTGCAATAAATTTAATAATAATAACTATTTTAAAAAAATAAGACAGTATTGTAAATAACGGAAATAAACGTAATTAGAAATAATAATAATAATAATAATAAGCCAAACCCACAAGTCCACGTCTATCTTAACCACAACATTTCTAAGCTTTTTTCTCCAGATATAAAGCTTTGGCTCTGGCTGGAAAACGGCGCCTGTGGGCTTGTCCATCTCCCAAGAAGCTGTGGAATTTTTATTAGAAACCGACGCCGTTTTTGTCACTGTATTGCGAATAAAGACGAGTTGTTTTTGCATGACGATCCGATTCTATTTTGAGTGGGGCTGTAATGTTTTGGTGATGGATTGATTGCTCTCTTCTTGTCCACGCACTAACACAGCTTGCTTCCTTTCCTTCTTTCTCGTAAATCCAACCTTTCTCAAACCACCAGCTGCTTCTTTACTCCACAAATATCTTGTTTTGTTATTGGCTCCCACATCAGCTCACGATACTTTCTTTAATGTCCACTAGCTGCTGTTTTCGATGTTGTCCTTTTACCCAGTTGCTTGCTTTTATTCATCAAACCACCGGCTGCTATTTCATTATTTTATTTCCACCAGGTTGCTTCAACGTGTCTTCTTTTCCAGCTTCAACGTTAGTGAGTGGAGTCTCCTATGGGTGGTCTCACCAGCAATTCACGATTTCTTCCTCATTCACCAGCTACTCACGTCTTCATGCAGCTTCAAAGTTTGCGTCAATGAAGAGTCTCCTTGGTGATGTGTAACGTTATCTCCAACTTCTTAACGCCACCTTGCGTCCACCAGCTGTTTTATCAACGTGAATGGAGAGTGTTTTCAAGTGGGCTTGTGCGTTCGTTCCAGCTTAGAACTACTTCATCGTCTCCTTTTAATTTTTTTCCGCCAACGTTTTTTATGTTGCTCTTCCTATTCAATATCCATGCCCCTCTTTCATGCCTAAATTCACGCATATAAACATGATTTTTTTTTCTCCTTTTGCTGCTAGCTTTCTACGTGAGTTTAAGACATTTTTTTCCACCTTTTACGCACAACTCTTGTCTTCATGTTCTGCTCTCCACGCCTAACTTCCAGCTGCCTTCTATATTCAACAAAAAACGCAAACAATGCCAAAGCTACCCTCCATGCTACTCTTCACTCTAGCTGTCATTTTTTTTTCCTTTTTCCATATTGCTGTGGTGTTTTTCTTCTGCCTTCTCCAAAGTCCACGCACGCCATTTCTTAGCTTCCCAAGGTGTCGTTTTTGTCTCTAGCCATCCTATCTATCACATTAATGCGATAACATGCGCAATTTAACATTTTCTCGAGGTTCTCTTTCTTGAGGCTTTTGAACATTCCAAATTTCATAATGTGCCTAAAATTAAAACAAAAAACTTTTAATTAGTGGAATTTAAATATTAAATGGACAATAGTGCAACAAATTATATATCCAAAATTAACACAAAATGTCCATTAACAACACCCCCACACTTGAATTGTTGCTTGTTCTCAAGCAACTTACTTAGGTCACAATTAACATATTCTGTCATTTTATTTTCAATGAAAATTAAGTGTTTGCAATCCCTTAAAATTCGGCGAACTCAAGTATCAAGCTACAACATGTATCATAATATTTTCATCAATGCACATAAACAAAATCAAAGGTAGATATCTTTGATCAAAAGCAAGCATAAAATTAAAATGAACTTTCCTCACTCATGTCGCTCAAGTGTATAAGGGTTGTGTTTCACTCAAAATTTCCTCTATGAGACTATGCTACCATAGGCTTGTAAATTCACCTATTTATCACTACATAGAGTACATGCCATCATAGATCAAAAGGGCTTTATTAAGGGTTGTAATGAGGTTTAGGTTAAGGTGAGGTAAAAAGGACAAAGGTTACTCACAAGTATTCACAAAGTACTAAGTGACGTGGGACATTCAAAAAGAACTTTTGAAATTTACATATAGAAATACGGGACTATAACTACTCATCACTATCAAACGTTATTGTTTTGATTTATTTTTTTTCTTTTTCTCTTTTTTCTCTTTTTTTTTTGATTTTTTTGTAACAATAAATATAAAAGAAGATAGCATAACAAAAATCAACAACAATTGAGTAGATGTGCCTCTAAAACATCTCAGAATAATATATAAAACAAAAGTCCCTAAATCAAGGAATCAAATATTTAGTACTTCATTCAACTTGTGAAAGGGTAAGGCTAAAAGTTTTCAAGTTTAATGCAATGCGATTAATACGAAAACAACAAGGTCAAAGGCTCAAAGGGGGTAACAAGGGAAAAATGATTTGGTGAGTCATTTAAGCTAAAGGTTTAAAACAAAGAAGGCCTTTATCATGTCCATAAAGCTTGTAACTAGCAGTATCAAACAGATTCAGAGCAAGTTCTGAAGGTAATCCACATAGAGGAGCCTCACACATGACAAAGAAAATAGATGACTATGAGATGCAGTCATATGACTCAAAACCTCACAAATGTTTAAATGAAAATTCATCAAAATTTTATATATTGCCTCATCACTCAGCATCAGTTATTGACTAAGTTTATGCAATTGACTACTTTAATTAATCCACATGGTTCACAATCCTCTCAAGCTGCCTATTCCAAGTTCATGCAAACAACTCAATTTTTCATCCAACTACTTTGACAGAATCATATGGTCAAATTTATCACAAATAGGACCTAAGTTAGCTACCAGAAGAGTCGCAACCATTCAAGTATGTATCTCTCAACATCAACATTAATATCATCAGCATGCACATAAACTCAATACCCCCCACACTTAATATGAACATTGTCCCTAATGTTCAAGTAGTCAACAATCAAACACAAAGAGGGGAAAGAGAAAGAATAAACTAGTCTCCTTAATGTCCTTCTTTATTGCACTTTCCATGGCAGCTTCATCTAACCTTGATAGGTGATCAGCTACAAAATTCTCGGTCCCCTTTTTATCCCTCAGCTCAATGTCAAATTCTTGCAAAAGTAACACCCAACGAATTAGTCTTGGTTTAGCGTCGGGTTTTGTCATCAAGTATTTCAAAGCTGCATGGTCAGTATATACAATCACTTTAGAAAAAACCAAATATGAGCGAAACTTGTCAAAAGCAAACACAACAGCCAACATCTCTTTTTCTGTGGTGGTATAATGGCGTTGTGCACTGTTTAGTGTCCTACTTGCATAAAAAATGGGATGAAAGATCTTACCTTGTCTTTGGCCTAAAACAAGACCCATCGTGATAATCACTTGCATCACACATTAATTCAAAAGGAAGAGACCAGTCAGGAGATATAAGAATAGGTGCAGTCACAAGCATATCCTTCAACAATTGAAAAGATGTCAAACATTTATCGTCAAAATTAAACACAACATCTTTTTCAAGTAATTCAGTCAAAGGCTTAGCAATTTTGGAAAAATCCTTAATGAACCTACGGTAAAAACCAGCATGGCCTAAGAAACTTCTAATAGATCTAACATTGTTCGGTGGTGGAAGTTTCTTAATTACATCAATTTTTGCTGGGTCTACCTCTATACCCTTGCTAGAAATCTTGTGACCTAAAACAATGCACTCCTATACCATGAAATGACATTTTTCCCAATTAAGCACTAAATGGGTCTCTTCACACCGAATTAGGACTTTCTCTAAGTTATCCAAACATGCATCAAATGAAGTTCCAAACACAGAGAAGTCATCCATGAAAATTTCAATGCAAGATTCAAGCATATCGTAAAAAATAGCCATCATGCATCTTTGAAATGTAGTGGAGCATTGCATAACCCAAAGTGGCATCGCTGCCTATAGGCAAATGTACCATAGGGACATGTAAAAGTTGTTTTCTCGATCTTCCAGAGCTACGAGAATCTGTAAATATCCACTATATCCATCTAAGGCACAATAAAATCATGTCCATTAATTTCTCAATCATCCGATCAATGAAAGGTAAAGGAAAATGATCTTTCTGGTGGCATCATTCAACTTTCTCGTAATCTATGCACATTCTCCACCCAGTTACCTTCCTAGTGGCTATTAATTCATTTTCTCATTTTCAACCATAGTGGTGCCTCCTTTTTGGCACCACATGCATGCAGACTAACCCAACCGAATAAAAATGGGATAGATAATACCTGCATCAAGAAGCTTTACTACTTCATCTTTCACTACCTCTTTCATGTGTGGGTTAAGTCTCCTCAGGGGCTGCACTATCGCCTTGCTTCCATCCTCCAAGAAAATATGGTGTGTGCAAAATGAAGGGCTTATACCCTTGATATCTGTAATGGACCACCCAATTGCCTTTTTGTGGTCTCGCAGTACCCTCAATAACTGCTCCTCCATAGCACCTGACAAACAAGAAGAAATGATAACCGGTAAGTGCTCAGGTGGGTTAAGATAAACATATTTTAAATGACTTAGAAGAGGTTTAAGGTCAAGAGAAGGAGGCTTTTCAATCGAAGGCTTCGGAAATAGCTTGATTGGACGTTGAAGAGGCTCGTATGCTCTATAATGTGTCCAATATGCCTGCTCCATCTCATCTGCAATTTCCTCTAACTCTTCTTGCAATTCTTCCCTTATTCCTTGCGCTTCCCCATCCAACAAATCTGCACAAACAATAGAAGAATCATCAGTATCAGAAGAATATATATCCATAAAATGGCAAGAGTCAAGAGTAGAAGGATGCTTCATAGCATTGAACACATCAAACACTAGTTCTTCATCTTGAAGTCTCAAGATGAGTTTTCCACGTTGTACATCGATGATGGTCCGTGCAGTAGCCATGAAAGGTCTCCCAAGAATGATGGAGATTTCTATATCTTCCTCCATATCAAGGACTAAGAAATCCACTGGGAAGATGAACTTCTCGACCTTAACCAGAACATCCTCAATTATTCCCCTCGGATAGGTGATTGACCGATCTGCCAGCTTGTAGTGCCCCCTCACCGTAGAGTACACACCGGGACGCCCGTGGGTCGTTCCGACGCATAACCCACAACAAGGAAGTGCTACTATCTCGAACGATCACTAGACACTCGCATGACATCAATATAATCAAACTCATAACATGAAAATCACTGAAATTTAAAAGCCATAATCATAAACTTTCATTTCATAAAACCAATCCAAAATATAGACAAGTCTATCAGTCCCCTACAAGCTAAATACAACAGTCCAAAAAGGAAAACTGATAAAAACGTCTATACTAGGTCATCCCAAAATAATTGCCCCAGCTGACCTACCTGTGATCCATCGCTGCACTTGATCTCGAACACTCGCAGCAAGAAGAACTACCACGGGAACTAGAGTCCAACTGACGCTGCCCTGAAAAATATATTGCAATGTTGGGTGAGTTTGCTAACTTAGCGAGAAACCATCATCGATGGTTTACCCAACTCATGCATATACACATAGTATATATATCACATAATACGCTTTAACGCATTTCTATACACTGTACACAATTTACACATTTAGACTATGTCACAGCTCAACATATCAATACACAATTTGCACTATCACATAACTCAGACATATCACCTCACATTTGTCACATATCACATGCGTTCTTACTTTTCATAACACAATACGATGCATAATGTATGCAATTCTCTTTTTATGTCGTTGTTGTGACTGAGTATCAATGTTCAAATTTTTGGCAAGTAGGAGAGCCCTCTGGGTATGTACCACTGTCTGCTAGCATAAGGGATAGGAGAGCCCTCTGGGTATGCACTATTCCCTTTTGGGCCTTAGGCCCATTCACTGATTATCGAGCTTAAAGCTCTGATCACTAAGCTCCAGTCACAATTGTTAATTTACCACTTATTATCATGCTAAGCATGCACTAACACTTGCACAGTCACTAGCACATGTATATCACTTCACTCGCTATCTTAATCAGAACACTGACTCATAACTCTTTACACTAATTCACATTCACTAATGCTCACATTCACTCACAATCAGAACACTTATTCATAATTGCAGCACATTTATTTCACACATGTATCACTCACATTGTCAATTTAATCACATATCACAAAGACATTTTATTTCACACAAGGATTGAGGAACCAACTAGGTTACTCACCAGAATCTCCGAGCTACGCTTGAAGTCCCAAAGAATATCCGCTGATTGTCGATCCAACGGCGCCTCTATACAATTCAAATAAATTCTCATCACTAAGTGCTCAATTAATTGAAGTCACTGATGCACATGTCTCAATTTAGAGTAATATAATGCATGATCATGATTTCCAGCTCTCTAATACCAGTTTTGATTATCTATCACATCATATCCACGATTCACTATTCACTAGGTCATAATATCCCTCAATTGTAACTCCAATTGCTCAACATATAATCCTTAAGTCAAATTCAATACTGACATTGACTCTCTCTAGCTAATTAAAATTTCGTTGATCAATTTCAAACTCTCAATCTCTTCCTAAATCGTTGACCCCTTTTTCTAGTACACAACGGATTAAAAATCGCTTCAATTGGAGGTCTACACTAAAAGTTATGCTCAAAAGACTAAACCATTTCACTTCAGAAATTCATTCCTCGTCATGACGACGAGATGTCGCGCATGGCGCTCTCACGAACCACACGTCGCGGCGTCTAAATTCTTCCACTCGTCGCGATGTCTCATTCGGCTCGTCGCGGCGTAAAATTAACATTTAATTTATTAACGCGCGACGTCGATCGTTAAATCTTCTCCGATTGTCCTTACGCCATTAATACTCTTTAAACTCAACATTTATTCCTCAACTATTCAAACTAACTCATTAAAACATCATAAATGCCACAATCAACATAAAGATAAACATTAAACATATTAAGACTTACCAAATCGCTGAATCAATCAATGCCCTAAATCGAAACCGTGCGAAACCCTCCAAGTCTCAAATCTCTCGTCTACTCTCAACCCAAAGAAAAGCATCACCCATTCTCAAACACGAGCAAATCCTCACCACAATGAAGAGAAATCAACGAAATCTCAAAGAGGAAAGGGAACGAAATCATGATGAGGGAGAGAATGGGGAAGAAGGAGAAATAGTTTTTCCCCAATTCAAAACCTAACACACATATTTATAGGGTTTTAATTTAAACCTATATATCACAGTCCTCAAATTCATTCAATCTCAGTCTCTAAATTCCTCTGGCTCATCACAAAAATTCCTAAACGCTTAACTCTAAATTTTCAAGCTGATTGTCAATCATTTTCGGAACCGGAATTCTAAAATCAGTCTCTAGGTCAATTTCACGGTCCGATCACTTAACTCTAAAAATTTCGGAAAAATTCCTATAATTCCTTAAAAAAATAAGACACTTAATTATATACTCAATTTTCAACTTCCAATTCTTTAGCATTCAATTCTCTCTATAACTCAACTATACAACTCAGATTATCACTTAATTCACTCGAAAACCTTTCTAACTCAATTTCCTCAGATTCTCAATTCAATCATAATCAATAACTCAATTCTCAATCAACTCTAATTTTCCCAACTCAATAATCATATCTAACACAATTTTATCTCAAATTCACAATTAAATGCTGGAACAATCATGAATGCATGTCACTATATATGCATGTGCAATTAACTCATGTCACTGATGCAAAATCAATATACGTGCAATTCAATTATGAATGCACTCACCGCTCACTCATCCGAATTACCGATATGCCCTCACATCGGTAACGGGATGTTACAATTCTCCCCTCTTAATTAAAATTTCGTCCCGAAATTTCATACCTGACTGGTCGAACAGATGAGGGTACTGCCTCCTCATGTGCTCCTCAGTCTCCCAAGTTGCTTCCTCTGAAGAATGGTTCTTCCATAAGACTTTCACCAATAGAATCACCTTGCTCCTCAATTGCTTGACCCGCGACCCGATAATCTGCACCGGCTCCTCAATATAACTCATATCACTCGCTATCTCAATCTCTTGAGCCGGAATCACCTGAGTCGGGTCTGAGCGGTACCTCCGGAGCATACTCACGTGAAACACATCATGCAACTGGGACATCTCACTAGGCAATCTCAATCTATAAGCCAACGGTCCAATCCTCTCAATAATCTCATAAGGACCGACATACCGGGGACTCAACTTGCCGCTGCGGACAAATCTCAGCACTCCTCTCCAAGGTGACACTCGGAGAAACACTCTGTCACCTATATCAGACTCCATCTCGCCGCCGATGTCGATCCACATAACTCTTCCGCTCTATCCCGAGCCGCTTGATGTGACTCGAATCACTCTCACTTTATCCACGGTGTCTGGATCACCGGGGCCTCTAGCATCCTCACACCCTCTTCATCCCAGTAAAGAGGTGATCGACACGGCCTGCCATACAAGGCCTCATACGGTGCCATCTCAATACTTCTCTGGTACTGATTATTGTACGCAAACTCAATCAGAGCCAAGTACTGGTCCCAAGCACCTCTAAACTCTAGCACACAAGCTCTCAGCATATCCTCAACAGTCTTAATCGTCTCACTCTGCCCATCTGGCTGAGGATGAAACGCTGTGCTAAAGCTCAATCTCAAACCCAACGCTGACTGCAGGCTCCTCTAGAACCTCGAAGTAAATCGGAGATCCCTATCAGACACTATCGACACTGGGACCCCATGCAGTCGCACAATCTCTGCCACATACTTCTGGGCCAACTGATCGAGAGTGTTATTCTCTCGCACTGGCAAGAGGTGAGCCGATTTGGTCAACCGGTCCACTATGACCCAGATGGCATCATGCTGCCTTTGCGTCCTCGGTAATCCCATAATGAAATCCATAGTGATCCGTTCCCATTTCTACTTCAGAATGGGCAACGAATGCAATCTCCCAACTGGAGCCTGGTGCTCAGCCTTAACCTGCTGGCACGTCAAACACCGAGAACGAACTCTGCCACTTGCCTCTTCATACCTGGCCACCAGAAATGCAACTTAAGAGTATTATACATCTTGGTGACACCAGGATGCATCGTATAAGCGGCCACATGCGCCTCCTCTAAAATCTCTCGTCTTAAATCCTCAACATCAGGCACACACAGTCTCTGACCCATCCAAAGAGTCCCATCTCTCAACTCAAAATCCGCAGACAACCCTGATCTGACTCTATCCATCAATCTCACTAACACTGGGTCCTGATCCTGGACTCTCCTGATTCGATTCTGCAACATCGGTCTCAGTCTCAGAGTAGCTATCAAGACTCCATCCTGAGCCAAATCCATCTGCACATTCAGCGCTCTCAACTGAATCAAACTGGGCAATCTCTCACTCATAATCTGAGCTGCACTGATATGAGATCTCCTGCTCAGAGCATCGGCCACTACATTGGCCTTCCCTGGATGATACTCAATCGTGCAGTCATAATCCTTCAACAGCTCAATCCATCTCCTCTGCCTCAAATTCAACTCTCGCTGACTCAGCAAATATCTCTGATTCGTATGATCAGTGAAGATCAGGAATGTCTCCCCATACAGATAATGCCTCCAGATCTTCAAAGCAAACACTACTGCAGCCAACTCTAAATCATGCAATGGATAATTCCTCTCATGAGACCTCAACTGTCTCGAGGCATACGTTATCACTCTACCACGCTGCATCAACACACAACCTAAACCCTGCTGCGAAGCATCACTGAAAACTTCAAATCCTTCGGACCCTGACGGCAAAGTCAACACTGGCGCCGTAGTCAATTGATGCCTAAGCTCCTCAAAGCTCCTCTGACACTCATCTGTCCAACTGAAAACCACACTCTTCCTCAGAAGTTTTGTCAAAGGGGCTGAAATCACTGAAAATCCCTCGACAAACCTCCGGTAATATCCAGCTAGATCGAGGAAACTCCTCAACTTTGACACGTTCCTCGGAACCTCCCAACTTCTCACTGCCTCAATCTTGTGAGGATCCACCCGAATACCCTCACCAGACACTATGTGCCCTAGGAACACCACCTCATCAAGCCAGAATTCACATTTCGTGAATTTGGCATACAACTGCCTCTCTCTCATGATCTGCAACACAATCCTCAAATGCTTCGCATGCTCCTGCCTACTCATCGAATACACTAAAATATCATCAATGAACACTATCACAAACTGATCAAGGTAGGGCTGAAAGACCTTATTCATCAAGGCCATGAAGGCTACCGGGGCATTAGTCAACCCAAACGGCATCACTAAGAACTCAAAGTGCCCATACCTGCTCTTGAACGCACTCTTAGGCACATCGGCCTCTGCTATCCTCAACTGATAATATCCCGACCTCAAGTCCAACTTGGTAAACACTCAAGCTCCCTGCAACTGATCAAACAGATCATCGATTCTAGGCAGTGGGTACTTATTCTTGACAGTAACCCGATTAAGCTGCCTATAGTCGATACACAACCTCAAAGTTCCATCCTTCTTCTTCACAAATAGCACTGGAGCTCCCCACGGCGAAACACTGGGTCTAATAAATCCCTTATCCAACAACTCCGTGAATCGAGCCTTAAGCTCCCCGCCCACCGTGCCATCCTATACGGAGGAATAGATATAGGAGCAGTACCTGGAACGAGGTCTATCCCAAACTTTGTCTCCCGATCCGGCGGCAAACCCTGTAACTCATCGGGAAACACGTCCGGAAACTCTCTGATCACAGGAACATCCTCTAATCTCTGCTCAACTCTGGAATCAACCACATGAGCCAGATAGGCCTCACAGCCTCCCTGCATCAACCTCAGGGCACTCATAAAAGAAATCATCCTAGCTGGCACTGCCTGGCTAATACCTCGAAAAACAGCTCTAGGCTGACCAGGAGATTCTAGCACAACCTCCTTGGTAAAACAATCCATCACGGCTTTATGGGCAGTAAGCCAGTCCATCCCTAGGATCACATCTATCTCTCTCAAAGACAACACTATGAGGTCTCAGACTCAACTCGCCCTTTCAATCACTATCGTGCATCCCTTGCAGACCTCTCCCAACACTGTCGTGCTACCTAGAGGTGTACTCACCTCTAGCCCACACTGCAATCTCTCCCTATCACAATGCAGTCTACATGCCACACGCGGTAATAAATGAATGAGTGGATCCAGATCCATCAATGCATATGCTTCAAAACCATAAATTAAGCATACCAGAATTACATCTCGAGACTCCTCGCTTCCCTGCCGAGTCATGGCATAGACTCGCTCGATCGCCGCCCGCCACTCGCCTCGATCTCACCATCGATCTGCTTCGGCCTCGGCCTCGCCTCCGCCTCTCAACCCAAATCGCCTCCACGGCTCTGCAGATGTGGAACCACTACTCGACCTACTCATATACCGACGGGCCTCCACGGTGAAGGGACACTTTGAGTCGGTGGTCCATCGAACCACACTGAGGCATGCTTCAGTAGCCCTCCAACACTCTCCACTGCGGCCTCCTCTCACGTAACTCACACGGCGGATACTCGACTCAACCTCTAAAGCACCGCTATTACTCCCCACTACTTTGAACAAATCGCCCCTCCGTCCAAATCTGATCGCCTACCTCCTCCAAATGATCCGAAGTCCCGGGCTGGCGCTTACTCCTCTCTCACTTCGATCGCCACTCGGTCCTTGCCACTGGGGTCCTGACCAGACTCAGCTCGCCTCTGTCTCAGAAGCTGCTCTATCCTCACAGCAGCTGCTCTCAACTCAATAAAATTGCCCATATCCGATCGGGCCAGACGAGTACGGATCTCAAAATTGAGTCTGCCCTTAAATCTCCTGCATCTGTCAGACTCTGTCGCAATCAAGGATGAGGCATATCCCACTAACTCATTGAATTGCACCTCATAATCTGCCACTGACATCTGCCCCTGTCTCAGCTCAAGAAATTCCTGCATCTTCATCTTTAAGTACACCTTGGGTATGTAATTGTCTCTGAAAGCCCGCGGGAAATCATCCCAAGTCAACATACAGGTCGGTGGAACCGCCTTAACAGCCTTCCACCAACTGAAGTTCTGACCTCAAGCAATGACATCAAGATAATCAAAACGCCCTCTCAGATCACAATCCATCCGTCCAGACTCTCTCGGTCCTTTCTAACCATCCTCAACCTCAAAGCAGGTTTGCGGTCGCCAAAGAAGTCAACCGCCTCGCCACGCAGTCTATCAAACCTCCTCTCCTGTCTCACAGGAACTCTGGGAGGCAACTCATCAGAATGAGGCATAGGGGACTCTCTACTAGCTCCCACGGATCCTAGGCCAGCTGGTTGATCCACTTGATCCCCAAGAACGGATGACCTACAATTAAATCACAATTCCAATCAATTACCGCTTTTCACACTGAAATTCAGGCCTAAAGACACTATGCCCAAAAATTGCCAAACCATGCTCTGATACCACCTAATGTAGCACCTCCTTACCGTAGGGTACACACCGGGACGCCCGTGAGTCGTTCCGACGCATAACCCACAACAAGGAAGTGCTACTATCTCGAACGATCACTAGACACTCGCATGGCATCAATATAATCAAACTCATAACATGAAAATCACTGAAATTTAAAAGCCATAATCATAAACTTTCATTTCATAAAACCAATCCAAAATATAGACAAGTCTATCAGTCCCCTACAAGCTAAATACAACAGTCCAAAAAGGAAAACTGATAAAAACGTCTATACTAGGTCATCCCAAAATAATTGCCCCAGCTGACCCACCTGTGATCCATCGCTGCACTTGATCTCGAACACTCGCAGCAAGAAGAACTACCACGGGAACTAGAGTCCTACTGACGCTACCCTGAAAAATATATTGTAATGTTGGATGAGTTTGCGAACTCAGCGAGAAACCATCATCGATGGTTTACCCAACTCATGCATATACACATAGTATATATATCACATAATACGCTTTAACACATTTCTATACATTGTACACAATTTACACATTTAGACTATGTCACAGCTCAACATATCAATACACAATTTGCACTATCACATAACTTCGTATATATCACCTCACATTTGTCACATATCACATGCGTTCTTACTTTTCATAACACAACACGATGCATAATGTATGCAATTTCTTTTATGTCGTTGTTGTGTCGAGCATCAATGTTCACATTTTGGCAAGTAGAGAGCCCTCTGGGTATGCACCACTGCCCACTCGCATAAGGGATAGGAGAGCCCTCTGGGTATGCACTATTCCCTTTTGGGCCTTAGGCCCATTCACTGATTATTGAGCTTAAAGCTCTAATCACTAAGCTCCAGTCACAATTGTTAATTTACCATTTATTATCATGCTAAGCATGCACTAACACTTGCACAGTCACTAGCACATGTATATCACTTCACTCGCTATCTTAATCAGAGCACTGACTCATAACTCTTTACACTGATTCACATTCACTAATGCTCACATTCACACACAATCAGAACACTTATTCATAATTGCAGCACATTTATTTCACACATGTATCACTCACATTGTCAATTTAATCACACATATCACAGCACATTTTATTTCACACAAGGATTGAGGAACCAACTAGGTTACTCATCTCAGAACTCCGAAGCCATCACTCGAAGTCCCAAAGAATATCCGTGGATTGTCGATCCAACGGCGCCTCTATACAATTCAAATAAATTCTCATCACTAGGTGCTCAATTAATTGAAGTCACTGATGCACATGTCTCAATTTAGAGTAATATAATGCATGATCATGATTTCCAGCTCTCTAATACCAGTTTTGATTATCTCTCACATCATATCCACGATTCACTATTCACTAGGTCATAATATCCCTCAATTGTAACTCCAATTGCTCAACACATAATCCTTAAGTCAAATTCAATACTGACATTGACTCTCTCTAGCTAATTAAAATTCCGCTGATCAATTTCAAACTCTCAATCTCTTCCTAAATCGTAGACCCCTTTTTCTAGTACACAACGGATTAAAAATCGCTTCAATTGGAGGTCTACACTAAAAGTTATGCTCAAAAGACTAAACCATTTCACTTCAGAAATTCATTCCTCGTCGCGACGTACGAGATGCTCGGCGCGGCGCCTACGAATCACACGTCGCGGCGTCTAAATTCTTCCGCTTGTCGCGACGTCTCATTCGGCTCGTCGCGGCGTAAAATTAACATTTAATTTATTCGTCGCAACGTGCGACTGGTTCGTCTTCTCCAATTGTCCTTTACGCCATTAATACTCTTTAAACTCAACATTTATTCCCTCAACTATTCAAACTAAATCATTAAAACATCATAAATGCCACAATCAACATAAAGATCAACATTAAACATATTAAGACTTACCAAATCGCTGAATCAATCAATGCCCTAAATCGAAACCGTCCAAACCCCCAAGCCTCAAATCTCTCTTTGGTCTACTCTCAACCCAAAGAAAAGCATCACCCATTCTCAAACACGAGCAAATCCTCGACCACAATGAAGAGAAATCAACGAAATCTCAAAGAGGAAAGGGAACGAAATCATGACAGAGGGAGAGAATGGGAAGAAGGAGAAATAGTTTTTCCCAATTCAAAACCTAACACATATATATATAGGGTTTTAATTTAAACCTATATATCACAGATCCTCAAATTCATTCAATCTCAGTCTCTAAATTCCTCTGGCTCATCACAAAAATTCCTAAACGCTTAACTCTAAATTTTCAAGCTGATTGCCAATCATTTTCGGAACTGGAATTCTAAAATCAGTCTCTAGGTCAATTTCACGGTCCGATCACTTAACTCAAAAAATTCCGGAAAAATTCCTATAATTCCTCAAAAAAATAAGACACTTAATTCTATACTCAATTTTCAACTTCCAATTCTTTAGCATTCAATTCTCTCTATAACTCAACTATACAACTCAGATTATCACTTAATTCACTTGAAAACCTTTCTAACTCAATTTCCTCAGATTCTCAATTCAATCATAATCAATAACTCAATTCTCAATCAACTTTAATTTTCCCAACTCAATAATCATATCTAACACAATTTTATCTCAAATTCACAATTAAATGCTAGAACAATCATGAATGCATGTCGCTATATATGCATGTGCAATTAACTCATTTCACTGATGCAAAATCACTATACGTGCAATTCAATTATGAATGCACTCACTGCTCACTCATCCGAATTACGATATGCCCTCACATCGTAACGGATGTTACACGGTGAAGCTTAAATAGTTGTGGGTTTGGGCTCGCCAATCCTAATTTCTGAAAAATGTAAAAGACGATTAAATTAATACTTGCACCCAAATCCATTAAAGCTTTATCTATATTTAAATCACCAATAACACAAGGAATAGTAAAACTCCCTGGATCCTTAAGCTTCGGTAGTAGCTTTCTCGACAATATGGCCGAACATTCCTCATTCAGCTTCACTGTGGCATACTCCTCAAGCCTCCTCTTATTAGACAAAATTTCTTTAAAAAACTTAGCATAAGAAGGCATCTGCGCTATGGCCTCAACAAAAGGAATGTTTATATGCAATTTTTTAAATATCTCAAGAAAACGACCAAATTGCTTATCTAATTGCGTACCTTTCAACCTTTGAGGATAAGGAATCCGAGGTCTTACAGGATGTGTGATGGGATCAGCTAATAACCTTGGATGGTTCTCCTTTTCAACTAGTGCTTCTGTGGTCTCCTTGCCACTTTCCCGACTCTTATCTTCTTCACTCTTTTCCACTTCTTTATCCTTCTGCTTCTCCTTAACTTCTTCAAGTTGTTTGCCACTTCTCAATACAATAGCCTTTGCATGTTCTCTCGGGTTGGCCTCAGTAGTGTTAGGCAATGAACCCGAAGGTCTTTCCTTTAACAAACTTGCAATCTGGCTCATCTGATTCTCCAAATGTCTGATAGAAGACACTTGGTTCTGCATCCTAACCTCGGTAGTGGAAATGTACTTCGAGAGTAAATCTTCGAGATTAGATTTCTCTGGTGGTGCAAGATTAGGAGCCTTGAAACCTGGAGGTGGTTATCTCTGAGCATTGGATGACTGTGGTTGTCCCACCTGATTGTCCCGCCAAGAGAAATTTGGATGATTCCTCCATCCTGGGTTGTAGGTATTAGAATATGGGTCCAATCACTGTTTGTTATAATTGCCCACATAATGGGCCTCTTCTGACTCTTGAGCAAAAGGATTTCCGACTTGACACTCAGAAGATGCATGGGAATCTCCACCACAATGCTCACAAACAACACAACTTCTTAATGAAGAACTAGCTCCTCCTCTCACACTGTGCATCAAATTATCCAATTTCTTCGTCAAAACATCCATTTGAGCAGATAACGCCACTATATTGTCTACTACACGAGCTCCTGTAGGTCGTCTGGGATGCCTTTCTGCATGATATTGAAAACTGCTAGTGGCCATCTTATCAATCAACTTTGTAGCACGATCCGGCTTTTTCTCATTAAACTACCTCCTGCTGCAGCGTTGATGGTACTCCTGGTCGATGGGTTCATTCCTGTATAAAAGATATTGACCTGCTGCCATGTAGATAACCCATGACTAGGACATTGTGTCAACATATCCTGAAATCACTCCAATGCTTCATATAAACTTTCATTTTCATATTGAGTGAAGGAAGTGATCTCATTCTTCATCTTTGCAACCTTGACAGGAGGGAAAAATTTCGCCAAAAATAATCTCATCATCTCGTCCCATGTAGTAATCGATCCCGACTGCAAACTAGCCAACCATGCTCGCCTTATCCCGTAGAGAAAATGGAATAACCTTAATCTCACCGCGTCTTCGATACTCCATTCCGCTTGAACAAATCACAAATAACCAAAATGTTTCCAAATGGGTGTTCGATCCTCCAAAGGTAATCCTCCAAATCGAGATGCCCTCACCATGGATGTAATGTGAGAATTTCAAACTTCATGATTGTGATCGTCGGCCTTATAATGGAGGTATGGGTTCATTGTTGTGCCCATTGTCAAATCCATCATAGTCAACTCCTTCTCTCTTCAAGATGTGGCATCAACCTCTCGCATTGTTCCATCTTTGAAAATTGCTCTTATCTAGTCCTTTTCAAGTACTACTCCGAGCTAATCTGGTTTCCTTACGCAACTTGCAAGCAGTTTTTTCAATCTCAGATCTAATAGCAAATTCTGGGCTTTTGACCACGAAAGTGAGCATAAACAAAATGGAATAAAAAAATACAAAGCTAAAATTGAAAAATAAAACACATCGACATAAAGAAATCAAGTAAATAATTAAAATATGCAAATAAATAACAAGGCAAAAATTAAATCGAGACAATTAACAACCGCCTAATTTAATGACTCAAAATCGAAATTTTCTTCCCGACAACAGCGCAAAAAAACTGTCATGGCCTAAATGTAACAATATAAATTAAATTCTACCTAGACCAATTAGAGGCAAGTGCACCTCGTCGACAAGTAATATAAATCAGAAGAAGGATATCGTACTCCAAGGAAAAGTTTTCAACACGTAAGACAATTAAATTAAACGATGAAAAATTACTCAGACGATCTAAAATTGACTTATTTAAAAATAAAATAAAATAAAGTAAGCAAATTAAGAAAAATTGCAAGATATGAATTAAAACAACTAGATTTAATCAAATGACAAAAGTTAGGTTAAGGTATCATATTTCAATTGGATTAGACATTTAAAATAAAATTATAACTATGGATTAATTTAGGAAATACTTCACTTAAGCAAGTCAAACCCAATGTTCATGGTGTTCTTCTTTAAATCCGAAATCACTACTTGGTCCATAGATAATTAGGAATAAAGGCAAGAATACAAGAAGTTCTAAAATTAAGTTCGTTAATTACAGGTATCCTCACACAAGATCTTAAGGTTGGTCTACACTTTAGTCTCAAGTATGTCGCTTGATTAATTTTCCGATAAATTAAATCCCGTTGTTTGTGGCATTTAATCATCTAAGGTCTTAATCTAGGTGATCAAGCTAAATTAAGACTAAATATGCATTTAATCAAGCAAAAATCAATACTACAAAAATTATCCTAATCCAATATCAATCTTAATCTTAACCGAAAAGAAAATTTTACTCACACATGTTTATCAATGTAACATAAATCATGGTCGTAATAAATGTTCGCATTGATTAAATTCACACAAAATTAAAATAAATACTGAATCAAAAATAAATTAAGAAAACAAATTAAAACACCCCTTTGTTTTTTTTACGGCTGTATTTGATCCAGCTCTCCACGTTGCTTTTTCACCAACCACCTGCCAACATTGTGCTTCACTAGCTCTTTGTTTTTATCCCCTAGCACAAAATATTATTCCCTAGCAAAAGTTCCAGCGTGTGGGCTCCAAGTGCTTTGTTATTGTGTCTCCAACAGCTGCTTCAATGTGATTGGAGAGTCTATTTTGAGTGGGGCTGTAATGTTTTGGTGATGGATTGATTGCTCTCTTCTTGTCCACGCACTAACACAGCTTGCTTCCTTTCCTTCTTTCTCGTAAATCCAACCTTTCTCAAACCACCAGCTGCTTCTTTACTCCACAAATATCTTGTTTTGTTATTGGCTCCCACATCAGCTCACGATACTTTCTTTAATGTCCACTAGCTGCTGTTTTCGATGTTGTCCTTTTTACCCAGTTGCTTGCTTTTATTCATCAAACCACCGGCTGCTATTTCATTATTTTATTTCCACCAGGTTGCTTCAACGTGTCTTCTTTTCCAGCTTCAACGTTAGTGAGTGGAGTCTCCTATGGGTGGTCTCACCAGCAATTCACGATTTCTTCCTCATTCACCAGCTACTCACGTCTTCATGCAGCTTCAAAGTTTGCGTCAATGAAGAGTCTCCTTGGTGATGTGTAACGTTATCTCCAACTTCTTAACGCCACCTTGCGTCCACCAGCTGTTTTATCAACGTGAATGGAGAGTGTTTTCAAGTGGGCTTGTGCGTTCGTTCCAGCTTAGAACTACTTCATCGTCTCCTTTTAATTTTTTTCCGCCAACGTTTTTGATGTTGCTCTTCCTATTCAATATCCATGCCCCTCTTTCATGCCTAAATTCACGCATATAAACATGATTTTTTTCTCCTTTTGCTGCTAGCTTTCTACGTGAGTTTAAGACATTTTTTTCCACCTTTTACGCACAACTCTTGTCTTCATGTTCTGCTCTCCACGCCTAACTTCCAGCTGCCTTCTATATTCAACAAAAAACGCAAACCATGCAAAGCTATCCTACATACTACTCTTCACTCTAGCTGTCATTTTTTTTCCCTTTTTCCATATTGCTTTGGTGTTTTTCTTCTGCCTTCTCCAAAGTCCACGCACGCCATTTCTTAGCTTCCCAAGGTGTCGTTTTTGTCTCTAGCCATCCTATCTATCACATTAATGCGATAACATGCGCAATTTAACATTTTCTCGAGGTTCTCTTTCTTGAGGCTTTTGAACATTCCAAATTTCATAATGTGCCTAAAATTAAAACAAAAAACTTTTAATTAGTAGAATTTAAATATTAAATGGACAATAGTTCAGCAAATTATATATCCAAAATTAACACAAAATGTCCATTAACACTTGCCTACACTTTTATGGGGTGAATGTGTGCTACATGCTATTTATTTGATCAACAAAATACCCACTTCTGTTCTTAACAACATATCACCTTTTGAAGCACTATATTCTAAACCTCCAAATTTTGATAATTTAAGAGTTTTTGGTTGCCTTGCTTTTTCTTCCAATCATTCTAACATTAAAAACAAATTTAATTCCAGAAGCATCAGAACAAAGTTCAAGCCACAATACCTCAAGTTTTTCCTTGGACTTGAGGTAGCAAGAACAAAGCAAGGTATTAATATTTGCCAAAGGAAGTACACTTCGGACTTGCTCAAAAGACACTCAGTTTTTGGATTCCAAACTAGTATCCACACCTATTTCACCAAAGATGAAGCTCTCAAAGGAGAAAGGAAATAAACTAGAGGACGTTACTCAATACTGAAAGTTAATTGGCAAACTTCAATACCTCACTACCACTAGACCAGATATCACGTTTTGTCGCTCAACAGTTGGCACAATTCTTGATTCTCCTACTTGGATCACTTGTTCTCGCTCATAAAGTCTTACGGTATTTAAAGGGCGCTATCGGACAAGGTCTTTTCTTCTCTTCTTCAAGTGAACTTAAGCTCACGGCTTATTCAAACTCGAATTGGGGCACTCTCACTGGTTATTGTGTCTTCCTTGGATCTTCTTTAATTTCTTGGAAAACCAGGAAGCAAACCACGGTCAACCGCAATTCTTCCCAAGCTGAATATCGTGTCTTAGCGTCTACAACCTGTGAAGTGCAATTCCACTTTCTACTCACGGGACTACATTTGGCTCCTACTGTTCCAACACCATTATTTTGTGACAACCAACTGATGCGGTTCCGCAAGTTCACGGGTCTCAAGTAGTACAGTATAATATCGTCCCACAGGGAGTAATTGTGTAAGTACCAGGCTTGGATCACTCAATTAATTGGACTAAGCGATTGGGTAGGATTGGGAAATTAAATTAAAAGAAAATTTAACTATCAAAATAAATAAATGGATAAAACCGATGGCGATTGTGTAAAAATGGGGAAATAAAATAAGAAAATTAACAGGAAAAAATAACAAAATCAAGCTAACGAAAATTTGTGAATATTTCTAGGCGTTAATTCGAATGGAGTGTGGTAAGCTTCAAGGATGGTTCCACTTTTAGCGCTTTTTATGGACTTTACCCGGATCAATTTATTAGGCGAATTTTTGGTTGATAGAAGGTTGAGCCTAGAGTTTCTTAGATCCTTTTTCAAGGTATCAAAGGAGTATTACGTAATAATCCTAGTCTACTATCATAGTTCTAGCAATCAAGCATAACCCATTATGTTCTTTGCTCGCCTGATTTTCTCTCATAAATTCAGTTTATGTCTAAATATGAAATTTATAAGTTCCCTGTTTGGAGTTCCGTTATTAATTTTCACCTATCGGTTCTTCAATTAACAACTAGCGTCAAGTAATGGTTGGCCAAACACAATACCAGCAAAATTAATCTCAAATCGGAGAAATCATAACTAAAAATTCATACATATAAATCAACCGAAATTTAATCCATAAAATTAGCTAAAAGCTTCAGCCTAACCTTGAAGCTTCAGGGAAGTTACTCACTCATGGTAGGATGAAAACCACAAACATTCAAGGCAACAAACATCATATGAGACACTAAATAATAAGCAGAGGATAAATGGATTTTCGGGTCTCTCTTTTTGTGTTTATTATTTTACGCCTCTCCCTGATGTTGCGTCCTTGCTTGGTTTGCTTTGCTCTCCTTCACTCTTCAATAAATTAATTGCCACAGAAATTAGAGTCGGTAAACAAAGATTAGGAGAAATCGATAATAAAGCAGATAATCTAATGAGTTTCGTCTCCCTCTAATGTGTTCAAGGCGTCGCATCCTTGGTGAATCACTGGTGGCGACCTCCATGTAAAGTACTCAATCAGTAGCGTGATATTCCTTGTTGGTGTCTACGTGATTTTCTTTTAATTACTTGGTGAGTCGGCGTCATTGGAGAGCTCCGGTGTTGGTGCGTGTGGGTCGACTCTGGTGGTGTGCGTTCTTGGTGCTTGCTCTACCTAGTCGCATGCATCCGCCTCGCTGCTTTTTATTTCAAACCCACCACCCAAGCTCTCTCTCTAGCTTCAATTCACGCCACTCTCCCCAACTCTCTTAATTTTCATTACTTACATAGACACATTCCACTCTCACTCACACACCTCACGCACACTCACACTCTCGAAGCGGATCACTGTCTAAGTTTATTACATCCAATTTCATCCAAGTATTTAAACGACGCCAGTTTGCTTTAAAACTTAAAACCACGTTAAAACCACGTGCTTGGCGGTGATCCGCTCTCCATTTTAAAGGTGTTGGATAGGTGATCTCTGAGAAGAATAAAGCCACGCCGCATCGCACTGCATGGCATTTATGACCAAGAGAGCGATCACATCAAAGCCATGTATATGCAGAGTTGGACAACTTCGTTTGGTTTTAATCTTACAATAACAATAATAATAGGTTATGAAATATATTATGATTATTATTGTAAATATAATAGAAGTTGATAATTATCCCGATTAATAATTATTAATATTTTATTATTATTATTGTTATTATTATCAAAATGTAATAATAAATATGATTAGACTAAATATTATTATTATTATTATTATTATTATTATTATTATTATTATTATTATTATTATTATTATTATTATTATTATTATTATATTGGTTATTATTGTCATTATTATGATCTCTTTATTTTATAATTAATTATACTTAATTCAATTATTTTATTATAATTACTATTATCCTTATTATGATTAATTTTATTATTATATTTATTATTATTATTCTTATTATAAGTAAATTTGTTAATTAATTTTATTTATATTATTATAATTCTTTGTTAAATATTATTATTAAATTTCTTACATTTATTATTAAATTTATTGTAGAGTATTTATTAAATTTATTATTATTAGATTTCTTATTAATATTAAATATGATTATAATTAATATTACTATTACTATTATTATCATTATTAAGTGTATTTATTTATTTATTTGTCAAAGATTCTCAAATGACTTTATATAACAAAAATAAACATATATTTTTATCCTTATTATTATTAAGAACAAAATTAATAATAATAAAGAATTTAATTATGTTATTTAATATAATTAATTAATTAATAAGTTAATAATAATAATAATAATAATAGTAAGTAGATACTAGTGCGCCCGGAGTAGATGGATATTGTGGAGCATTTTATCATAACTGTTGGGACATCATTTGCCATGATCTCTTAGGCGCTTTGTCTTTGAATTTATGTCAGCGTTAGGTTCCCGTCTTGATAAGTAATACACTGATTACTCTTTTGCCAAAAACGCTACATGTCAATTCCTTCTCCGACTTTAGACCAATCAGTCTTTGTACCTTCCTGCACAAAATATTCACGAAGATAATCACAGAACTGTTGAAACTTGTATTACCAAAGTTGATATCCCCTGAGCAATCGGCCTTCTTACTTGGGAGGGACATTGTGGACAACATACTGTTGGCTCAGGATTTATGCCAATTCCTGGATTACAATGCTCGGGGTGGCAATATAATTCTCAAACTGGATATGATGAAAGCCTTTGACTGTGTTTCTTGGTCTTTCCTCTCCCGTATCATGGCGACCTTTGGTTTCAATGACAGGATTATCAAGCTGATTATGAGGACCCTTCAATCCAGCTGGTTTTCAATTTTGGTGAATGGCAGTCCGGTGGGTTTCTTCCAATCGTCCCGAGGCATTAAACAAGGAGATCCATTGTCCCCTTACTTGTTTCTTTTAGTCTCAGAGGCTTTGACTCGCTCCATGCAATCCTTTGTACTCTGGCCGGATAAAGCCTTATGGTGTTCCTTCTCGCCGGCGGCAACATCTCATCTATGCTTTGCAGACGATTTAATTGTCTTTATCCGGGGTGATATACGGTCACTAACTCAACTAAATCTCTTGCTTGCAGACTATGAAACAGCCACGGGACAAAAGGTAAACAAAAACAAAAGTTGTTTTCTATTATCGACAGGTGTGACTCACAATCATAAACGAGATGTTCTGCAGCTTCTGCAAATGGCCCATGGCTCTTTCCCCTTGCAATATTTGGGTTGTCGGCTATTTCACGACAGAAAGATCGAGCGTATGTTCACTCATCTAGTCGAGGCAATTGAACATCAGGTTTGTAGTTGGAAGAATAAATGGTTATCCCCTGCAGCTCGGATGATTTTGATTAAACATGTCTTATCTTCCATCCCACAACACGTTTTCACTGCAATTGAACCCCCTAAGTCTATCTTCACCAAAATGGAGAAGGTCTTCCAACGGTTTTTCTGGGGAAGCTATTTTGATGACTCCAAGCGCCATTGGCGATCCTGGGATCGACTCTCTTTTCCGGTGGATGAAAATGGGTTGGGATTCCGGAAATTGGAGGATATTGTTGCTGCCTACTCGATTAAATTGTGGTGCAAAGTTAAAAACAAAATGGGCCTATGGGCTAAATTTGTTATTTCTCTATCACCAACTGCTCGACGTAGGACGCATTGGCGACGAGTTGCTAAAGTTGATCGGATTGCACAGGAACATGAGTATATTTCTCTCCACACTTGGTTGGTATCATTCTGGACAGATAATTGGTCAGGACTTGACACTTTTCATTCACTGGATCAGGCCCAGCACCTTCCTCTCCCACACCTCACCGTCCGAGATTTTTACACCCAAATAGCGAGGAATTGTTGAGTCAGATAGTACCTCTCTTGCAAACCGCCCACGCCAGCGTTTATAAATTCACATTTGCAATGATTTACTCTGGTCCGGATCGGCGACTTTGGAAGCCGATAGTTCTTGGCAAATTCGGTCTTTCCTCAAAGATATGAATTGGTACGCTCGCAACCCTATCCGTGTATCTCTTCGACAAGCACCGAATAAGTTTTCATCAAGCGGATATCAATCTTTGTGTGGCGTCTCTATAACTCCATTCTACCTTTCCGGAAACACTAAACAAGCTAGGTTTCGCTCTCAATCCATCGAAATGTTACTTTTGTTGCTTGGCGACCGGCGATGTGCAAAGATACATTTTATGAATGTTCCGAGGTTAGAATGATGGAGCCATTTCTCACTCGCTACATATTCATCTATCTTTCCCACGACTTATGGTTATTTCTCGGGAGTGGTCCATTCTTGGGCGGGGACTACTGACTTTCGGAAAGTGATCATTTCGGTCATACCTTATTTCATCCTTTGGGAAATATGGAAAATGCGAACCTGTTTGTGTTTGAGAATATATCCACTACGACATCCTCTTTGTTTCTTTCGATTAAACAAAGATGTTTCCTCTATGGTGAGAATTCACAATTTATTTCCAAAGTCTCGACAGAAATGGTTGATCTATCCGGCTCCTTTCTCTGCTACTTTCCACTGCCTCGCAAACCGGTGATTGTGACGTTGTGTTGGCGACCCCCGGATGATTGTGACTTTGTTCTTAACACGACGGATCCTCGCGAAGCCCGGACCTTTAGGTGCAGGCTTTGTGGTACGCTTGCGCCGATGGTGCTTTCTTGTTTGCTGAATGTCGATATCATGACTTGAATGTTAGCTTTGCCATGGAAATAGCAGCCATTGTATGTGGCCTTCGGTATTGTATTGCCAGTGGTTTTCGGAAAATACAGGTTCAAATAGACAATCTGGGCATTGTGCAGCTTTTGAATCACAATTCTGACTCTTGGCCATGGTGATATGAAAAAGAACTTGCAGACATTCGTCGTTTACTTTCTATCTCGACGTCATCCATAATTCATGTTTATCGGGAGGTTAATAGCTTCGCAGATTATTTAGCAAAGATAGTGTCGGGCGGTCATTCCACACAATTCGCGACGGACACATCTTTACCTATTCCCCTACGGAAAATCTTGCGTATGGAATAACTTTTTATCCCATACATTCGGTATAAACCATGAGCTTCACATCTTATCTTTACATGGTTTTTGTATTACTTTTCACATACTTCTGTAAGTCACCTTATCAATAAAATTCTCCCCCCTCTTTCTTAAATAAAATAAATAATAATAATAATAATAGTAAGTAGAACTTATAATAATACCTAAAATAATTTCTCAAAAACAAATTATAAGGAAATTATAATTACCATAATTATTATATAATATGTATTTATTAATAAAAAACTAAATGGCCATTTACAATTGATTAATTTAACTATTTAAAATGGGCTTTAATTATTAATTCTCTACTTGCTATTATTCTTATTATTAATAAATTATGTATTTATTAATAATATCGAGTTTAATTTATAAATATTTATTTATGGATTTAATAATAATAAGAAATTTAATGATATTATTTAATACAAATATTATTAAATAATATTTAATTTTTATTTATAATATTATTAAATATTATTTATTATTAAAATAATAATATATATTATAACCATTTCACCATGGCGAGGGCTTCGGTGATATGGCTATTAAATTAATGGCCATATCACCATTTCACTAGGTAGACGCTAGCCTAGTGATATGGCCATTTATTATAATAATTTATTATAATATATATTATTTATTTAAATAATAAATAATATTTAATAATATTATAAATTATTAAATAACATTATTTAATAATCTATTACAATTATAACTATTATTATTATTATTATTATTATTATTATTATTATTATAAATCTATAAATAAATATTTATAAATTAAACCCGATATTATTAATAAATACATAATTTATGAATAATAAGAATAATAGCAAGTAGAGAATTAATAATTAAAGCCCATTTTAAATAGTTAAATTAATCAATTGTAAATGGCCATTTAGAATGGCCATTTAGTTTGTTTATTAATAAATACATATTATATAATAATTATGGTAATTATAATTTCCTTATATTTTTTTGAGAAATTATTTTAGGTATTATTATAAGTTCTACTTACTACTATTATTATTATTAATATTATTAACTTATTAATTAATTAATTATATTAAATAACATAATTAAATTCTTTATTATTATTAATTTTCTTCTTAATAATAATAAGGATAAAAATATATGTTTATTTTGTTATATAAAGTCATTTGAGAATACTTGACAAATAAATAAATAAATACATTTAATAATGATAATAATAGTAATAGTAATATTAATTATAATCATATTTGTAAAGATATGCGTATATATGTAAATCCCATTAGAATAGGAATATGTAATCCGTATCCCTTTAGAATAGGTCTTATTTTATTTCCTTCCTTTAGAACAGGTCTTCTATTTTATTTCCCTCAGTATATATATTTACGTTTTGCAACCTTTAATCTGAGAGAATAAGGAGTCTGCAATTATGCTCACGATACAAAACTTATTCAACTTCTATTGGCTTCTTTAATCCTCTTCATGGTATCGAGCCAAGTTCAGAAACTAAAATGATGTCTCCGGATGATTTAGCGAAGATTCTCACGCCATCAACCAAAAAACAAAGACGGATGATCCGTATCATGTCAATCATTCTGAAGCCCCTGGTTTTAGTCTGGTCAATACCCCTCTGACAGGATCTAATTATCTTTCTTGGAGTCGATCTGTTCAGATTGCACTTCGCGCGAAGAAAAAGCTCGGATTTATAAATGGGAAAATAAAAGCTCCGTTGCCAGATTCAGATGAATATGAAAATGGCTGACAGCAGACAGTATGGTCGTTTCATGGTTGCTGAACGCCATCTCCAAAGACATATCCAACGCTTTTGTTTACTGTAAGAACGCAAAAGCACTTTGGGATGACCTCCAGCAGCGTTACATGGGAGAGTAACGGACCAATGATTTACCAAATTGAAAGAGAGATCGCCGCTATCATCAAGGTACCGCTTACATCCGATTATTATACTAATCTAAAGCGGGTGGGATGAACTGCATTGCCTCGCTCCATTACCGCTTGTTGTGATTACGTATCGCAATTGCCGATTATGATAACAACCGGCTACTGATGCGATTTCTGATGGGGCTAGGCGATGAATACGATAACGTAAAGAATCAAGTCTTGTTAACAGATCCACTTTCGTCCATAAATAAAGCTTTCTCCATGGTCTTGAGCGTTGAAAAACAACGAGAAGTACAAACAGACACCACTGATTCTTCTGAAACTGCGGCAGTCATGCTTGCTCAACGACATTCATCTGACAACCGAGGCAATCGTGGAACTGGGAATGCCAGAAATTTCTCACGTAAAGAGGATCGGAAGAAACAATACTGTTCCAAATGCAAAACTACGGGTCATACAATTGATAATTGTTTCCTTGTTCATGGTTATCCAGATTGGTTTATTGAATTGCAGCGAAAGAAAGGGGTTGATGTTCGCAAGTATTACAACGCCAACAATGTTATGCAAGTTGCCGCAGATACACCGTTGGTGCCAGTAACGATGCAGACAAAGGGTATTGAGGCTCTGCCTACGACTATGCCTGACTACTTGCAACAGGAATTTCAGAAATTTCTTCAACGCAAGCGCAGCAGTACCACGTCTGTTGATGGGGATATTCTAACGTGAACTTCGCAGGTACTTTACTCGCTCTGTTTTTGCTAGCATTAATTTTAATTACAAGGATAATTGGATAATAGATACTGGTGCAACTGACCATATTACACCCTACCTTCATTTTTTTTGACCATGTCATTAAACTTAGCCCTCCAACAACCATCCGTTTACCTGATAATTCAACTCTTTGGTCACTCACATTGGCAATATTCGGTTAAATGTGAGTTGTGTTTCTAATGTGTTATATGTTCCATCCTTCCGTGTAACTTATTATGCATCGATCTACTCACCAGAACTTGTGGTTTATCAGTACATTCATTTCCTGAACATTGTTTATTCCAGGATTTACAGACTAGTAAAGTGTTGGCCAAGGGGACAGTGATCAGAGACCTTTATTATTTGACGAAAGATTCTTTTTCAAAGCAAATAAGTTGTAGTTCTGTTGCTCGTTGTAGCAAGCATAGTAAACATTTGGCTTTACTCTGGCATGCCAGATTAGGACACGTTTCTTTTAAACGCTTGAAACATATGGATGGTGTTGCTCATTGTGATTATACTGAATTAATGTGTCCCGTGTGCCCTGTTGCAAAACAAACCAGATTATCTTTCCCTACTAGTACTATCTCTTCTGTGCAAGTGTTTGATCTGATTCATGTTGATTTGTGGGGATAGTATAAAGTCAAATCTTTGACCAATCTTTGTTTATATGTTAACGATTGTTTGACGACGATCGTTTTGTTGGACATATATGTTAAAATCCAAAGTTCAGTGCTGCCGCTTTGAAGTCTTTCTTTCACTATGTGTTCACATTATGAGAAGCAGTTAAGATTATATGCACGGATAACGGACCGAGTTTGTGAATCTTGCTTGTAGTTCCTTTTACAGAGGCAGGAACTTTACATCAAAGTCTTGTGTTTACACCTCAACAGAGCGGGTCGTTGAGCAAGCATAGAACAACTGCTAAATATTGCTCGTACTTTATTATTTGATCAAGCTACCTTCCGAGTTTTTGATCTGAATTGTTGTTGACCGCCACTCACATTACAAACAGATTACCTTCGAAAACTTGGTTGGAAATCTCCTTCTGACGGTTGCATGGGACAAAGGTAAATTACAATTATTTTCGCACCATTGGTTGTCTTTGCTATGCTACCAACACCATCCCTCAAAACAAAAGTTTGATCCCGTGCCTTTCCTTGTGCTCTCTTGGGTTCGCCCTGACCGAAAGCCTATAAACTCTATTGCTTAACCACGAACCATCCTTACATCCAGAGGCGTTATTTTCATGGAGCGTGTATTTCCTTTTCATAACACTAATCCGGCTGATGTCTCCACTTTTGTCTTACCTTCCTGCATCATTGATAATGACACCAATTTATCACAACCGAAGTGCACTCGCAAATCATAAACCGGACCACCACTGAAACACAAACTTCCACCAGATAATTCACTGTTTCCCCACTCGAGTTGACACCGATTTCCATGAGGATGCCGCTATTATTATCTTGATGTTATGGTACCTTCTCCGGATGTGAGACGCAGATGCGGGAACCAAAGAACCCCGCTTGCATGATGATTACGTAACCAACACTTCATCCACCACTTCCCAAATTCATCTTACCACTTCCCATATGACCTTTATTGCACAGTTATCTAAAAACAAAGAACCTTGCAATTATAATGATGCTAAACAAAACATGAATTGGGTAAATGCCATGAATCTTGAATTAAATTCTTTGGAACAAAATAACACTTGGATCTTGGTGATTTGCCTCTAATACTAAACCCGTTGGTTGTAAGTGGGTGTCTGAGTTAAATATCATGCAGATGGAAGTATTGATCGCTTCTGAGGCCCGTCTTGTCGCCAAAGTACAATCAGTTGCTTGGCTTGGATTATCTTCATACCTTTTCTCCTGTAGCAAAGCTGGTCACTGTTCGCGTTCTCTTAACTATAGCAGTTGCAAATTCTTGGATTGTTCAGCAACTTGATATCAATAATGCTTACCTACATGGCAACATTGATGAAGACATTTACATGCAGGTTCCTCCTGGTTATGCTAAAGCTAAAGAGGGTCAGGTTTGCAAGCTGCAGAAATCACTCTATGGGTTAAAGCAAGCCGGTAGACAGTGGAATAAGGAACTGACATCCTCGCTATTAAGCCAGGGGTTCACTCAGTCGTCTGTTGATCATTGTTTATTTACTAAAGGCCATGGCCACACTTTTATTGCTTTGTTAGTCTATGTTGATGATTGCTTGATCACCGGCCGTCTCGCAACATTAATCTCGGACTTGAAGACTTTTTTGGACCAGAAATTTACCATTAAAGACCTTGGTGATGTCAAGTATTTTTTGGGTATTGAGGTGACACGAACAAGTGCTGGTATGTTCTTAACTCAACATAAGTTTATCACTGACATCATTCAGACCTTTGGTCTCGGGGCGCCAAAATCTTGTGATCCCTATATTCAAGGTCTAAAGTTGAGTGCCGAGCATGGGAAAGCCTTTACGGACCCCCGGCGGTATAGGCGTCTCATTGGACGAGTTCTTTATTTATCCATGGCGACGGATATTAGCTACGCCGTCCAACAACTAAGTCGATTCATGCGGGTTCCTCATTACCAACATCGAGCGGCTTTGACTATTGTTAAATATCGAAGGGAACCAGATTTTGAGGACTTTTTATCACTACAAATGACTTGAAGATTAGAGCTTTTTACGATCCGATTGGGCATCTTGTAGCGATTCTCGACGGTCAATTCTGAGTTTTGTATCTTTATGGGTACATCGTTGGTTTCTTGGAAAACCAAGAAGCAATCTACGGTCAGCCGCTCCTCTGCAGAATCAGAATATCGTGCAATGGCGTCTACTGTGTGTGAACTTCAGTGGCTCACCTCACTTTTGTCTGATTTTCACACTCATGTTGATCGTCCGATCCCTCTACACTGCGACAACAAAGCAGCTATTCATATTGCCGCAAACCCTGTTTTTCATGAACGAACCAAGCACATCGATATTGATTGCCATGTCGTTCGCAATCAATTACAAGCGGGCCTCATCAAGACTCCATATCTACCATCTTCGATGCACTACCGATATGTTCACTAAATCTTTGCCTTCTCATTCTTATCGTACTTTTGTTTCCAAGCTTGGGTTGGTTGATTTTTCCCCAACACCCGCTTGAGGGGGGGGTGTAAAGATATGCGTATATATGTAAATCCCATTAGAATAGGAATATGTAATCCGTATCCCTTTAGAATAGGTCTTCTATTTTATTTCCCTCTGTATATATATTTACGTTTTGCAACCTTTTAATCTGAGAGAATAAGGAGTCGCAATTATGCTCACGATACAAAACTTATTCAACTTCTATTGGCTTCTTTAATCCTCTTCAATATTTAATATTAATAAGAAATCCAATAATAATAAATTTAATAAATACTCTAGAATAAATTTAATAATAAATGTAAGAAATTTAATAATAATATTTATGATAATTATAATAATATAAATAAAATTAATTAACAAATTTCATTATAATAAGAATAATAATAATAAATATAATAATAAAATTAATCATAATAAGGATAATAGTAATTATAATAAAAATAATTGAATTAAGTATAATTAATTATAAAATAAAGAGATCATAATAATGACAATAATAACCAATATAATAATAATAATAATAATAATAATAATAATAATAATAATAATAATAATAATAATAATAATAATAATAATAATATTTAGTTTAATCATATTTATTATTACATTTTGATAATAATAACAATAATAATAATAAAATATTAATAATTATTAATCAGGATAATTATCAACTTCTATTATATTTACAATAATAATCATAATATATTTCATAACCTATTATTATTGTTATTGTAACATTATAACCAAACGAAGTTGTCCAACTCTGCATATACATGGCTTTGATGTGATCTGCTCTCTTGTCATAGCCGGCTGCGGTGCGGTGCGGCGTGGCTTTATTCTTCTGTAGCAGATCACCTGTCCAACACCTTTAAAAATGGAGAGCAGATCACCTGCCAAGCACGTGGTTTTAACGTGGTTTTAAGTTTTGAAGCAAACCCCGCGTCGTTTAAATACTTGGACAGAATTGGACAGAATAAACTTAGACAGGTGATCTGCTCTCCACACTCTCACGTTACTCACCTTTCATTTTACGTCCAGCTCATTGCCAACTCACGTTGAGCCTCTCTTGGTGTGTAATGTTACTTACCTATCACTCACCTTCAGCATGTGTCTTTCTTACTTCTGCTCAAGCCCCCATTGGAGAGTGTTATGTTTGTTTCTAATGTAACGTTCAGCCCCCTTCTTTTTCACGCTACTCACCTTTTGCTTGTGCTATCTTTTCTTTTCTCCAAAGCTACTCTCCTTTCAGCTCTATTTCACGCCCATTTCACTTGACTCACACACCACCCATGTAACGCCTAGCTCTCACTCACCCCCTAGATTCACTCTTGTTCACTTACTCTCCATTTCCCGCCCACACAACACTCTCTTGTTAACGCTCAGCCCCTAACTCTCACCAGTTCACTTGCTTTTTATTTTCCTTTCACGCCCAGCTCACTCTCGTTTATTCCCAGCCCACCATGTAACGCACACCCATCTTAGTTCACCCACAGCCCATGCACACACCCATCTTGATGTAACGCCCTTCACTCCCATGTGTCAGCCTTTCTTTTATTTCTTTGCTGTCCTCAATTAAAAGCTTTCTGGTGTAACGTTTGTCCTCTTGGAGTTGTCTTCTCCTTACATGTTGTTCACGCACCAAACCTTCACTTCATTTTCTCTTTTATTTCTTCTTTTTTTTTCATGCATTCACGCCCCCACAAACTCAGCCAGCTCTTTTCTTTTCTTTTTTTTTCAATTCCCCTACTCACCCCATAATGCACAGCCCCCACTTGTTTTTGTCCAGCACCACTTTGTCTACTCCTTTAATTCACTCACCTGACGCTACTGGCCCCATGTAACGTCCAGCTCCTTTGTTTTGGTGGCTCCTCATTTTATTAAGTCCTCTCCTCATGTGCCAAGGCTCCTGCGTTTTCTCGTCTTGGACAGCCCTCATGTGTGTTGTTTTGGACAGCTTCTTGCTTCTTTTTTTATTCACCTACAATGGCAACTTTTTTTTGGGTCTAATTTTAGGCCAAATTTCATGCTTTTTTTCAATGAAAAATGAGAAAATAAAATACATAACAATCTCAATACAATTAAATCAATTAACCTAAAAAAATGCTACTATAATGAACGAATAAACATGCAAAATAAACGCAAATATGATCTAAATATCTATAGAAAATGGACTAAACAAATGCCCCCAAACTCAACCTTTTGCTTGTCCCTAAGCAAAATTAAGAAAAAATCTTCAAATTAGATTAAGGAACACTCAACTGTTGGAATTTTCAGAACTGCAGTAACCAATTAAAATTTACCTTTAGCCACTTATTAGACCATACCGACCTTCATAGTGCAAGGATGCCAATGCTCGCTCAAACACAAACACCTCAAACACCTTGATTCAAGTCTATTAAAAGCCAATCAACTCACAAGAGTAGAGAAAAGCCAAATAAACTCAAAGGCAATTTACAACCCAAGAGACTCTAAAGATATTATCAAATTAACCAATCTCATAGGCAAAAATTCTCCATCCCATCTCCACTAATTTTTAGCACTCCTTCTCAAAGGATCAAAAGGTCTTATTAGGGTTGTAATGGGGTCGTTGGGGTTTAAACTTAGCTTAGAGTAAGGAAAATGATAATAAAAGCTCAAATAAAATGGAAACAATTATTCAAGAAATAGGAAAATGTAATGGACCCCCCTTTTGAGCAAGTAAAACCGTGGAAACAAGGAAGATTTTTTTATAGAATGACAAAACTCAAACACGACAACATATTGAAAAGCGGTAACAATTACAAGACTTAACTCAATTTCAATAAGTTCCCAAGTTTCAAATAATTGACTTTCCCCCAAACTCGGTTTCTTGTATATTAGGGCAATAACCTACAAAATCCTCACTTGCTTGCTCTTTTTTTTCTTTTTTTTTGCTTTCTTTTTTTTCTTTGTATTTTTTTTTCAACCCCCCCACATAACCTACTCTTAAATAATCATTTCCACATGAAAGGTAGGGAATGCTTGGCTTATGGCTTGGTTAAATGAGGGTGCCAAAGAAATAGGAATTTTACTTAGGGTCAACTTGGCTCCAAAGGGAATATAGGATTATTTTAAGCCAAAATTGGAATGTGGTTCATAATTCAAAGAAATTTGCCTTAATCACTTCCTTATCAAATTTGTGCTCACATTTCGCCTTGATAGGCTTAGAGAACTTGTTCTATGATTGGCAAGAGCTCACTAGGTTCCAACTTGCCTAAATATTTAATGAATAATCAAAACTCAAATAAAATGGATGGAAAGACTCAAATCAAAGAATATGAGTATGATTAGACAATTGAAAACCGAGCACTAATCTGGAACAATCTATCCATAAACCTTCTAAAGATAAACCCAATTAGGTTCCAAGCAATTCTCAATTTCCCAAAAGTGAGGCCAAAATCAAAACCTTTAAAGATCAAATTTTCTTAATGAGGTTTAACTATGCAAGAAAAATAACTAAAAAAAGTAATGGCAATTTTTTTATATTTTGTAATTTTTTGATTTTTTGAAAATTTTGAAAAATTGATGAAACTTGAAAATTTTTGAAAATTTGATAAAATTAATGCTCACTCCAGATAGGACATTGTCCTCAATGTCAAGGTACGCAGGTATAATTTGAAGTAGGTAAGTAAGCATGGATATGCATAGTTAAGGACAAAAAGAATGTCGGCAATAAAGCATGCGAATTAAGAAATTGTTGCAGATCATATTCAAACACAAACAGCCGCAAAATTCAACAATATGCTAAGACATGAGTAAGGGGCACAAAGAATTCCCTGTAATGAGCTTGGATCATTTTCGTCAGAAGTGTAGTTCCTGCATCCAAATTCTCGTGTAAGGTCCAATTTCCTGCAAGTAAAACAAAGAGAACGTGAATTTAAGGTACAGAAAAAAAAACTTAATAATAAAAATAAAAAATAAAAATAAAACAAAACAACGAAGGTGTGAAACTTGGGTTGCCTCCCAAGAAGCGCTAATTTAAAGTCCTTAGCTTGATTTGGCCAAATTGTTGCTCAAGGGTCGGGGTTAAAGAGGGATTGAGTGACCCCTGTTTCTATTGGAGATCCAGCCACATAAGGCTTTAACCTCTGTCCATTAACCTTAAATACTCCAGTTTTGGGGTCCTCAACTTCTACCGCACCGTGAGTATAAACCTTAACAATCTTGAACGGTCCCGACCACCTCGACTTCAACTTCCCAGGAAATAGCTTGAGTCGCGAATTAAATAGCAAGACCAAATCTCCTTCCTTGAACTCTCTTTGGATAATATGTTGATCATGTCATCTCTTCGTTCTTTTCTTGTAGATTCGAGCATTCTCATAAGCATCCAATTAAGCTCCTCCAACTCATTCAATTGAAGCAAGCGCCTTTCTCCGGTGCTTTAAAGTCCAAATTAAGCTTACAATGACCTGATATGCTTTGTGCTCTAACTTGGTGGAAGGTGGCACGATTTCTATACACTAGTCCGAATGGAGTAGTTCAATTGGAGTCTTGTCAGACGCATTCTATAGGCCCAGAGAGCATCATCTAACTTCAAAGACCAATCTTTTCTTGAAGTGTTAACTGTTTTCCAAGATGCTCTTAATCTCCTATTTGAAATTTCACTTGCCCATTAGACCGAGGGTGGTAGGCCAATGCTAACTTGTGGTACACCCCATATTTCTTCAAAAGGTTGGCGAATGAGTGTTGACAAAATGACTTCTATCACCGATAATTGCGAGGAGTGCCAAACTGGTGAAAATATTTTTCTTGAGAAATTTAGTAACCACTTTGGCATCACAAGTTGGTGCAGCGATCGCTTCCACCCATTTGGAGACATAGTCAACCCCTACAAGGATATATTTGTTGCCAAGGGAAGATGGTAGTGGCCCCATGAAATCTATCCCCCAAACGTCAAAAAGCTCTACCTCCAGAATTCCTTTAAGGGGCATCTCATGTTTTCGAGAAATATTTCCAGCTCTCTGGCATTTGTCACATGCTTGCACAAAATTTGTTGCATCCTTGAAAAGTGTAGGCCAATGGAATCCAGCTTGGAGAACCTTTGCTGCCGTCTTTTCAGAACTAAAATGGCCTCCATAGGGGGATGCATGACAGTGATTGAGGACGACTCCTACTTCTTCACTTGGTAAATATCTTCGAATCACCCCATCACCACAACGCTTGAAAAGGAAGGGCTCCTCCCATATATAATGCTTGAGTTCCGAAAAGAACTTCTTTTGCTTGAAAGTAAATTCAGGTGGCAAGACTCCTGAAACAAGAAAATTCACATAGTCAGCATACCATGGAACTTGAAATTTTATGGCAGCAATTTTGTGTAATGAATAACACAATTCTGGTAAATCTGCACAGCAGAACAAATGCTCATCATTGAAGGAGTCATTAATCGGTGGTTCTTCTCGAAGGGGTTCCTTCTGATCTGTAGTGAGCCTCGAGAGGTGATCCACAACCCAATTCTCAGCTCTCTTTTTGTTACGAATCTCAAGGTCAAACTTTTGAAGGAGAAGGACCCATCTTATAAGCCTTGGTTTAGCCTCCTTTTTCGCAAGTAGGTAGTGAATGGCTGCATGGTCCGAGTAGACTATCACTTTTGAGCCCGATATATGACCTGAATTTTTCCCTTTGCAAAGACTACATTAACAACTCCTTTTCGGTTGTGGCATAATTGATTTGAGCATCATCCAATGTCTTGCTCGCATAATAGATCACATGGGCCACCTTGTTCCTTCTTTGGTGTAAAACAGCTCCCACGGCATAATCCGAAGCATCACACATGATTTCAAAGGGTAGGGACCAATTCGGAGATTAAAGAATAGGTGGCGAGGTCAAGGCTTGCTTAATCCTGCAAAATGCATCAACATAAGATTGGTCGAAATTGAATGGCACATCATTACTCAGCAAATTGGTCAAAGGCTTTGCTATATGAGAAAAATCCTTAATGAAGCGCTTATAAAAGCCTGTATGTCCCAAGAAACTTCTGATCTCCTTGACTGAAGTCGGTGGAGGCAGATTCGCTACCACTTCAGTTTTAGCCTTATCCACTTCTATTCCACGATTGGAAACTAAGTGGCCTAGGACTATTCCTTCTTGTACCATAAAATGGCACTTCTCCCAATTCAGCACTAGATCAACCTCTTCGCACCTACTTAAAACCTTGGCAAGATTAGATAAACAATAATCAAACGTCAGCCCATAAACAGAAAAGTCATCCATGAAGACTTCCATAATTTCCTCAATAAAATCTGAAAAGATTGCCGTCATGCAACGCTGAAACGTAGCTGGTGCATTACATAACCCAAATGGCATTCTTCGATAAGCGAAGGTGCCATAAGGGCATGTGAAAGTAGTTCTCTCTTGGTCATTAGGGTGAATGGAAATTTGAAAGAAACCAGAGAAACCATCCAAATAGCAAAATAATCATGTTTAAGAAGTCTTTCCAAAATTTGTTCAATAAATGGCAAAGGAAATGGTCTTTCTGGTGGCCTTGTTCAATTTTTCGTAGTCTATACACATTCGCCATCCGTAATCGTCCTAGTTGGTATTAATTGTTACCTTTTGCACTGTTGTTAGACCACCTTTCTTGGGCACACAATGGACAGGGCTTACCCTATTACTGTCGGAAATGGGGTATATAATACCTGCAGCTAATAGCTTTAAGACCTCTTGCTTGACCATATCCTTCATGTTTAGATTCAGCTTCCGTTGATGTTCAATCACAAGTTTTGCATCATCCTCTAGATGAATTCTATGTGTGCAGAAAGACGGGCTGATTCCCTTCAGATCTGAAATTTGGTACCCAATTGCTTGCTTGTGCTCTCTAAGAAGCACTCTTAAAAGTTTATCAACCTGCACAGGGCTTAAAAGAGCATTAACAATGACTGGATAGGTCGAATTAGGGCCCAAAAATTCATACCTGAGGTTGGGAGACAACGATTTCAATTCTACATTTGGAGGTTCTTCTTTGTTCGAATCAGGTGATAGTTTCAGTTCCTACACAAGTTGTGTAGATCTTTGCACAGGCTGTGCATCGAGCATCTGCGCAAATTCAAAAACTTCTGATTCCTTCTCTGTAAATTTTGTAGTACCTCCTGTTGTTACAACCTTCACTAAGCAGTGTTCCAACGAATCCTTTGGATGAGATTTTCTAAATTCAGCACCAACCAGCGTGTCAATAAGGTCCACCTTTAAACAAGAATCCTTTTCATCTATAACCTTCATTGCCTTTCCCAAATTAAACTCAATTTCTTCCTCCCCCACCTCAGAGTCATTTTTCCATTCTTAACATCGATGATTGCTCCAACTGTCGCTAAAAATGGTCTCCCAAGTATAATAGGTATGTTCGTGTCCTCCTCCATTTCTAGCACAATGAAGTCTACCGGGATAAAAAGACTTCCAACCTTGAGGGGCACATTTTCCAATATCCCAATGGAAAATTTTATGGACCTGTCAGTTAGCTGCAATGATATGGTAGTCAGTTTAAGCTCTCCGATGTCTAATTTCTGACATATAGATAATGGCAATAAGCTCACACTTGCCCCCAAATCACATAATGCTCTCCCAATTGTTGTAGTTCCAATTTGGCAAGGTATCGAGAAAATTCCCAGATCTTGAAGCTTTGTAGGGAGTTTGTTTTGAAGAATGGCACTTGATTCTTCTGTAAGAGCCACAGTCACATATTCCTCTAGCCTTCTTTTGTTGGATAAGACCTCCTTTAAGAACTTGGCATAAGTAGGCATTTGGGTAAGGGCTTCCGTAAAGGGGATGTTGACATAGAGCTTCTTCAGAATGTCAACAAATTTTCCAAACTGCTGGTCTAGCTTAGCTCTATGAAATCTCTGAGGGAATGGGATGGGTGGCTTATATGGTGGTGGTGGTATGTATTTTTCCAGCTCATGTGATTGTTGCACAGGTTGTGCATCAGATTGCATAGGTTGTGCATCCTGGTCTATTCCTGCGGATTCCTTTTCAGCTTTGTTCTTTTGCACCATAGGTTCCAAAACCTTTCCACTCCTTACTACCGCTGCCTTGGTTTCCTTAGGAGCCTCTGATTGTGCTGGTAGCTTACCTTTGTCCAGCCTTAGTGATGCAGCTTGTTAAGTAATCTGAGTCTCAAGCATCTTATTATGGACTGTCAGTTGGTCTATTCGGGTAGTAAGTTACTGGATCAAGTCTCCTTGCTTCTGCATAAAGGTTTCCATCATTGATTCAAGGTTGGACTTAGGTTCAAGTGGAGTTTGTTGTCTCAAGCTTGAAAAACCTGGGGGTTCATGGTTTTGTTATTGTTGGGTCTATTGGTAATGTGGTTGATTTTGTGGGTAAAGGGTTTGGTTAGGGAAATTTTGGGGTGGCTTGGGTTGTTGAGACCAGGAGAAATTTGGGTGGTTTCGCCATCCAGGGTTATAAGTGTTTGCGAAAGCTCCACCTTGGTTCTTCTGCCCATAATTTGCCACAAAATTCATATGTTCAGCCCCAAATTCTTGCCTACTCGACCCAAAATCTTGATCCTGTAAGGAATTCACATTACTCACAGCAGCTGCAACAAACTTATCTACTTTCCTTGAAAGAGCTTCAAATTTCGAATTCAACAAGGTAAAGGCGTCCAATTCGAAGACTCCTTGAGGTTTCTTCCCTTCTTGCTTAACCTCTTTCCGATCAATATTCCACTGGTAGTTGTTGTAGGCAATTTTCTCCAATAACATAAATGCCTCATCTTCATTCTTGTCCATTAAATCACCTCCAGCTGCAGCATCTATTGCACTTCGCATAATCGGAGAAACTCCATTGTAGAATATCTGCAAAATCATCCACTTCAGAACACCATGATGTGGACATTTGCGTTGAAGCTCCTTGTACCGCTCCCATGCTTCATACAACTACTCATCTTCTTTGGGCTGAAATGAAGTCAGCTCACTTCTAAGTTTTGCAGTCTTTCCGGGTGGAAAATACTGAGCCATAAAAGCTTTGGACAACTCCTGCCAATTGTTTATCGAACCAGGTGGTAATGAATGGAGCCAATCCTTAGCCTGATCTCTCACAGAAAAAGGAAATAATCGAAGCCTTATTGCATCCTCAGGCACCCCGTTCTGCTTCAACATTTCACAAATCTCTAAGAATTGTTGTAGGTGGACATGTGGGTTTTCTGTTGGGTGCCCCCCGAGCTGATTATGTTGCACCATTTGTACAAGGCCAGGTTTCATCTCAAAATTATTCGCTTGCATAGGAGGCCTTGTAATGCTTGGGCGAAATTCCCCAAAATCTGGGACCGCATGATCCCGCATCGTTCTCTGATTTTGTTCTGCCATTTCAGACTCGACTGCCTCTTCTGTTGGAAAAGTTGTAGTAAATTCGGGTTTGATCTGACGTTCCTGCACAGGCTGTGCGTTAGATGCTCTTGCCTGTGCTTTTCTAGTTTTTGCTTCCTTCCTTAGTGCCTTAGCTGTTTTCTCGATTTCAGAATCGAATAATAATTCTTCAGCACTAACGACCCTTCGCATAGACTAAAACAAAACACAAAGAAAAATCAAATGCAAGGTGCAGAAAATGCAAAATAAAAAGTAGTTAGTAAAAAGAGAAAAAAATCAATTTTAACCAAATTTATTAACACAAAATGCAAGAAAAATAATAAAAAAAAGGAAAAGAGAAAAAAAAAGTCCAATATAACCAAACAATCAGTCGCCTAATATTACTCAGGGATTACTCCCCGACAACGGTGCCAAGAAACTTGATGCGGTTCTGCAAGTTCACGGGTCTCAAGTAGTACAGTATAATATCGTCCCACAGGGAGTAATTATGTAAGTATCAGGCTTGGATCACTCAATTAATTGGACTAAGCGATTGGGTAGGATTGGGAAATTAAATTTAAAAAAATTTAACTATCAAAATAAATAAATGGATAAAACCGATGGCGATTGTGTAAAAATGGGGAAATAAAATAAGAAAATTAATTGGCAAAAATAACAAAATCAAGCTAGCGAAAATTTGTGAATATTTCTAGGCGTTAATTCGAATGGAGTGTGGTAAGCTTCAAGGATGGTTCCACTTTTAGCGTTTTTTATGGACTTTACCCGGATCAACTTATTAGGCGAATTTTTGGTTGATAGAAGGTTGAGCCTAGAGTTTCTTAGATCCTTTTTCAAGGTATCAAAGGAGTATTACGTAATAATCCTAGTCTACTATCGTAGTCCTAGCAATCAAGCATAACCCATTATGTTCTTTGCTCGCCTGGTTTTCTCTTATAAATTCTGTTTATGTCTAAATCTGAAATTTATAAGTTCCCTGTTTGGAGTTCCGTTATTAATTTTCACCTATCGGTTCTTCAATTAACAACTAGCGTCAAGTAATGGTTGGCCAAACACAATACCAGCAAAATTAATCTCAAATCGGAGAAATCATAACCAAAAATTCATATATATAAATCAACCAAAATTGTAACACCCCACACCCGTAAGAACCGAACCCGATATCGTTGGTGATATCCGAGTCCGTGTCCCACGAGTGGCGCACTACATCGTCAATTTAAAATTCAGTATACATTTTTTTCTTTTCGAGCCATTAACTCCACGTTCACAGCGGAACACGGTAAGTAAATAAAATCCGTGTTCAATATAAACCGTTTAGGTTATTACGGTCATCCAAAGAATAATTGCAATCGGTCAATCTTGAGAAAATATTACTACTACAATGGCTCAAGAAAATACAATGCCTTGTTATACAAATGATTGCGGAATACGGTTTACTAAGACACTCATGCAGATACACGAACCGATCCCGATCTCTAACCTTTACTCGACTACAGAGATATACTCCGTGTCAACCGGGTATTCTTGAGACCGAAAAATAGATGCAAATTTTGGGTGAGTTTTGCGAACTCGGTGAAAACCATCATCGATGGTTCACTCGAAATCATGCATTACGCCCGTGGCGTCTGATGCGATCTGATAATCATCAATTACCATTAAATAGTCAATAACGATATCGAGAATGATAAAACATTCATGAATTCATCCCATCACGAAAGTAGAACTTATCACATAACAAGCATTACTTATGCGAATGCAATGCATATGTGACTCTTTCCGATTATTGATATTGTGCCCAAGTGCTCGGTCGAAGATTCGGTGGGGACGCGTCGATTTTCTCCCTCGGGCTCGAGGCGGTCAATGCGATATGAGAGCTCAAGCTCTTATCGGTAAAATAGCAACTTGAGGGCACGTCCATTATCGATCATGCAATTATGCATGCGGTGCAAGATTCGATGAATGTACGGCGTTTGGCTATAAAGCCCGATGTATCGATAAATCAATGATATGGCTATAAAGCCCGATATAGCGATGTTCAAATATGGTGGCTATAAAGCCCGGTCTATCGATGTCGATAAAATCATACAATCTGATCCATACATTACATGCCAAGATTCGACGGTAATCATTCAATTCACTTTTGCACGTAATTCACGTTGAGCATGTAAACAACCAGAAATTTGAGAAACCAACTAGGTTACTCACCTATTGCTTCCGAGCTAATCCGGAAGTCTCGTGACGTCGGTCAATCGGCGCTCCAATTGGGCCTCTATATGAATCGAGAAAAATACGAGTCACTAAATATGAAATTTGTGCTCATAATGATGAGATATGCATGTTCATGAATTCCGGTCCTAATTCAATATTTTCTCATAATAAAATTCTATCAAAATTAGAAATCCATAAAGCGACGACGGCGCAATTCGGACCTCTATAGGTCCCAAATTAAATAAAGCAGTGTTTACATGTTAAAGTCGATAGGGGCTACGTCAAATTCCCGTCTAAAAATTCCCGTTTTCTCATAATATGAAATTAAATATTCAACGAATCCGATGCCTCTAGAATCAGGTCAATCGGACGTCGGACGGGAAAGAAATTGACAAAAGAACAATCGGATCAATTAATACCAAATAAAATTTAAAAATAAAAATTTCCATAAATGCGCCTCATGAGGCGAGCGCCGCCCTCGCGAGGCGGATACACCTCGCTTCGTCGCGAGGGCGAGGAGTCGCCCTCGCGACCAGCCCCTTTGATCTCTCCCTCGCGAGGCGAAACGTCGCCCTCGCGAGACGGCCCTTCTCCTTGCCCTCCTTCTTTCCCGATTGAAATTCCAATTTCCAATTACTCTAACTTTTAACACACAAATCAGAAAAATACCCACTATACCTCATTGGAAAGCTTATGAAAAGCTCTACAATTCTCTAGAAGACCATAAAAATCAATTCCAACCCTAAGGGTATCAAATAAGCCATCAAACCTTCTGCCTTCACAATTTCCCTCAACACAGGGCAGTACATTTGCAATTTCATAACTCACTGCTTCCTTAGTAATAAATTACCACAAAAATATGATCAATAAATTCACAATGTCCTCTACAACTTTCATGAACAACCCAAAATCAAATTCTATTTGTAAACTAGTCAATTAATTCATCTAATGTTACTGTCCTGAAATCCTTCAATTTGGGCAGTAATCTTACAAGAAGCATAACTTCCATTATAAAGTCAATAAATTCAGAACTTTGTATCCCTGTAAAGGTAACATCTCAAACTTCAATTTTCATGAAGCACTCAACACCCAATTCGATCTCTAACAATTTCAAAACTGTTATGGAAGTGTCTGTTATGATCAGCCATTCATAACCTAATGTAGGGTCAGTTTTTGAAAAATCATAACTCCCAATTATGACTTCTAAAAATTACAAACCATATGTCATTTTCAAGGTAATCTTTTCCTCTACAACTTTTCAGAAGCTCACTCACACCAGTTCAGTCCACTTAAAATGTTAAAATTGCCTCTAATCAGTAAACTCACAAAATCACACTTAAGCTAGGTTTCATCCAAAATGCTCAAAACCAGTCATTAGTAATCAATTCATATCTCCAAGTATACAATTCTAAAAATAGCAAGATCGGTAGCAATGGAAAGATAATCAAATATGCTACAACTTCCATGAAGACCATTCTCCTAATTCCATCTCAATTAAGTCATAAAATCAACAAAACTCAGATTTCATGGTTGCGGTTACTGTTCACAGGCAATGGAACAGTAACTTTCCATGCAAAATTTCACCCTTCTATCATTGAAATTCAACAACACCTATTTCACACTAAATTAAAGCCAACATCCCAAAGTTTCAGTGGCCACTAACCTGACCTCATTTGCATTTCTACACAATAAGTTATGAATAAAACAGTAACATCAATTATAATTCCAACTTTCCAGATTTAAGGTTAACCTTAGTTCACCCACTTCTAATTCCTTTTCACATCACTAGACATCAAAATAAATACAAATAAAATATTACTCCAGTCACACATATACTAGGGTTAATACTGAAAATTTACAGCATTAAATTCCTCAATTCAAAAACTCAATTAATTATCCCTATTCAATTCAAAAATCAAACCACATCATTAACTTCAATGCATCTTCATCTAACCTCATCCCTTTTCATCAAATCATAATAACCATCACTTTAATGCTTACCTCAACCTAATACATGCTTTAAACCCTTTTAGTAACTACCCACACTATCATGACATTTAATCCATATAAAAGACATCATTTAAACTCAAAACTATAATGAAAACTTACCTAACACAATTCTCCTTCAAAGCTCCAACTTCCAACTTTTACCTTCTAACCTTTATACCAAGCTACCACCTTTTCCTTCTCAAGTATATACAATACTCATCATCTAGCTTTGATGAGCTCAAAGAACTTTGCTTAAAGCTATGGAGAAAATGGAGAAAAGGGAAAGCAAAAAAATCGATGGTTTTCAATGGAGGAGAAGTTTGTGTGTTTGTATCTTCGGATGGCTATAAAACAAAGCCTTAAAAAAATCAATCTTTAAAGACCTTAAGACATACCCATCCGTAAGCATTGAAGGAAGCATTTATTGTCACTTTATAAATGGCAAAATACCATTGGTTACTTTGTATTTGGAAAGTCAAAATAGTCATTTAATAATCCAGCCCAAAATTTTACTCCAATTAAACTCCAATGACCCTACTTTCAGTCCCAAAATAAAATACCCAATATTACAGTATCAGTTGGTGGCGATTTTTGCTACCAAGAAACGAATAGGATTCGCTAATTGGTGATTTATCCATCCGAGAATTTCCAATTATTTTTTCGAGAATTAATGAAATTCTCTAAAATTATAAAACAGTGTGATTGCACTCCAAATGATTTTTCAATCACGACAATCACCTTTTTCTACCCCAAAACATGTTTAGGCTGCCATTCTGCGCGATTTTGCAAAATCGAATTTTTCTCCGAAAAATTCCAGAAAAATTCCTGAAAATCCTTAAAATGTAAAACGCTCAATGGCGCACTCAAAATAATTTTTCAAATCCCATAACCCCGTTAATCACAATAAAATTGCTTTAGGCCCAATTACCGGGAATGTCATGAATGCATTTACCGTAATTCCGTATACACAATTGATACTGTGTATCAATCCTATTATGCATGAACAGTAATGATTATTCCTTATCAATCCCATCCTATGCCAATTTTACTATTTTACCCTTCCAGGAGGGGTGGGATGTTACAATTCTCCCCTCCTTATAAGAATTTCGTCCTCGAAATTCTCAGTCAACGGTTCACTATGACAGTAATCACTTGATTCTACATATCTCATACACTTTGCCACTTAATGATTCACTTATCGAGTGATCACTATAACCACTCTCGATCGTGGTTCGATTCATCGATTTGGCTAACTCGTTATCACTTAGTACAGTAAACGGATTTTGATAAGACTATCAGTTGACGTTCTCATTTTCTTAGCTATCTCACTTGCCATTTCTAGAATAGTCACTACCTTTGGTTTCGATATTTAACTCAGTTCAGTATTTTCGAACCTATTCACTTATCACATTTTATTCCTCTAATACCTTTTTCCCACAGTGTCGTATAGTCCAATTCGTATTCCTTTGAGGACATCTCCATATCTTTGGTGCCTCCCATAATCACGTCAGGAACGATTTACATTCCCTTGGTACCAATACAGTAACATTTAACTCCACTTTACTATAATCAGTAACAATGTACCTAATGCAGTCATTTATTATATGCCATTCACTAAGACAATTCACTTTTCTATAATGTTCACACACTTTATCCGGATATACAGTTTACTCTGTCTCATTTGTCCGATCCGATTCCACTTTAGCTAACCATGCAGTTTTCTCAGTCACTTTCCTTTTTCTCACACATTTTAGTTTCAAACCCATTATGGTCTTTAACTCCCAGTAGGCACTGTGCAATGTAACAGTATATATTTTCCAGTGAATCAAAACTCTATAACACGACCATAATCAAACCTTTTTCTTATTAGACATTCAATCTATAAACTCTTGAGCCAAGAATCACTTCATTCTATACCTACAATTACTCAATTTCACTTTTCACATATGCTTACTAGAATGTCTAACTTCAACTGTTCACTTTCTTGTTCTAGTACCCTTTTATCGGTTCCACATACTTAGACTTTTGTTCACTATAGTTTTCCAATTCCATTAGTATATTCAAACTCATCATAAAAAAAAAAATCCCCCTTTACTTTCTGCACTCTTAACCTTTCTTATCACTATTCTTACAACTTCTTTTTTTTTTTTTTTTGAACACCTCACTATTACCCATAATCTGCTTGACAATCATTGAAAATCTCAATATCTCGTAATTAACTGCTCATTGCAAAGATTATCGTATTATACCCGTCTCTTCCCTCAAATTAACACGAGGTATGATTATAGGAATCTGGTCTCAAGGCTTTCAATAATGAGAATGGCACTAATACCATTTATCACGGTCATTCAATTTATTTCATACTTGTTCAATATATTGTCATGATTCAATACTCACTTGCCCACTTTTCCAATGTATGAATATCATCGATGTCGATTCCTCAATTAATCCTATCGTTCTTTTCACTTTTCACCGCTCAACACTTCCAAACACATTACATCTCTAATCACAGATTACTACCATTTGCTTACCTCGCATAAATCCCTTATTAGGGTCTATTGACTTTACCATACATCTTTTACCCTTTTCATTGAGTCCACAATTAGTGTATCGCAATTTCTTTATGAAGATGTCGCTACATCACCTCGTTATCGGTTTCCCTTTTGACCCTCTTGTCTCTATTCGCCACTCTTTTCATTTTCTCTTCTCATTTGTTTTCATATCATTCCTATCAACATATGTTAATACCTTGTCATCTATATTTAAACCTCCAAAATTTTCCATTTTCTTTTAGCATCTCTCTTCTCGATTCGGGACTCTTTTATTTTTCGCTTCAAATCTAGATTCCTCAGCAGCTTTACATCATAACGGAGATCGATTCACTTCACATTGCAATAGAATCACCTCAAATTAAAATCTCACTCATATGGAATTCTTTACATTTCGTACATACAGTCAGATTAACCTTAACAATATGAGCTATGTCCCAATTTCACTTTTAATTTTGTCCCTACTTCTATCCATTTGATTGAATTCGTCTTGATACCATCTTTATACGGTTCACGAAAGTCTCCTCAATCAATGATTATTCCTAATTGTGTTTCAATCCTTCTTCACTATTCGTATAATCTCAATCAAGACACTCTTATGCCATCATTTAACAGATCGAACATTCCTTTCGAAGGTTCCTTGTGCGACCACTTAAACACTTTCTTTACCACTTATTCATGTCTATACCGTAATCACTTTTCAGTTCCTCATACAATGTACACTCGGTCCACCTTTGTCTTACTTTAACCTCTTAAGAACTTCACACTTATAATCACTCTAAACATTTACCGTTTCCTCTATGATTTCCATATATCATCACATACATTTCATTAATCACAATCAACATTCTTGTCAATAGATATCCCTAACAAAGAATTCGACTTAAATACAATAACTCTTTTCATACACCACTATTGTGGTTTCATTCTTTTCAAGATCTTTATTTCATTCTCCAGTATCATTAAACTGTATGTCTCATTCCCATATCCATTCGTGCAACTTGACCTTATAAGGTCATATCAATTTGGCTTATCGACATGATCATTATTCCTATTTTTTTTTAATTACATTTCTGCTACTTATCTTCTATTTTCCTCAAGCGATCTATGATCAGTGTTCAGGTCCCAATACCGACAAAGTCGTTGATACCACTCCATTTTATCTCTATCTATATACCTATCCATTTACCATTTTCGTGTCCATATACACCTAATTCAAGATTTCCCGATACACCATCAAGAGAAATCATCTCGTCATCTTTTCCCTTTACGATTTTATCATACTAATTTCCAACCTCAAGCACCATAATCACCTAACAATTTCAGTCTCAAACTTATGCGGTCTAGTTCATAACCATTTCCAATTCTTCATTTATCTCGTACACTTTTATCTCACTCTAATAGGCCTTGGGCATCTTACTTTTCGGTTCTTTCGGTTCTCGAGAACCGTTAAAGACTCTATCGAGCTTCTTTCCATTTCGCTATTATCTTTTGCCTATAATATCTCGATCTCTAACTCAAATACTGATGAATCAAAATATGCCCGATTGGATCATCTACATTTTACTCACTTCCAATATTTCCCTTTCGTGACATATACTGATCGAAATGTAATTACCATTCCGGGCATTTTATCTCACTTAGGTCTACTATAACCAATATGCTTCCCATATCTCTAATGGATCTCTCCCAGTTCTCAACATCATCATTTTTCTGTCACCATAATATTGTCAATTTAATTCAGAAATTCTTAATCAGTCTAAGCCAACACAGTCATTTTACTATCACTTATAAGGGTTTCTAACCCAGTACAATTTCAATCTTCTTATCCATTTTTCCTTTATCCTTTCCTAATTGATTATCCCCTTTTAGGGATTTTCACTCTAATCCAGTCTCACTCTTCTCTCACTTAATCACTTGACACTTATGCACCCTTAGGCTTTATCCTCGTGCGATGACGACGACAGGGATCGATTACCTGATGCTGCGCAACGACGACTCAAATGCATGAAACCTATGTTCCAAATCGTGCCCGGATACATTACGACTCTGGGCTCGATACCTAAATGTAACACCCTTACACCGTAAGACCGAACCCGATATCGTTGGTGATATCCGAGTCCGTGTCCCACGAGAGTGGCGTATTACATCGGTCGATTTAAAATTCAAGATACATTTTTTTCTTTTCGAGCCATTAACTCCACGTTCACCGGCGCAACCGCGATAAGTAAATAAAATCCGTGTTCAATATAAACCGCTTTGATTATTACGGTCATCCAAGAATAATTGCAATCGGTCAATGCAAGAAATATTACTACTACAATGGCTCAAGAAAATACAATGCCTTGTTATACGGTGATTGCGAATACAGTTTACTAAGACACTCATGCGTATAATTAACCGATCCCGATCTCTAACCTTTACTCGACTACAGTAGACATACTCCCGTGTCAACCGGGGTATTCTTCAGGACCTGAAAAATAGATGCAAATTTTGGGTGAGTTTTGCGAACTCAGTGAGAAACCATCATCGATGGTTCACTCAAATCATGCATTACGCCCGTGGCGTCTGATGCAATCTGATAATCATCAATTACCATTAAATAGTCAATAACGATATCCAGTAACAGTAAAACATTCACAGTAATTCATCCCATCACGAAAGTAGAACTTATCACATAACAGTTACTTATGCGAATGCAATGCATATGTGACTCTTTCCAGTTATTCAGTATTGTGCCCAAGTGCTCAGTCAGTATTCAGTGGGGACGCGTCAGGGATTTCTCCCCTCGGGCTCAAGGCTGTCAAGATAAAGATGAGAGCTCGAAGCTCTTATCAGTAAAATAGCAACTTGGGGCACGTCCATTATCTGATCATGCAATTATGCATGCAGTGCAGTATTCAGTGAATGTACAGCGTTTGGCTATAAAGCCCGTGTATCAAGAATCAATGATATGGCTATAAAGCCCAAGTATAGCGATGTTCGATATGGTGGCTATAAAGCCCAATCTATCGATGTCGAAAATAAAATCATACAATCTAATCCCATACATTATACGCCAAGATTTGATAAAGAATCATTCAATTCACTTTTGCACGTAATTCACGTTGAGCATGTAAACAACCAGAAATTTGAGAAACCAACTAGGTTACTCACCTATTGCTTCCGAGCTAATGCCGGGAAGTCTCTGTGACGTCGGTCAATCGACGCTCCAATTGGGCCTCTATATGAATCGTAAAAAATACGAGTCACTAAATATGAAATTTGTGCTCATAATGATGAGATATGCATGTTCATGAATTCCGGTCCTAATTCAATATTTTCTCATAATAAAATTCTATCAAAATTAGAAATCCATAAAGGCGACGGTGCATAATTCGGACCTCTATAGGTCCCAAATTAAATAAAGCAGTGTTTACATGTTCATCAATAGGGCTACGTCAAATTCCGTCTAAAATTCCCGTTTTCTCATAATATGAAATTAAATATTCAACGAATCCGATGCCTCTAGAATCAGGTCAATCGGACGTCGGACGGAAAGAAATTGACAAAGAACAATCGATCAATTAATACCAAATAAAATTTAAAAATAAAATTTCCATAAATGCGCCTCATGGGCGAGCGCCGCCCTGAGGCGGATACACCTCGCCGTCATGAGGGCGAGGAGTCGCCTCATGACCAGCCCTTTGATCTCTCCTCATGAGCGGTAAACGTCGCCCTCGAGGCTACCTTCTCCTTGCCCTCCTTCTTTCCCGATTGAAATTCCAATTTCCAATTACTCTAACTTTAACACACAAATCAGAAAATACCCACTATACCTCATTGGAAAGCTTATGAAAAGCTCTACAATTCTCTAGAAGACCATAAAAATCAATTCCAACCCTAAGGGTATCAAATAAGCCATCAAACCTTCTGCCTTCACAATTTCCCTCAACACAGGGCAGTACATTTGCAATTTCATAACTCACTGCTTCCTTAGTAATAAATTACCACAAAAATATGATCAATAAATTCACAATGTCCTCTACAACTTTCATGAACAACCCAAAATCAAATTCTATTTGTAAACTAGTCAATTAATTCATCTAATGTTACTGTCCCTGAAATCCTTCAATTTGGGCAGTAATCTTACAAGAAGCATAACTTCCATTATAAAAGTCAATAAATTCAGAACTTTGTATCCCTGTAAAGGTAACATCTCAAACTTCAATTTTCATGAAGCACTCAACACCCAATTCGATCTCTAACAATTTCAAAACTGTTATGGAAGTGTCTGTTATGATCAGCCATTCATAACCTAATGTAGGGTCAGTTTTTGAAAAATCATAACTCCCAATTATGACTTCTAAAAATTACAAACCATATGTCATTTTCAAGGTAATCTTTTCCTCTACAACTTTTCAGAAGCTCACTCACACCAGTTCAGTCCACTTAAAATGTTAAAATTGCCTCTAATCAGTAAACTCACAAAATCACACTTAAGCTAGGTTTCATCCAAAATGCTCAAAACCAGTCATTAGTAATCAATTCATATCTCCAAGTATACAATTCTAAAAATAGCAAGATCGGTAGCAATGGAAAGATAATCAAATATGCTACAACTTCCATGAAGACCATTCTCCCTAATTCCATCTCAATTAAGTCATAAAAATCAACAAAACTCAGATTTCATGGTTGCGGTTACTGTTCACAGGCAATGGAACAGTAACTTTCCATGCAAAATTTCACCCTTCTATCATTGAAATTCAACAACACCTATTTCACACTAAATTAAAGCCAACATCCCAAAGTTTCAGTGGCCACTAACCTGACCTCATTTGCATTTCTACACAATAAGTTATGAATAAAACAGTAACATCAATTATAATTCCAACTTTCCAGATTTAAGGTTAACCTTAGTTCACCCACTTCTAATTCCTTTTTCACATCACTAGACATCAAAATAAATACAAATAAAATATTACTCCAGTCACACATATACTAGGGTTAATACTGAAAAATTTACAGCATTAAATTCCTCAATTCAAAAACTCAATTAATTATCCTATTCAATTCAAAAATCAAACCACATCATTAACTTCAATGCATCTTCATCTAACCTCATCCCTTTTCATCAAATCATAATAACCATCACTTTAATGCTTACCTCAACCTAATACATGCTTTAAACCCTTTTAGTAACTACCCACACTATCATGACATTTAATCCATATAAAAGACATCATTTAAACTCAAAACTATAATGAAAACTTACCTAACACAATTCTCCTTCAAAGCTCCAACTTCCAACTTTTACCTTCTAACCTTTATACCAAGCTACCACCTTTTCCTTCTCAAGTATATACAATACTCATCATCTAGCTTTGATGAGCTCAAAGAACTTTGCTTAAAGCTATGGAGAAATGGAGAAAAGGAAAGCAAAAAATCGATGGTTTTCAATGGAGGAGAAGTTTGTGTGTTTGTATCTTCGGATGGCTATAAAACAAAGCCTTAAAAAAATCAATCTTTAAAGACCTTAAGACATACCCATCCGTAAGCATTGAAGGAAGCATTTATTGTCACTTTATAAATGGCAAAATACCATTGGTTACTTTGTATTTGGAAAGTCAAAATAGTCATTTAATAATCCAGCCCAAAATTTTACTCCAATTAAACTCCAATGACCCTACTTTCAGTCCCAAAATAAAATACCCAATATTACAGTACCAGTGGGTAGCGATTTTTGCTACCGAGAAACGACCGGTTCGTCAATTGGTGATTTATCCGGTCCGAGAATTTCCCCGAATTATTTTTATGAGAATTAATGAAATTCTCTAAAATTATAAAACAGGTAACAGTGCACTCCAAATGATTTTTCAATCACGACAATCACCTTTTTCTACCCCAAAACATGTTTAGGCCAGTTACCGGCGATTTTGCCAGTCTGGGAATTTTTCTCCGAAAAATTCCAGAAAAATTCCTGAAAATCTCTTAAAATGTAAAACGCTCAATGGCGCACTCAAAATAATTTTTCAAATCCCATAACCCCGTTAATCACAATAAAATTGCTTTAGGCCCAATTACCGGGAATGTCATGAATGCATTTACCGTAATTCCGTATACACAATTGATACTGTGTATCAATCCTATTATGCATGAACAGTAATGATTATTCCTTATCAATCTCATCCTATGCCAATTTTACTATTTTACCCTTCCAGGAGGGGTGGGATGTTACAAAAATTTAATCCATAAAATTAGCTAAAAGCTTCAGCCTAACCTTGAAGCTTCGGGGAAGCTACTCACTCATGGTAGGATGAAAACCACAAACATTCAAGGCAACAAACATCATATGAGACCCTAAATAATAAATAGAGGATAAATGGATTTTCGGGTCTCCCTTTTTGTGTTTATTATTTTACACCTCTCCCTGATGTTGCGTCCTTGCTTGGTTTGCTTTGCTCTCCTTCAGCTCTTCAATAAATTAATTGCCACAGAAATTAGAGCTGGTAAACAGCATTAGGCGATATCAGATAATAAAACAGATAACGAATGAGTTTCGGGTCTCCCTCTAATGTGTGGTTCGCGTCTGCATCCTTGGTGAATCAACCTGGTGGGCAGCCTCCTGCGTAAAGTACTCAAATGTAGCGTGATATTCCCTTGTTGGTGTTTGCGTGATTTTCTTTTAATTACTTGGTGAGTCGGCGTCTATTGGAGAGCTCCAGTGTTGGTGCGTGTGTGGGTCATCTCCTGGTGGTGTGCGTTCTTGGTGCTTGCTCTACCTAGCTGCATGCATCTGCTTCTAGAAAGTGAAGCTCTGATACCACTCTTGAAAGTGCTCCCTCCAAGGATTGAAGAAAGCTCCTTCAGCTAGCAACCTTGTGCCTTTGTTCAAGACTTTGCTCACACAAGAGGAAATCACTGCAACACTCTTCTACTCCTCCTTTGTTCTTGACTTTGTACTTTTGATCGCTCTACTCGAAATTTGCTATCGAAACCAAATAACAATGAAAACATAACAAGAAGATTGAACTTTAGAAGAAAAAAACGATCTTGTATTGATGATTTCGATTTTTTTCTTTCTTCCTCCTTCTACTTCTCTACTTCTAAACTTGTTGCTGGAAAAACAATGTAACAAAAAAGAAACTTGAAAGAAAATGATCTTGTATTGAAGGTTTTTGTGTTTTCTTACACTTTTACCTTCTTCACTCTTCTAACTCTACATCTACATCTCTACTTACTTCTACTTTTCTACTTACTTTCTTCTTCTACATCTCTCTCTGCATCTACTTAAAATAAGGAGGATAATGAGCTTTATGTATAGCTCTACAACTTTCTCTCGCTACAACTTTTGTAAAAAGAGTGAAAGATAAAAACATGATCGATAATAACTAATTGATGGACAAAAACTTGACTGATGAATAACGCTACTCGATTTAGCTAGACACAAAAGTAACTCCGCTTGTCTTTAGCTTAACTAGAACCAACATCTCGCAAAAGGTGAAAATGTAACAGCATGAACAGCACACATTTTTCAGTCTGCAACTTGATTTTCCAGAACCAAAGACCATATACAAATCCTATTGTTAGTTGTGGATTAATATTCTTCACTTCATGCATTTGATTAACACTAAACTTGATTTTGCTAATTAAATTTCTTGAACTTTGCTTCATCTTCTTTGGTTACTTCTTCGCGATTTTAGGTTACTTCCTTCTCGCGATTTTAGGTTACTTCCTTCGCAATTTTTCCCCGCACTTCTTTGTTCTTCTTCTTCAACACTTCAGTGCCCAAGACAACTCATCTCAACAGCTCCTCCTTTGTCTTCAGGAGCTCTGATACTTACAAGTTCATGACCATCGGATTCATACTGCTATTATTCGGTTTGGTCCGTGCTAGGTGAACCGTGAAGCTCGATACCACTCTAGAAAGTGAAGCTCGATTCCACTCTTGAAAGTGCTCCTCCAAGGATTCAAGAAAGCTCCTTCACTAGCAACCTTGCACCTGCTCACGCAAGACTGCTCACACAAGAGGAAATCACGCAACACTCTTCTACTCCTCCTTTGTTCTTGACTTTGTACTTTTGATCGCTTCTACTCGAAATTTGCTACGAAACCAAATAACAATGAAAACATAACAAGAAGATTGAACTTTAGAAGAAAAAACGATCTTGTATTGATGATTTCTGATTTTTTCTTTCTTCCTTCTTCTACTTCTTCTACTTCTAAACTTCTGCTGGAAAACAATGTAACAAAAAAAGAAACTTGAAAGAAAATGATCTTGTATTGAAGGTTTTTGTGTTTTTCTTACACTTTTACCTTCTTCTACTCTTCTAACTCTACATCTACATCTCTACTTACTTCTACTTTTCTACTTACTTCTCTTCTCTTCTACATCTCTCGTGCATTCATTTAAAATAAGGAGGATAATGAGCTTTATGTATAGCTCACAACTTTCTCTGCTACAACTTTTGTAAAAAGAATGAAAGATAAAACATGATCGATAATAACTAGTGATGGACAAAAACTTGGATGATGAATAACGCTACCTGATTTAGCTAGACACAAAAGTAACTCCGCTTGTCTTTAGCCTAATCTAGAACCAACATCTGCAAAAGGCTGAAAATGTAACAGCATGAACAGCACACATTTTCCAATTGCAACTTGATTTTCCAAAGAACCAAAGACCGATATACAAATCCTATTGTTGGTTGTGGATTAATATTCTTCACTTCATGCATTTGATTAACACTAAACTTGATTTTGCTAATTAAATTTCTTGAACTTTGCTTGATCTTCTGCTGGTTACTTCCTTCTCGCGATTTTAGGTTACTTCCTTCTGCGATTTTAGGTTACTTCCTTCTGCAATTTTTCCTGCACTTCTTTGTTCTGTTCTTCTTCAACACTTCAGGCTGCCCAAGACAACTCATCTCAACACTGCTCATGTCATTTTTATTTCAAACCCACTCGCTCCAAGCTCTCCTCTCTAGCTTCAATTCACGCCACTCTCCCCAGCTCTCTTAATTTTCTATTACTTGCACAGGACACATTCCACTCTCACTCTCACACACCTCACGCACACTCTCACACTCTCACGTTACTCACCTTTCATTTTATGTCCAGCTCATTGCCAACTCACGTTGAGCCTCTCTTGGTGTGTAACGTTACTCACCTATCACTCACCTTCAGCATGTGTCTTTCTTCCTTCAGCTCAAGCCCCCATTGGAGAGTGTTATGTTTGCTTCTAATGTAACGTTCAGCCCCCTTCTTTTTTACGCTACTCACCTTTTGCTTGTGCTATCTTTTCTTTTCTCCAAAGCTACTCCTTTCAGCTCTAGTTCACGCCCATTTCACTTGACTCACACACCACCCATGTAACGCCCAGCTCTCACTCACCCCCTAGATTCACTCTTGTTCACTTACTCTCCATTTCCCGCCCACACAACACTCTCTTGTTAACGCTCAGCCCCTAACTCTCACCAGTTCACTTGCTTTTTATTTTCCTTTCACGCCCAGCTCACTCTCGTTTATTCCCAGCCCACCATGTAATGCACACCCATCTTAGTTCACCCACAGCCCATGCACACACCCATCTTGATGTAACGCCCTTCACTCCCATGTGTCAGCCTTTCTTTTATTTCTTTGCTGTCCTCAATTAAAAGCTTTCTGTGTAGTGGTGTTTGCATGGTGCGTGGGTCTCCCATCTAGCTGTCTTGATGGCTTGTTGTCTTCTCCTTGGCTATTTTCACCAGCTACTCCAGTTATCCACCCATTCTCCACTGATGTGTGTCTCCAGCTGGTGTGCATGGGTCTCTCTTCTGGTGTAACGTTTGTCCTCTTGGAGTTGTCTTCTCCTTACATGCTGTTCACGCACCAAACCTTCACTTCATTTTCTGTTTTATTTCTTCTTCTTTTTTTCATGCATTCACGCCCCCACAAACTCAGCCAGCTCTCTTCTTTTCTTTTCTTTTTTCAATTCCCCTACTCACCCTATAACGCACAGCCCCCACTTGTTTTTGTCCAGCACCACTTTGTCTACTCCTTTAATTCACTCACCTGACGCTACTGGCCCCATGCAACGTCCAGCTCCTTTGTTTTGGTGGCTCCTCATTTTATTAAGTCCTCTCCTCATGTGCCAAGGCTCCTGCGTTTTCTCGTCTTAGACAACCCTCATGTGTGTTGTTTTGGACAGCTCCTTGCTTCTTTTTTTATTCACCTGCAATGGCAACTTTTTTTTTGGACTAATTTTAGGCCAAATTTCTTGCTTTTTCTTTTAATGAAAGATGAGAAAATAAAATACATAACAATCTCAATACAATTAAATCAATTAACCTAAAAAAATGCTACTATAATGAACGAATAAACATGCAAAATAAATGCAAATATGATCTAAATATCTATATAAAATGGACTAAACACCAATCTGTAATATACTTGGCTTAGAATCCAGTTTTTCACGAGTGCACCAACCATCACTACAACAAATTAATACAATCCGCGACGTTTTATTAAAAAACGTCACGGATTGTAAAGACTTTTCGTGACGTTTTTAAAACGTCACGAAAAGTTTACATTTTTTGTGACGTTTTATACAAACGTCACAAATTTATAACATTTTTTGTGACGTTTTTTTATTAAAACATTGCGAAATAAAAAGTTTGATGTTTTGTTGAACAAAACGTCGGGGTTGATTTGTTTCTTAATATTTAAAATTTTGCCATTCGTGTTACTTTCCACTTTCTTCTCGGCGTTTCTTCTTTCTTTGGTTTTTCTAGTTTTCTTATTTCTCGCTTTATGTTGTCCACGAATCGGTTGATTCTCGGACAGCGTTAACAAAATGTCAAGTTTGCCCCATCTCGCACTCGTCTCTCGTTTTCTCCATAAGGGTCTTGGCGCTTTTGTCTCTACTCTAAGTAACTGGATGGAAATCATCCAAGTCGAGTTAGCATCGACAAGATCTGGTCATTGCAATTGGGGTTTTGGAGATTAGGGATTCGGCGCGCAAGATTTCTTCTTATGTGTGCAATTCATTGGTTATCAGACACTACAAAAAAAATAAAGTTTAGCGACGAAATTTACCGCAGAATTTGTACATATTCCGTCGGTAAGCTTATTTAGCGACGGAATTTATTCACAAAAAAAGGCGTCGAAGATATGGCCGTTACTAAATTTAACAACGAACATTTTCTGTCGGTAAATTTACCGACAAAATTTTTGTTTAGTCGGTAAATTTTTCTGTCAGAAAATTAGCAACGGAATTTGTAATTTTGTCTGTAATTAGCGATGGAAAAAATTCCATCAGTAAAATCCAATATATTTACCAACGGAATTTTTTTCCGTCGGTAAATTTGCTAAAAATTATTTTTTAAAATTTATCTACAAACTGTTTAGTTTCTCTAGAAGCCACTATAGAGAGAACTTCATTATTTCAAGTAAAAGAATTAAAATATTAAAATTCATACTAAAACAAAATGAAAATAAAGAACTGAAATTATTTTTCAAACAAAAACATTTCATCAAACACCTTACATACATAAGAAATTTATGAACACATCATAACTAAAATCACGTCTTGTCCTTTTTATCACTAACATTTATACCTTAAAGTTGTTTTTCAATAATAAAATACACAAATAAACGAAAGTAATAAATACCCAAATTAACTTTCATCTAATATATGAAAAAACACATGACAGTAGTTGCAAAAATACCTCTATCGAAGGACACGATGACAATAGCTGGAGAAGACAACATCATCGAACAGAAAAGGAGTCCACAATAGAGAAATGGGCTCTAAGAAAACCGAAGAGAAGATGTAGGAAGAAGGATGAAGAAGAAAGGAAAAAGAAGATAGAAGTGGGAGGGAGATGTCGGGTGAGTTTATATTTAAAAAGAATTTACCGACGGAAATTTTCGTTGGTAAATTCAAAAAAAATTTATACCGCCAATAATTCCCGCCTTTTTACCGACGGAAAGAAAATTTTCATCGCTAAATTAATTTACCAACGGAATTTACCTACGGAAAATTCCGTAGATAAATTCAAAATTTTTTATTCCGCCAAAAATTCCCTCTATTTTTAGCGACGGGCATTATCTTTGTTGCTAAATTCATCGCTAATTTTGCAAGAAGCTAATTTTCTCCAAATTTAGCGACGAGTATTAGTACCGTCGCTAAATTACTCAATTTTAGCGACGGAAATATGCTTTCCGTCGCTAATTTCCAACGACATATTTTCTGTCGGTAATAAATTACCGACGGCTATATTTCTCCGTCCCTAATGTCCGTCATTAGTTTTGTCGCGATAAATTCCCTCCAAATTTAGCGACGAATATTAGTTCCGTCACTAAATCAGTTAATTTTAGCGACGGAAAGCATATTTCCGTCGCTAATTGCCTACGAAATGTTTCCGTTGCTAATTTACATTTTTTTTTGTAATGAGAGCCATGGCCAAGAAGAATAGCAACTCCTCTTCTCCTCGATCTTCTTCTTCTGGTATCTCTCTCTCCTCCTCTCTTCATTTCTCTCTTAAAAGCACCCTAATGTTATGTCCAAAAAAGATTTGCTATTGGGGTTTTTTTTTAATGTGTTGTTTGTCTGGATTGGCTGAAGCAATATCATTGATTTTTTCTGTCTCTATGTTTTCCTATTTTGTTTTTCCTATCAGTTTTGGAGATTGTGTTCTGGATGCTTCAGGTAAGCAAAAACAGATTCTTAATAGGATTTTGAATTGTGGATTGCCAATATTTACGTGATGGCATGTGGCGTAGGCGTCGATTGCTATAATTGATGTATTGTTGGAATGTATCTCTTGAGTATTCATTTGAAAACCTTTAAATTTCAAATTTCTGGGTTTCTGTTTGTTTGAAAATTTGGGAATTTTCTACCTATCTACTTGTCATATTTAGTGGGCAATTTCTATTTTCATTTGTGAAATATCTTTCAAGCTTATTTCATTTGGAAAGTAACTTGTTGCTTTTTTCAAGACATGTTGGTTGTCAATTGCATCTATATCAGTTAACAAATTTGAGTTTTTTGTCTACCTTTTATTTAAGTTTTAATTAATTTTTGTTTGAACACAGAGAGATCATCAAGCCATTGATATTCTTCTGGCAGAGATTGATATCTATGAGCTCTTTGCTTTCAAACATTGTAAAGGAAGGAGAACAAAGCTAGCACTTTATGAAGGTAGAATAGAATCATTGTTCTTGCTTGTCGGATTTGGAAGTGCATATTAGCAATCTGCTTACAATTTCAAGTTTTGTTGTCCTTCTTATTGTTCATAGGTCAAATCTAATCGGATTTGTTCTATTTTGGAGCTTGATGAGAAAATGTAGGATCTGAAAAATGAACTCCAGTCTTTTGTAGGCGAAGAATATGATGAGAGCCATAAGGTAAAGGCCATAGATGCACTTAAAAGAATGGAGAATTGGAATTTATTCAGTGATACACTTAATTCCTTAGGATTCTAGTGGAAGCATGAAGAGGATGTTTAAATACTTTCTTTGAATAGTAGCAGAAGTATATCGGGAGGATGGAACATTCTTTGTATTGCATACGGTTATTGTTATTTAAGCTTAATGGAGTAACAATACAACAGATGATGTGTAATAATGTTTGTTTTCTTTAAGCTTAATGTATTTCATTTTCTTTGCCCTTGCATATTATGGTTATGTATTGGCCATCTTTGACCTGAACTTTAAGATTTGATTTGACCTGAACTTTGGGATTTGATTTGCTAGAATACATGTTTCTTTCGCCCTTGCAATTTTTAATGATGGGGCTGGATTTGATTTGCTTTTTCAAGCGTCCTGATCTGTTTTTTTTTTAGTAATGAAAAGATCCTCTTCTAACTTGCATTCTTAACTTTGACGTGGAGACTAAAGAGTAACAACTTAGATAACTCCAATGTGTCAAGCTTTGACTTGATCTGAAAGGTAATTCTCTATATATTAATAACATAATACTAATCAAATTATTAATTTATACCAACTTTATTATCTGTCACTTGAAAGTTTTATGTTTTTTATATTTATCAAATGTTATGAAATTAGGTTTGTTCATTATTATCATTTTCTAATATTATATACATTATTCTTAGAGATCCGATACATTTGGGCATGGAGTTTTTAGGTTATTAAATATTATTTACTACTGAATAAAAAGTATTAATAGTTATTTAATTAAATAAATATTGTCTAATTAATCAAATTTGTGATTAAATGTTTTGAGAGGAGTTACAAATTTACTATCAAAATTGTATATATTGATCTTGTATAAAACATAGATTTTAATTATTTAGCAATGACTAATGACGCTAATTAAAGGCTTCATGATTTTTCAATTGAATTTTAAATTGATTTGTCTCCACCATTTCTCTGAATTAGACATATATGATCTAGAAGATTTAAATAGTTATTAAACAAATAAGGTTTAAAAATTGTGTTTTAAATATAATAATAATTATAATAGTAATAATAATAATAACAATAACAATAATAACAACAACAATCATTATACTCAATGGAAGTCAAGCTTCAAATTTAACATTGAAATTCAATACCTTTTCTCCCACATATTTAAAAATAATACCTATTAAAGCCAAACCTCATCTCAATTGCATAACCACATAAAAAGTTATGGCAAAAATATTAAAACACAAACAAATCCAATTTTTAGCTTTTCAACCTAACTCAAATTATATCACTTGCATACCAATTCTACACCAATAACTACTCAATTTATTCAACACATCACCCACAATTGAAGCAAGGCCATACGGTGTTTGTCAAATTTATGAAAAGGGTGAAGGAAGGTATCTTTATAAATGAAAAAAATTACGCTAAAGAACTATTCAACTACTTCAAATTGGACCAAACCAAACTAAAAAATTAAAGACACCTATGAGAAAGAATTAACCAACTTCATCTTCTAACTAATACAATCACAACAAAGAATAGGCATTTCAATAAACACCTAATATGCATCAAACAATTTTTGCAACATCACAACCAAATTTCAAAACTTAACCTTCTAACACTAACATTTGAACCTTCATTCTTCTTACCCATTCACAAATTACTCAAACATACCAAACAAATCAAATAAACAAACAAAATTCCTTAACAAAAAACTTAAACCATTTGCAACATACCTTACCAAAATGCAACGATCGTGGAAGAAGAGGATGAGTTTCTGACGATGACCTCAATACCGACGACAGACTAGAAAGCGGGGGGAGAACTTGTCTGAGGAGAGGAGATGACATGGGAGGGAGGAGAAGAAAATCAAAGCAGACCCGACGGTGGGGGGGAGCAGCTGCGAGTTTGTTTTAACCAGAATAAAACGATGTCGTTTGGTCTTAAACTAAACGACATCGTTTTGTTTAAGTTAATAGCGTTTAATCGCAAGGAGATGATAATGTATTGGTTAAAAATTTGTCTATGGAATTTTTCATCGCTAATATTTCAGCAAAAAATTTATAACTTTAAAACTCTGCTAGTATTTCCCGCCTTATTTCCCTACGGTAATTATTCTGTCTCTAAATTATATTTTCACATCCAATTTACCAACAGAAAACTAAATACTGTTGATAATTTGCAACATTTTTTTGACGTTAATTTTCTATCCCTAATTCCTTATTTTCTTGTAGTGCAAGGCAAAAACTTAGAGTAGGCAAGAAAAAGGGACAATATCAGGTGTTGACATGCATTGATGCACATTGACAGAAATCTTCGACAAGATGCAAGATTCAAATGTGAGACTAAAAGAAGGCTTGAGATAGACATCGAGTAGAAGGTTAGCTAGATCACAAGCATAACGGTGGCAAGTAAGAGTTCCAAGGTAAATTAGCAAGTTAGATTAAGCATTGTGTGAGTTTTGGTGGAGTTTCGGATCTTGTACGACTTTACTTGGCTAAAGTTGAGTTCTTAATGGACTAAGCACTTAATGTATGCTCAAATGAACGGACCATGACTAATGGACTTGACATAGAGAAGCATTAGACCATATTAGTGTGCTATGACAGGCTTTAGGTTTGGATAAATCATCATCAACAGATAGAGATCATCAGAAGATCTTGGATGATGTCACAGATAAGATCACAAAGGATAAATATCAGCTCTAAGAGATAAATATCATATAGGAGAATCATTTAAAGATAGTTGAGATCTTCATGGATATTGATAGATCATTCCTAGATAGATGTAATCTTTCATCTTATTAGTTGTGATGTAGATAATTCATATTAGATAGAGTCTTAATTGGATGAAGATGTCATCATATTGGCTAGTGTGATGTAATATGATAAGGATAAGATGTGATCTTAGCTAGTTGAGTTTAATTAGGGCTCTAACTTGGCGATATAGAGTTTTCTATAAATAGCTCATTTAAGCCTTGCTCTTCTTTAGAAGAGAGTGTGTGAATCACAAGGATTGAGAGAACATTCCCTAGTATACTTTGAGGGAGTATAATAAAGGTTAGCTTTTGACTATGTCTCTCTTTCTTGTTATTATTGTTATTATGAATATTTAGTTCTTTTATAGTTTCTTGCGATTGTGAGAGTTAAACACTATGAGGGTCATGAGGTGTTAGAGAACAAGGTTGTTGATCAATGATCACGTGGGAAGGTTAAGTCTTACTTAAACAGATATAAGTGAGATTGTCAGTTTAAGGGGCTTGCGGTATAAGTTCAATACTTAGAAAAACCTTTGTAACACCAACCATGGTGCATAAATGGCAAGTCTAATTAATGTCAATACAATATTGTCACATTTTTTAGTTGCAACATCATATGGATTCAATTCTTCTAAGATCAATAACTCTTTTACTACAATTTCCATCAACTCTTCTAAGAGTGAACGAAGAAGAGAATGTAAGAAAGGTGACAGAATATATGATTATGACGTGTACAATGATCTTGGAATATTGGGAAAAATGTTTGGTAACCATTTATATATAGATATATAGAGAAAAGTTTGCACTACAACAAAACAACACATTTAGCGTCGTTTTTAAAGTAGACGTCGTGAATGGTATGAGGCATTCACGACGTCTGGTAAGTCGTGAAGAAAAGATGGAATATTCTGCGACGTTGTATTAAGACGTCGAGGATAAAGGAAGTGTTTAACGTCGTTTTGGTAGAAAGACATCCCAAAATAGAATAAACGTCGTTTTGGAGAAATAGCCGTCGGGGAAGGCCTTGTCCACGTAATTAATTTCTGCTCCCCCAATTTTCCAAACGAAAACCGAAGCCTCCCTCTCATCTTCAATTCGTCAGTCTCCCGCTTTCATCTCTCATCCAACCTCTCGTTCCCTCTGTCATCTTAAATGGAGTCTCCAGCGCTGCGTTTCTCCCTTCCTCTTCATCATTTTAACCTTCCGTCTCTCATTTTTGTCGCTACGATCGGCCCTCTATCATCACCGATGGAGTGCATGTGCGTCTTCTATCTTAGGTAAGTCATTGAAGTAGTTTTGCGATTAATGTCGGGTAATGTAAGTTTTTTAGTCGATTGAAGTAGTTTTGTGATTAAAGTCGGGTAATTTGGGTTGGTTTGTGTTTTGCGATTAATGTCGGGTAATTTGGGTTGCGATTAATGTCGTTTGTTTTGATTAATTTGGGTTTTCATTGTGTTTTATGAATTTTTACGGTGATTGTGGTCGTAAAGATAGTTAATGCTATTAGTTGGGTTGTGTTCGTGGTAAGTTTCATTCTTCTCGTCCCTTTATGTGTTGGTAGATAGAGATTTAGCTTTCAATATCCTCACGGCTGTTGGGTTTAGGTATTCTTATTTCACCGTCTCGAAACTCTTTCTCGTATAAAAAATAGGTTTAATAAAACTAATGTTTCTCAAACATAATTCTTGACATTATTCAGACTATTTAGATAAGTTCCTTAGATTAATATGTTGCAGTAGAACTATCGTGACTGATGCCTTCTAACGACAAAGAAGAAAGAATAAGTTGTAACTTGTTCTGCGGATAAACAATTTCATTGACATCTTCAAACAACATTGACGAGTAATTCGATGATCTTCTAAACTTAAGATTTAGAGATTTGTAAGAAATGATAGATAGCAATAGCATAAAGGAACTTATCTGACCTTCAATTATTCATATCATGTATGTTTGCTATAAGAAAAGTAGAACATCATTATACCACTATGAAAATGAAGCGAGTGTAGGATGCGTAGGACCTTATGAAGAATTCAAATCATGAGTGGCTGATACAGTTTTAAAACTCTAACAAAAACTTATGAGCCTCCCTAATCTCTGATCATTGCATATAAAGCTACTAAACCTCACCTAAAACTCACAAAGGATTTATAAGGGTCAGTATATCGAGAGGCAGTAGAACAATTAACTTAAGAAAATATGTTCATTTGTATTATCATATAATGGAGGGTATCTGAATCATTGTCCTTATTTGTTGCTACCACTACTACTTGTATTTTGTTATCATTCTGTGGATTTTCATTTTCTTCTATGACAATGTCTTCATTTCCAGTAGCTACAACAATTTGCATAGTGTTAGTCTCCTCTTCAGCTTCTGTTGCCATATGTTGAGTTTGTATGCTGTCATTTTCATTTAGATCCTAAGAGAAGTTAGATTTAAACAGTCTACTAGTGCCTCTCCAAGTCTTTTTAGCTAAGGTAGATGGAGGCTTCCATACATAGGAGACTTTAACTACATCTTTAAGTAGCTCCATGTTGTAATTATATTGGATCCATAAAATTAATCAACCGTTATTTTACCACTACATTTCTAGTTCTCCATTTTCTAAAAGTATGATCATTCTTTTGGTTTGTAAAAGGTCTTTATTTACATTTTTCAGTTTTTCTTTACTTAGGACTAGAAGCTTATTTCGTACCATAAAGTTTTGTAACGATACTTATTACACCAATTCTCTCTTTAAAAATTTCATTAAGGATTCCATAATTAGTAGAAACTTTCTAATATAAAATTTTCTATAATTTCTCCATCAATTTTTGTCTTAATTGATTAACTTAAGAAAATATGTTCATTTGTATTATGATATAATGGGGGAGTTTAAACCAATTTCCTACTACAATCTGTCTTCAAACTTATATATAAAATGATGGTATTGAGGCTGAAAGCTTTGCTAAGTTCCCTAACTTCAATAACTCAAGGTGCATCCACTAAAGGGATAGCTGTATTTGCCATTGATAGGGGTACCATAGGTTCATAACTCTAGGAAAAACATAATGAAAATCTTAGAGCTAATACAAAAACGACTCAAGCAAAGTTTTGACTTTCATCATTGATACGTAACACTTCCAAGTTTAAACTATTTGCATCCACCAAATTTAAACACTTCAAAGTTTCTTTTAGCTTCTCATCAAAGACAAGTAATTAGAAACGAATATAAGGATCTAAGCTAAGTGTTCTCTGCAGCTTTAGGAAATCACTTTCAGCTATCCTTGGGATTCCTACTTTACTGTACTTAGATCGATGAAGTTAGTTGAAACAAGAATTTGTATGTTATATACGCTACTGGTATTGTTAGTCAACTTCTTGCAATTGAAACACATTAGATGACGACTATGGATTTTGAATCGAAGTAGGACATGATGACCCATTCTTGCGATAACTAGTTCTGATGTGAGCTAAATGGTTGTGAAATGCTATTATACATTGCAGCTACTTAGCAATTACCTAGCTAACTTCAAGCTTTATTGGTTTCTGTGTTTACATTTAGTTTTCTTATTCATTAATGTGAATAACAGTTCATATTATGATATTCTGTGTTCTGTGTTTACAAAGGCATTTGTGAATGGCTGCTATGAAATAGGACCTATCCTTAGAATTATATGTGTTCAGCCATTAGGCTTATGAACACATATAATTGTGAATGGCTGCTATGTAAAAAAAGATGTTGCATATAGAACTTGTTGTTGAATCAAAGAGATATTGTTTGCTCATCTAGCCTTTAATAATCTGAGTCTTTCTATGAAGTGACACTAAGGACTAGTGTAATTTCAATCAGCAGCTGAAGTGATGATATTTTTGTCTTACTACATATCTACTTATCCTTTTGTTATTATAGCCTTATAATCTGTCTTTGTCAGCCTTCAATGGCTATCTCATTGAATTGCTTAATGTTTCAAACAATATTTTAGATTTAGTGGTGTAAATTAATCTAAAGTAGCTTACAATTTTTCTTTAAAAATCGGTAATACAAAATATGTCTTGTTTATAAATCAAATGTTTAATTTTCTGGTTCCTTGGCTTGTACTGAAAAATGTACTGATGGTTTGGGCCTCCTACTTCCTTTGTTTGCATAATTATTTCTGCTTCCTTGATTTTCAGGCAACAAATGTACTGAAAAATTTGAATTTATTCAGTGAATGAACCTGATTTTTATACACAAAAGCTATAACAATGCCTAGAAAATAATGCCTTGTTCTCTATATGCCTTGTTCTGCTATAATAAGCATGAGTTTTTGTCAACACTATAGTTGATTGACTATTACACTATATAGTAATTCCTTGATGTGGATTACATGAATTGAAGGTGAACTGACTAGTAATTATGAATGTGATGCAGATATGCCTATCTTTGATGTTTAAATGATGACCATTTTCCACATACAATTGAATCTTTTTTTGGAAGATGCATAAACACATACACATTAACTAAACAACTTGCAACCTGTTATTGATATAGTTGATAGTAAACAATGCCTCTTAGCTGGAATTTTATAAATGATACATGGATAGATATACTTGGATAGATATCTCTTCATTACTCCATATAGCATGTTTAATTTGCTTACAGTGATGCTTATGTGAATGACATAGGATTTACACACTAATGCCGATGTGAATGTAGATTGTATTGACATGGGACCTGGTCTACCCAAGAAGAAGAATAAGGCTGCACCAAGTACTTTAGTACCTACACAACTGCAGTCGCGATATCGTCAGCTAATTGGAAGTGCAGCTAATGAGCCATGCGCTCGTACACAACCACAAGATAAGACACCTGCACCTGCACCTACACCTACAGCTACACAGGCACTAGCTCACGCTGTGCACTCACCGATCGCATCGCAACACCAAGAGAAGTCAATTCTATGCCCAAGACATCGTCTGAGATCGGTATGAACAAATTTGAATATGCGACGCAATATTAGCTATACGTCAACTTCTGAAGAGATGCCTCCAGCTTCAAATTATCAGACACCAGTTAATCCTCCTATGTCTAATTATCTGACACCAGTTAATCCTCCTGCTTTTAATTATCTGACACCAGTAAATCACGCTCTTCCTTCCGGTGTCGACTCCTCTTCTGCAAGCACTGCAGGTATGATCTTAACATTAATTAGATTTATCATTAATTGTTATATGTTAATTATAAACTATTCTTTTTCTATCTTAGGATCCACAAATGTTCCAAAAAAAACAAGCGGTGTCACGAAAGGACACGGATTAGCAAAAATTAACAAGGCGATAGGTAAAAGATTGGAGATAGAGATTTCCCCTGCTGAAGGACGACCAACCAACTCCATACAGTCTGCCAAATTATCGAGTGAGATTGGTCTGATATCCCGAACTTCTTTGCTTGTTAGGACAAAATTTTCAAAAATTACTAATGAGGAATTGGACATTGCATTTGATAAGTTAGACGTAAGTATTCTAAACCAATCCAATTTGTACGTGTTTTCCATTTGGTTAAAGTGTTCACCAATAACTTATAATTTTTTGCAGCAAAAGTTGGAAGTCAAGGGAATGAGGACTGACAACGAAATACATGCCGCTGTTAAGAGGTTTCTTTCATTAAGGTCTAAAGATCAAAGGTATAATTTAAAAAGGCATTTTACCAAGTACAGAAAGGATGTGAAGCTGCATAATGTGACATTGGCGGAGTGGATGGATTTATGTGAGTATTGGGAGTAATCAGCTACAAAGGTTAGTTCTTATTTGATAAAAAACTTTATTTCACAACTTCTTTGATTACTAATTATATTTTAGTATTTATTCTTTTTGATTTGTAAATGTTATAATAGATTTTGCTACATGTATGATTAGGAGAAAAGTCAGAAAGCCAAACTAGCTAGGAGTCAGGTGAAATGTCGACCAAACTCTGGCTCCAAGGCCTTTGTAGCGATACGACATGAGATTGTGAGTTACCATCTTTTTAATTATATTTTACTTTGATTGATATTTAAAATTTTATGAAAAGCATTACTTGGAATATTTTTTTTTACAACAGAGTGACAGGGATGGAGAAGAGTGTGACCAGATGAAACTATGGTATCACACTCATTATGATGAAAGCAAAGATCAATGGACAATCTATGAAAGCAAAACAAAATGGGTCGATACATAGTTCATTTACAAATATTTGTTAAATGGCAATGTGTATGTAATTAATTCTTACTTTTCAGAATTAATGTGTCATGAAATGACACATTCAATAAAACAAGGTCATCCGATGACGATGAGATGAAGTGTGCGACAAAGTCCTCGACACTAGATCAGATTACATTGTTGGCATGGGAATTGGGCCTTGACCACAAGGTAATACTTCGACCAGAAAGAGACTTCGAGACGAATTAGAAGAGTCAAAGAGGGCTAATCAAGTATTGCAGTCTCAAGTCAATGATTTGACTAAACAATTTAAAGAAATGCAGGATCGATTGGAGCTTTTATGTTCTACAAATAATGTTCGTTCAGACTAAATATGTACTCATTTTGATATATTAAACACTTATTACGTTTTGTTTATTTTAATTATCGTTTTATGACATATTAAGAATTGCAATTTAATTAATAAATTGTTTGTATGTATTCAAGTCTTGTTATACATGAATAATTATTGATTATATATTCAAAATATTGTTGCATTATTAAACAAATTAATTTCATTACTAATATTTAATAGTTATTAAATAAATATTATTTTAATATTTACTTAAATTTAAATTTAGCAAATAATTAAATAAAATTGTTTCCGAAATTTAAATCATATTTAAATAAAAGCTAATAACAAATCAAATTTATTCAAATTAATTTTACCTAAATTTAAAAATTAAATTTAATAATTAAATTTGATCAAATTATAAATTATTCAATATTCATATCAATTAAAACAAATAATGAATTCTAATTTTTATTAAAACATTATCAACATAATTTACCAAAATTTTTATAAATTAATTATAATTTAATAAAATCTTCATAATCCACGACGTCTATTGAATTAGGCGTCGAGAATATCAATTTTCCCGGCGATACGCAAAGCGTCGTTAAACCACATACAATCCCACGACGTTTTTACTAAGCGTCGAAATTATACGACTCTTTTACGGCGTCTTCATTAACGTCGTAGAATCGCTACGCCATCTACGACGTCTTCATTTAAACGTCGAAGATACCCATTACCTACCCCACTATCTACGACGTCTATTGCGACGTTCTAATAGACGTCGTAGATAGTTTTCTGCGACGTCTGGATGGATTCAACGACGTCTATTAGACGTCGCAAATTGTATGCTTTTGTTGTAGTGTTGGTTGTCATATGTAACAGTTCATCTAGTTTCCTATTTTTGGATCCATAGATTGCAACAGTAAGTTAATGGCCAGTGTAAGAAGTCAACGTGCTCCTGCTTAGGAGCATGACATTCAAATTGATGGCAACAAAAACGGAACAATATGCAAATACTGTGGACACGTGATGAAGAGTGGTGGAGTAACATGACTTAAATACCATCTTAATGGTATGAATCCTTGGCACAATGTACAACGTTGTGAAAGTGTGCCTGCTGAAGCAAAAAGTTATATAGTAACAATACAAAAAGGAAAACAAGAGCACAAGATTAAAAAAAAGGCTAATCGAATGGAGGAGATTCATGTAGCATTACAAGGACAACTTAAGCAACTGAAGTAGACAAAGAGGAGGATGATGATTATACAACATTTCCACGCGGAATGGATCCTTATGAGAAAAAAAGAAAATCTGGTGGCAATTCGTGCTTCTGAACAGAGAGAGTGGGAAAGAATTAAGTCATCTCCGTAAAATTTCACCCAGGGCTCAAAGAGGTGAGTCTAGTAGTCATGTCAGATCAGCAGTGCAACGCACGCAAAGTCTTTAAGAGCCACGGGCAAAGCTTGAACCAAGCTTATACAAGTTGATCATCTCAAGCAAGGGAAAAAAAATATAAAAAATCTCTTTTGTCTTTATCTTTCCTTATAAGTAAATTTTTTATTTATGAAAAAGTCCCACTCCCAGCTAGTAGAGCAACATCCCATCATTTAAAACATTTAGTGGTGAGATGTCAACAAGCAGGGACAGGTGTAGAACCCCCCGGCCCACCCCTTATGAGATTAAGACAAATTAAGTACTTGGATCTGGAGAACGACAAGATAAAAGAATATGTGAACAGTATGATGGAGAGAAAAATGGGACAATGAGCACTTTTGCAGTAATACATACAAAGCAAAGAAATAAATTAGCATATACTAGGATTATGAAACTAGTATATTGCTATTACAATATGAAGCTGAAGTTAAGAGATATGGAAGCAGAACAAGAAAATCATCAAGAGAATTTGATCTGACAGAAATATTTGATGTTATAATAGATGAAGAGGGTAATCAATTATTTCAGTGGATTAAACCAGTTCATTTAGATGATAAGGAAGGGAACCCAATTGCCCTACAAGCAGAAGAGGAGGGTATAAATGTTTCAAGAGTAATTGGCGAAGAAGTAGGTTCTTTTCAAAAGCTTAGGAGAGAACCAACTAAAACTCCCACTGCTTCAGCTCCTTCCAGGGGTACATATTCAGAATTTCAAACCAATGATAGTGACTCTGACTCAAGTGGTGACATCAATAGATATATACAGTAAAGTTAGAGGCGGTTACGAAAGAGAGTCACCAATTTTAGCGAGATTGAGTCCATTTACTGGTGAAGAATATTACACCCACGCAACACAAGATGAAGATCATGGAACTGGTGCTAAAATTTATGGTCAATGCAAATATAAAGAATTAAAATAAATACGTTCATGTTTTCAATTTTTTTTTCTTGTTTGCAAGTCTCTTCTTTAATAGAATTGGACTTTTGAGTCTTAGAAGTCGTCTCTGGCTCTCGTTTAAATGGTTCCTATTTAGTTTTCTCTGGACTTGGTATGTCAGAATTTATTTTGGAAAAACAAAAACTCAGACACCAAATTAAATAAAATAGTTCAACACTTGCACATGGCAATACATTATTACAGTCCAAATCATCAAAACACACAAAGGCAGCTAGCAGAGGGAACATCTGTTACCTGAATTAATACAAGAAGTACGTGTTACATGCATTATTATTAATACTAATTTCACACATCACGCACTTAAATAAGCCCTTGTTGTTGTTGTAAATCAGACACCCTTCAGCGTCAGGATTGCCGTAAAGATGGGGAAATTGTGTTTCCCAATTGAAGCAGACGAGGAGGTTCCTTTCCGCTGGTCGACACTGTTATCGTCCGAATAATAAACATCAGCTTTCTGCATTTTTCCCAGTATATAAGCCCACCAATTTGTGCCTGTCCAGTTACCTTTAGTACGGACCTCATTGTATACCTGGACAAGTTTTTTTCATCCATCAAAAAATTAATTTGTTAATTAAATTGTTCAATACATATATATGAACCAATTAACTAAAATCATAACAATGTTACTTTATTATGTACGTTTTTTTCTTCCCCCCAATATCATGCACGTATGTATTTGAATATGTAATTGTAAATAAATGAATGATGATGAGTATATAGGAAAAATGATCAATCTATAGTATTCGTATAAATGCTACTGCTCACAGTGGTGGAAAAATCCTTGTTTGCCTCCCAAGCGTTGTTCCAAGCCACCAACCAATCACAATCAGCCGCGTCAGCGTCCTTGCCATGATACACCACAGCCCCGATTGACTGAGTGGAGGCGTTGCCTTTGACGTGCAGAAAGGCACCCCACTGTCCGTTTGCAATCTGAATCGGGTATGGTGACTGTCCGATATGTCCTGCCCAGTCGTGTTTGAGAGCATACTTTAGGGTGTCACCGGTAGCATTGTAAACGAGGCAGAGTGTTCCCACATCGTAACCACAAGTTTCTTTTAGATCCAGTAAGTACTTGAGAGCCCTTTCATTCTTTCCATCAGAGTTTTTCAATTTGAGAGCCACGCCAGCCCTGTCAATGGGTTTCAGGTTTGTGTTGCCCTCAAACTCTGGTAGGCTCTCTAGAGTTGTGTTTGTGACTGGGATGCCAAACACACCGTCTCCCATTTCCTAAATTTTTTTCTTCTGCTTCTTTTTGTTTCTGTGCTTTTGCATTTCATTGCCTATGTCACCACAAGTATATATAGAAGCGCTGTTAGGCTCCAGTGCCATATGTTCACGTGCAAAGATAGATATCACCGCCCCGAACTCCAGAAAGCTATAAATGCCAAAATATAATCTATTTATCAAAATATATTAAGATATTATTCACTGTATCCAAAAGAAAACGACACGCTTTTCAAACCATCTATGGGTAAAATTCTCAGTATGTCAAGATATTCCTTTGGACTCCTAACGCAAACACAAGGATTTCGTCCCCTCCAGAAAGCACACCCAATCTTAAGAGTGTTCTTCGGGTCAATTTTATCCACGCAATTATTTTATATGGGTCTTATATAAATATGCACATAAGATTTAATAAAACAGGTTAAAAATGAGTTTACATAAACATATATATTCTTCTAAACAGTGAAATAAAATTGGTTGTTCTGTCCATTGCGAAGCAGAAATCCCGGCAAACTTGGATTAAAGATGGCGATTCCAATACTAAGTTTTTTTATGCTGCAATTTTTGGTCGCCGTAATACCAACACCATAATCCATTGGTACAGGAGCAGAAAAAGAAGAACAGACTATCTCTTCCCCAAAAGCATAAGGCTGTAACATCATAGTTTAGCCATAAATTTCAGTGCGTCAAAATTTCTGTAGGGACCTGACAATGATGGCATGGAGAATTTGGTCCCTTAAGCAATAAAATAAATATATATATATATATTGATAATAGTGGTCCTGTAGAAAAATGATGGCACAGCGTTACTAGTTTAAAAAACGTGTTTTTTTTAAGGGACCCAATCCAAATCCTCCGTTGGTAATTGAATTTTGAGTTGATAAATTGATTCAGTGAATATTTTAGCATTACAAATCCTCTGTGCCAGAATATGATAGCACGGAGGATTTGGTCCCTCAACAAAAACACGTTTTGCCATCATTTTTAGTCGATAGGACCACTATTATCAGTATTGTTAGTTTGAAAAATGTGCTTTTTTTAAGGGACTAAATTCATTTTCTAGCTATTGTCAGTTCCTAGCAGAAATTTAGGCGCACCTAAACTACGATGACACAGCCTTATGCTTTTAGGAGACTTTTTTTTTTTTGGTTGAATGCTTTTAGGAGACTTTGTCTCATTTATACAGAAGAATAGTATCTCTTTCAAACTGGAGTACCTTATATTACAACAAAACTATCGTTTACTGACAGATAATTACTGACGGTTTTAATATAGTTAGTAATTACCGACGAAAAATAAAATTCCGTCAATGAATAATGGTAATTTACGACTAATTTAGTGACGAAATAACTACAATTCTTTTTATTATTTACAGCATTACAAATCCTCTGTGCTAGAAAATTTGAGTTGATAAATAGATTCAGGGATATTTTGTTATTTACAGCATTACAAATCCTCTGTGCTAGAAAATGATAGCACGGATGATTTGGTCCCTTCAAAAAGCAAAAACCCGTTTTTTAAACTTGTAATATTGTGCCATCATTTTTAGTAGCGTCCTTTCTATAGGACCACCGATATCAGTGTTATTAGTTTGAAAATTGTGCCTTTTTTTATAAAAAGGAAAACCGGAATAATTTACAATAGGGGGCGAGGAGATCGAGGCCCCGAACTATCAGCTACAAGGAGAAAATTATATCCGATGGGTGGGGTTGCGAGATAGGTAACTCCGATACCAAAATGAATGGCGTGATTTGCGGCCGTCATCATCTATTCTTTCTCTCGATAGATGTGGTAATAATATGTGATCTAGTTTAGGAGAGCAGTTCATGTATGACTTAAACAATGGGATTGAGTGCTTTGGCTCTGGTAGCTGCCGATGAAAGTAATTGTAGCGCCGTAGTAGAGTCCACTTCTAATTCAATCTGGTGATAGCCCAGATTCCAAGCAAGGGTGAGGCCGGTGAAGATCCCCCAAAGCTCTGCAGATAGCGCGCGGGAAACACCATCCGATGTTTTGTGTGAATCCCCCGAGTCATCGACCTGTGGAGTCCCATAGCAACCCTTCGGCAGACGCTGTGGACGAGGAATGTTTACTGGTGCCATCTGTATTACGTTTCACCCATTCTAAGGAAGGTGTGCGCTATCTGTATTATGATGATACAGCCTTATGCTTTCGAGGGATGATAACAATACTTCCCTTGATAAAGTACATAGGTTACATAATTTGATTGCGTCAAATGAAATCTATTGTTCAAGGGACCCATCACCAGAGAAATGTCGAACATAACTGTCCACACCCCCCACAAAGTCAGCAAAACTCAAAAAACCTCCACAAAACAAATCCGAGAAATCAGGCACAGGGAAGGAAATTAGTGTCAACGTGGGTCACCCCCACAAAGCCAGCAAAACTCAAAAAACCTCCACAAAACAAAGCACCACCGAAGAGTCACGTAGGTGGAGCTGGAGCATTGCCGGGGAGTAGAGAGGACGAGAGCGTGGGTGAGATAGAGAGAGGATGAGGTGAGTTTGAGTGAGAGACTGTTAAAGTTATTTTTTATTTTTGCAAAATGATCCTCAATATTTTTGCAAAGATGTTAATACTGTTCCGTTTTCCAACCAGTACGTAACGATATCCAAAAGCTGGAGAAAAATCACTCTATTTATTTATTCTTTTAATAATAAATTCATATAGAATCATAAAAGACCACAGTTTAAGGGATAATTCCTATATATAGATGCATATACAAATCATCATATAGGGACAAAACGACTCCAAATAAGCAAACAGCAACCGATGCAATTTCACATGAGTGACTCCTCGTGGAACATATACGCACGGGAGGCTTATTAATAAGTAGTAGGAAATGAAAGTTTACTAATATTTATCCCGGCGTTGGGCAATTGAACGAGCCAAAACATTGCCGGCAGGGGCGGGTGCTATGCAGCATTGATGCATACAGATTTCGTCGCACATATGAAGGACAGTATCCGTCTCTCCCCATCCAAATACCTTATCGACCAACGAGACTGCATATTTTCCAAGGAGGTATGATCCTGCAAAGCCACCCACAACTCCGGCCACAACCACAAACACCGGAGACGCCACTGCACCCAACAACCCCGTGGCTAAGGCAGTGGCGGCGAATTCTCCAAGTGTCCCACCGCCAACCACTCCTAGAATCTGAGAAGCATTTTCTGTTGCTGCTTGTAGCTTGTTGTCAGATGTAAAGACGTCCCAAACCGATATGCCCGCTGCGATGATAAAAACGGCCATTCCTGCTCCCCCTAGATATTTTGATACATTATTCACTATAACTCTTCCCCTCCCGGATGCCTTGATGATACTATTGTACACCTATACACATACATTCATTCATGTAAAATATTTAACCAAGGTTAATATTTTCTTTTTTACCTTTTTAATTTGGTTTTTTTAAAAAAAGAAAGAGAAGTTGATGAATAGTCAATAATTACTTGCAGCTTTTGTGCATCTCCCAGGTTCCTAAACGGCCCTTCAAATTTAAGTTCTTTCTGATACCTTCAACCATTAATTTGAACAGTCAATGACAATTGAGCAGCAATGGATTAGCTAATTTGAGTATTGTTTTTATCATCCACATTATCAACTGAGAGATATATAGTTGTCATCAAGAGATGTGTTAAATGTATATTACTTTTGGACGACTGCTCCGAAAGACAAGCCGGTGTCTTTGAGCCATTGGGCGAAGTAGCGTGAAACAGGTCTACTTTTCTGCCTGACGTACTCCAACATGGCGTTCCTGAAAGTGGCTGCATCTTTGGCCAGGCGTTGGACGTTGACGACATTGTGTGGATCGATTTCTTGGAGAGCTTTGACGAGGGCATTGGCATTCTCTTTGATTTTGTCGAGGTAGTGTCTTCGCAGGCTGTAGTTGCTCACGAACTGCAGCGCAAAATCCATAGCATACACCGCATACTCGAAAATGTAATTGGCAATGGAAAATAGGTCCTTGTCCTTGTCCTTAAACTCTTTCTTTAATTGCCTCACGGAATCCAAAAGGCCCAGTATCGTATTGTAACAAACTTTGGTTTCGCGGATGCAGCTGGAGCGCATGACTTCAGAGTTGCATTTGCACTGTTTTGCTGCCTCTACTTCTTGCTTGTAAACGACCTTAGCAAGCTTCTCAACCTCTTCATCGTTGAGAATAAATGAGTCGGGATCCGCCATTTGGGAGAGAGAGAGAGAGAGCTCAAGTAGTACTGGATACGTTCAATTAGCATCCGTGGACATCCCTTTAAAGACTAGCAAGCCTCTGTATGTTTGACAATGCCATATGATGGATTTTCCGTCAATTGGTTAAGGGACCAAATTCTCCGTACTGATAATAATAATACTGTGCCGTCATTTTGTGGAGGGGACCAAATCCAAAATGTGCTTTCTGGAGGGGGACCAAATCCTTTGTAAAACGCTTTTCAAACTATGATATTATCCATTGGTTCCTTAACCAATATATGTATATATTGACAACAGTGGTCCTATAGAAAAATGATGGCACAGCATTACTAACGTGCTTTTTTTTTAGGGACCAAATCCAAATCCAAATCCTCCGTTGGTAATTGAATTTTGAGTTGATAAATTGATTCAGTGAATATTTTAGCATCACAAATCCTCTGTGCTAGAAAATGATAGCACCGAGGATTTGGTCCCCTCGAAAAAAAAACACGTTTTGCCATCATTTTTAGTCTATAGGACCACTATTATCAGTATTGTTAGTTTGAAAAATGTGCTTTTTTTTAAGGGAGTAAATTCATTTTCTAGCTATTGTCAGTTCCTTGCAGAAATTTTGGCGCACCTAAACTATGATGACACAGCCTTATGCTTTTAGGAGACTTTGTCTCGTTTATACAGAAGAATAGTATCTCTTTCAAATTGGAGTACCTTATCATTTACCAACAGATAATTACCGATAGTTTTAATATAGTTGGTAATTACCAATGGAAAATAAAATTCTGTCAATAAATTTGATATAATATGGTAATTTATGATGGACAATTTTTCCGTTGGAAAAATTGACGGAAAAATTGTCGTGAATATATAATTTAGCGACGAAATAACTACCGTCGGTAAATAAGGCGAGAAATATTGGCAGAATGTTAAACGCTTGAGTTTGCCGACAGAATGATACCGTTGGTAAAGTTTAAACGTTTTTAACCTAAAAAAATGACGTCGTTTGGTCAATTTAGTAGTGTTGTTAAGTGTATTAGAAGTGATAATGGACAAGAGTTAATGTTCCAATTTTTTATGAATCACACGGCATCATCCATCAAACATCTTGTGTTAAAACTCCTCAACAAAATAGCATTGTCGAAAGAAAACATCAACATATTTTGAACGTGGCAAGAGCACTATGATTTCAGGCAAACTTGCCTACACATTTATGGGGTGAATGTGTGCTGCATGCTATTTATTTGATCAACAAAATACTCACTTCTGTTCTTAACAACATATCACCTTTTGAAGCACTATATTCTAAACCTCCAAATTTTGATAATTTAAGAGTTTTGGGTTGCCTTGCTTTTTCTTCCAATCATTCTAATATTAACAACAAATTTAATTCCAGAAGCATCGGAACAAAGTTCAAGCCACAATACCTCAAGTTTTTCCTTGAACTTGAGGTAGCAAGAACAAAGCAAGGTATTAATGTTTGCCAAAGGAAGTACACTTCGGACTTGCTCAAAAGACACTCAGTTTTTGGACTCCAAACCATTATCCACACCTATTTCACCAAAGATGAAGCTCTCAAAGGAGAAAGGAAATAAACTAGAGGACGTTACTCAATACTAAAAGTTAATTGGCAAACTTCAATACCTCACTACCACTAGACCAGATATCACGTTTGTTGTTCAACAGTTGGCACAATTTCTTGATTCTCCTACTTCGGATCACTTGGTTGTTGTTCACAGAGTCTTATGGTATTTAAAGGGCGCTATCGGACAAGGTCTTTTCTTCTCTTCTGCAAGTGAACTTAAGCTCACGGCTTATTCAGACTCAAATTGGGGCACTCTCATGGGTTATTGTGTCTTCCTTGGATCTTCTTTAATTTCTTGGAAAAACCAGGAAGCAAACCACGGTCAGCCGCAATTCTTCCCAAGCTGAATATCGTGTCTTAGCGTCTACAACCTGTGAAGTTCCACTTTCTACTCACGGAACTACATTTGGCTCCTACTGTTCCAACACCATTATTTTGTGACAACCAATCTGTAGCATACTGGGCTCAAAATCCAGTTTTTCACGAGTGCACCAACCATTACTACAACAAATTAATACAATCCGCGACGTTTTATTAATAAAATATCACATATTGTAACGACTTTTTGTGATGTTTTTAAAACGTCACGAAAAGTTTACATTTTTCCTGACGTTTTATATAAACGTCACAAATTTATAACATTTTTTGTGACGTTTTTTAATTAAAACGTCGCGAAATAAAAAGTGTAACGTTTTGTTGAACAAAACATCGGGTTTGATTTGATTCTTAATATTTAAAATTTCTCCAGTCGTGTTACTTTCCCACTTTCTTCTCTGACGTTTCTTCTTCGCTGGTTTTTCTCTAGTTTTCTTATTTCTCTGCTTTATGTTGTCCATGAATCAGTTGATTCTCCAGACCAGCGTTTACAAAAATGTCAAGTTTGCCCCATCTCGCACTTGTCTCTCTCGTTTTCTCCATAAGGGTCTTGGTGTTTTTCTCTCTACTCTTCGTAACCAGATGGAAATCATTCAAGTCAGGTTATCGTCGACAAGATCTGGTCATCGTAATTGGGTTTTGGAGATTAGGGATTCGGGGTGCAAGATTTCTTCTTATGGGTGCAATTCATTGGTTATCGGAGCCATGGCTAGGAAGAATAACAACTCCTCTTCTCCTCGATTCTCTCTCCCCCTCTCTTTATTTCTCTCTTAGAAGCACCCTAATGTTATGTCCTAAAAGCACCCTAATGTTATGTCCAAATGTATTTAAACTCGTGTTGCAGTACCTATTTAGTTAGTGCATATTAAATTAATGAATTGTAAAGGATGCATAGATCACCCGAGTAATATTTAACTACAACATCAACAATTTGGTAGAAATCTGCTGATATGTGGGATCTGGGACGTAATTAATGTGGTCCAAATTACTATCTATCCTATTCATGGAAAAATAATAGATGAATGTGATTTGTTTTAACTTTGTTCATCTTATTAGTATTTTCTTAATCTTATCAAATGCTTAATTATCAGTTGGAACCACTATTATAAAAAACACGCTTTGCCATCGTTTTTAGTCTATGGGACCACTATTATCACTATTAGTTTGAAAAATATGCTTTTTTTTTTTAGAGACTAAATTCATTTTCTAGCTATTGTCAGTTCCTTACAGAAATATGTAAGTGAAATTTAATATAAGAGTGAGTTTACATAAACAGATTCTTCTAAACACTGAAATAAAATTGGTTGTTCTCTCCGGAAAAGATTCTCTAAAAAGCACGTTTTTCAAACCAGTAATAGTAATTTTCAAATCAGTAATAGTAACTTTTAAAATAGCATAAATTTGGAACTTTTCAAACCAGTACTGTGCCGTCATTTTCTGGAGGGGACCAAATCCAAATTGTGCTTTCTGGAGGGGGCCAACTGTTATTAATTCTGAACGATGAAGAGGTTGCCAAGTTAAAAAGTTAAATAGTATGTGGATATCATGCATCAGTACTGTGTACTGTGGGAGCAGAAAAAGATGAACAGACGTTAGTAATGTCATAACCTTTTAAAAAAAACACGTTTATTAAACTAGTAATGCTGTGCCAACATTTTCCCATAGGACCACTATTATCATTTTTTTTTAAAGTTAGGGACCAAATTCTCCCTGCCAACATTTTCTAGCTATTGTCAGGTCGCTACTGAAAAATTTGACGCACTGAAATTCATGGCTAAACTATGCCGCTTTTGGGGAAGAGATAGTCTGTTCTTCGCTTTCTGCTCCTGTGCCAGTGGATAGTATCATAGTTTGAAAAGCGTTTTACAGAGGATTTGGTCCCCTCCAGAGAATGACGGCACAGTATTACTATTATCAGTACGGAGAATTTGGTCCCTTAAACCAATTGATAATAGAGGTGCTGTAGTATTACTAGTTTAATAAACGTGCTTTTATCTTCTTCTTTTTTTTGGAAATTTAAAATAAATAAATTACTCAATCAATAAGTCTACACTGGACAATCCTTCTAAAAGGAAAAACCAAACACACAATCGATGTAACCACCAACACCTATGCAAAGATCAGCCCAAAAACAACTACTATACTCTAAATATGCCAACACCGCCTCATTTCCAAGCTAATAACCTCATGCTGTCCAGTAACAATGAGAGCCTCACGGATCACATTGACAATACTATCAGCTAACTCATACTTATGTCGCTCCTGTTGCTTATAAAGCCTGCAATTTCTCTCCCTCCACAAGTGATAAATAACCATTTGAAAAGCCGTCTGAAGTATGACACTATCAGGCCTCCCGGAGTGAGAATCCCATATAAGATCATCTAACACCGCCGTCCATACATAGGAGGCCGAGGTTCTGCCAAGCAAAAGTAAAATCGACTCCAAACTACCTTAGAATACTCACATTCAAAAAGCAGTGATCTCGACTCTCCTCACCTATAGAACACAATACACAAATGGGATCGAAACCACCAAACCATCGATCTTTCGTTCTCAATCTGTTTTAATAACCAACCACAATAAAATGCTGCTCTTGGACTTACCACTTTCGCCACACCGAACACCTAATTGACCTCCTCGGTAGAATTCTACCAATGTCATGGGCTGATTGAGTCGTGAACACCCCATTGGGATGACAGTCCACCTCGGCTGATCTGAGCTGAACAGTACCACATTATTAAGGTAACTATCAAGAGTATGACCATACCTGCAATTAGTCGAGAGAGCCCTCCACCTCACTACCCAAGCAATCAGAGCCTCCTTCTAAGCCGATTTCGAACCTCAACAAATCGTTTTACCCAACCATAGAGGGCTGAGGCTATTCCAATTATCAAACCAGAAATTTACGCCTCCCCACTCCCAACTTGCCATTTTATACAAGGAAAGACCATCTCTCTTACTTGCAACAAATTTTGAAAATCCAAGACCGATCGACCCTCATCGCATGTGTCAAAAACTTTGTCCGTTGAGTCGATAAATTTGCACCCATTTGACCCACAATGCTTCTTTATCTACAAATAACCATCAAACACGCTTCATCATCAAAACACGTTGTATCCGAGTAATTGAAATGACACCCAAACCCCTCTTTTCTTAGGAACCACAATCTCACTCCATTTAACTTTAGCCCCTTTATGTGTTCCATGATTGTCTGTCCACAAAAGGATTTCAAGATCCTTTCCATTTCTTTGATGACCCGCTTGAATGACTATATGCAACCCAATGTATGTGCATGCTATTCAAAACGGACACAATCAAGGTAGTTCTCGCAGAAAAGAAAGAAACCGGTTTTGCCATGCATTAATCCGATTTTCGATCTCTCCAACAATGGTAGGAAATCGAATACTTAGGCTTACCCAAAGTGATAGGGACACCCAAATATCTGAATGGAGGTTCTTGAAGTGACATCCTGTTAACTCTGCAGAAGATCTCTATTTCCAACATCGGAGGAGATAAATATACCACTCTTCGTGTATTAATTACCATGCCCGACCACCGAGAAAATAACTCCATCAAGTTTAACATCCTAGCAACCACCGAGGATCGACTTGACACAATAGTATCACATCATCGGCATATAAAAGATGAGACAAACCCGCTTCCTACAATGGTAATGGTATTGAAATAACCCGTTGCATTGGACCATCTTGTGCGATAACCTAGATAGACCCTCCATAGCCAAAGTGAACAAATACGGAGAGAGGGTCCTTGCGAATCCTCTACGAATTTTAACAGGATGCGATGGAATACCATTAATTAAAACACTCAACGAAGGAGTTTGAATACATTGATATATCCATTGGCAAAATCGAGTCGGTAATCCAATCCGCACAAGCAATCCATCGATAACTCCACTAATCGTATCGTAAGCTTTATAAAGATCTATCTTTATAGCGCGAACTTTTATCTTCTTCCGAATTATATTCACCCGGTAATTCTCGCAAAAGTAGAATATTATCCCCGATGTTTCGAAGGAGGAAAGCCCTCGAACATGACTAACAACTTCATTCAACACTTTAAGCGCTCCGCCAATAAAGAAGCAATCACCTTATACACGTGTTGCAACACGCTATTGGGCGATAATCTATAACTCTCCGGTCTCTCCTTTTGGGAATAAGACAAACATACGTATGATTAATCTCTTGCAACAATTTAGGAAGAAAAATTCCAGCATCTGCATGCGGAACAAGCGACCCGTAATATTCCAAGTGTGTTGGAAAATCCGGCTGAAAACCCATCCGGTCCGGTGCTTTAGAACTATGCAACGAAATACAACCTCCTTCACTTTGGCGAGCGTAAAAGGAGCAAGTAGCATTTCCTTTCTTTCACGAGATGGAGTAAAGCGCAGCACATCCGGACACCAAATCCATGGCTGTATCAACACTGGAACCCATAAGTTGTACAAAGAAATCCCTAACTAGCGATGAGATTGCGTCCCGCCCTCTCCGCGACATGACTGTGTCATCCTTCAACTCCGTAATGGTGTTAATATTCGACGGGCCAACATGGTGCATGAAAAACTTTGTGTTCTTGTCTCCCTCTTTGAGCCACGTTTGTCGAGCCTTTTGTTGGGCAATCGATTGAGTCATTTGGAGGGCCTCCTGGTATTTATGCAGACTATCGCCTTCAAGGGCTCGAGGCGTTCATCTGTGGATCCCGATAACACCGCCATTGAATATCGCCAACCTATCTACCCAACTCTTGAGAATTGCGATGCCGTTGTTTCTGAGAACACCTTTATAGCTTGTTTAGCCAACCTCAATTTCGCATCATTTGAACGCCTTATATCCACGAATGTCGATCCGCCAAACCTGATCAAGCATTGCCATAAAACCCTCCACCGTAACAAGCCATTAAAAACCGAAAGGAGACCCTCCCGACGTTCAACACTGGGGTCCGAATGATAATCGGCGATGATCGGACAACTTGGGATCCCCAAACACCGCCAAACCACTTAGAAAATTCTTGAGCCATTGTTGGTTGACCAACGCCCGATCCAACTTTTTCCGAATGTACATGTTGCTGTTTGTTTATTCTCCCAAGTGAACCAACGACCAACGCCTCTGAGATCAACTAGGTTAGTGTCTTTGGAAAAGGTGTGAAGCTCCCTCCGCTCCGCCATGAAAGTTCACCGCCCTCAACCTCGGTCGAATTATGGCAACAATTGAAGTCTCCGCCACCAACCACGGTCCTTGGATCCCTACTTGAATTTCTGCAACTCTCGCCATAAAGAGGCACGTTGAAAGGCAAAATTGAGGCGTACACCAATGTGACCATTATAAGACCACGATCATGTAACTTTGCATTGCAAATGAATAAACTGGTCACCCATATGAATAACTTTGCACATCCACTTTGTTCACATTATACCGGTGAGCACTCTCCCATTATAATGAAAAGCATGATTGGAAATGAAACTCCATGCCCCAAAAAGCCAACTCTTTGCGATCGACGGTGGCTTTGATTTTAGTCTCTGAAGTCCTACCAAAATAGATTGAGAATCCACTACATGTTGTTTAACCATCGACTTCTTTGAGGGTCATTCAAACCCTAGAATTCCAAACGAGAATCGTCATATTTAAAAGACACTCGGGACATCACCCCTTTATGCTTTTCTTCTTTGCTTTCTTCTTAAAAGAGTCTTCGTAACATTCCCACCCGATGCTTGGGACATCTCCTAGCTTCCGAGATGGACCATCTTCTTTATCAACACTCAGTGGGATCTACTAAAGCGGTAGGTGCCTCTCACGAGGACCTATTTTACCTCCACACCGCCACCGCCTCATCTACTCCATCCTTAAGAATGACATTCTCGAGTCAACGACGCTAAGCCTGGCGACAGAGGTCGCTCCAAATCAACACGCCGCCGTCCTTTGTTGGGACCCGATCCGGAACCGGATCCCAACCAAATAAACTTAACAAAAGAACGAATGACGGAATCAATGGAAGCAGGCGAAGGAGACAGAAATTTGGATCGAAATTGCGAAATGCGACGCGAACAAATCCGAAGTAGTAAGCGGAAGCAAATGCAAGCGGATCAAACGAGCAGATTCAATCGAATATAGCGAAGCGAAATAATCGATACTGAATCACAAAGCGGAACGAATAAGCGAAAGTGGGATCGAATCGAATGCAAATCGAATTGGATAGAAAACAAAGTAAGCAAACAAATCAATGTAAATGAAACACTTTCCGACATCCGTGCATAAGCAAAGAACATGAAACGAAACGCGTTGGGGATCTAAGACGTTCCAAAATCCGTTATGAATTTTTTTCTTTCTTATTCTCATTTCTTTTCTCATTACTCAATCATATCCAAATCATCTTCAATCCATACGATCATACATAATCTTATATAAATCCATACCAATCTCAAATTACATTTTATCCAGATTTTATCGAAATTTCACAAAGATAATTTGCGCTTTATCCTAACCCAAACTCGCAAGGGTTCAAAATACACTTCTAAATGCCAATCAATCACACAAATATCAGAATCCACCGGACCCTCCGTCCGGGATATCAGCAGATAGACACAAACCTAATTCTAAAACAATTTCATACTTGTCATTCAATCTACCATTCTCATAGTTCAATCGCATTCCCAAATCAATCATACATATATATCCCAGATTATCCATAATTTCATATCTGATTTTCATATCATTCACAAACTCAACTTTATACACAAATACATTTTCCAAACTTTTCTAAAGTCATATACATATTCATACACAAGATCCAAATTTCTCAAAAACCAACGTATTCAAATATCGAAACTGACGTCTTGACATACGTCTTCACATTCTTTCATCCGATCTCCCGCTCGAAACCTGGAGATGGGGATGAAAGGGGGGGTGAGCTCGAAAGCTCGTGGATAACACATTTATAAACTGATAAATAAGCCGAAATCATTTTTAATACTCTTTTTGCCAAAAAGGGCGAATTTTTCAAACTTTATAATTTTTCAAACAATTTCTTCAAACACTTTTTCATATTTTCAAACTTTTCAACTTTCAAATATTTCTCTCAAACTCTTTCCAATTTTCCCAAACTTCTCATAAAATATCATTTTCTCATTTTCAAAATTCTCAATTCTTCATAAATATAGAATGCAACATAATTTCAATTTTCATTTCTCACTTTAAAACAAGAATGCGAACACAAAACAAAACAAAACACATAACATATCGTAATGGTGCGGCTAGGTCCAATAGAGCGTCTTGCACAATCCCGCATAAGCGGTTCTGCGATCGTGAGCGAAACGTCTTACACTTTCAGCATAGCGGTCCAGTGTAGCCGTGAAGGAGTCAAATCGAGACTCCGTGCCACTAGCGGGCGACTGAGAAGGCTATACACATAGAGACAATGACGACTCACCAAAGGACCTACCAAACCCACATAACACATAATCGAAAGCGAAAAGTCGATTGCTGAAGGCACTTTTCAATTTCGTACTTTTCTTCAAAATTTTCCCAAAATGCATACCACTCAATTTATTCATCTATCATTCACTAAATTCAACAATTGAATAATGCATACACAACAAATGCATTTTCAGAAATTTCTATTGGTTTATCGAATCATTGAAAGCAATGAATTCAAACTTATATAAATCTTTCATAAAACATTCGGAAATCAGAATTTCAAACCTTTACAAAACAATAATTTGTCAAAATTTTCACATTTTTGCTTTCTTTATTTTTCAAAATTGCTTTCTTTAATTTTTCAAAAATTGCATATTGCTCACAAATCAAAATATAAATATGCTACCCACCTCGAATTATTGCCGGAAACTTGATTTCAAGTTCCAATTGATCCTTGCTTCTTTCTCTCTTCCAAAGTACCAAAACCTAAACCATAATCATCAAATTTTCACATCAGAAAAATACTTAATTTTCACAATCAACTTAGGAATTCACCAATTCCATTTACATTCAAGCTATTTCAATCTCCAATTTTGAAAATCCCCAATTTTCAAAATTGGCCTAAACTAAGACACTCGAATTCAATCTCATAAAACATAATTTCTTCAAAATTAATCTCACAATTCATCAATTCACATTAATTCCAAGACATCTAAATCCTCAATTTCAAAAATTCCCAAATCTTAAAATTGGCCTAAACCAATTTATCCAAATTCAATACCATAAAATACAAATTCTTCAAAATTGATTTCATATATCATCGATTCATCATATTTCCTATAATTCTACACCAAAATATCTCAAAATTCTCAATCATAAAATTAGGCCTAAACCTTAATCAATTTTTCATTCAAAATTAAACCCAACCTAAAGCATATATATCAAAATTAATTCCACAATCCATAAACCCATCTCATATGTCATAATTCTAAACCGAAAATTAATCAAAATCTCAAAGTAGAACAATTTCTCTTACCTCTTTCTCTTCCAAATTCGAATTTTTTTGGTTCCTTAGGAAGCTCTTATGCTCCTCTACCTTTTCTCTCTTGGAACCATCACAAAATCCTTAAGAAAACAAGTAGAAAAATCAAAATCTTTCTCTCATCTTTTCCTCCATCACCCAAACTCTCTCTTCTTCTTCTTTCTTATTTCTTCTTCTTTTCTCTGGAAATTTCCAGCCACTTTCGTGGCTTTTAATAGCTCAAAACGACAATCATTAATGAGTTTCATTAATTGAAGGTCAAATGACCAATTTGCCCTTCATTCAAAACTTAAAGTTACACTTACTTGCGGTTTGATTAGCACTATTAAATTGAAGGAATTTGTCCAAACTTCCTTCTCGAAATGTTCCTCTCACTCATACGAATCCAACGCCACTGACCGCGTTCAATTCCGAGCACTACATCAAAAGTTATATGTAAACAAAGGCGGAAATATCCATATTCTAACACATTTCTTATGTACGATTATTTCCGTCCAAAATTTCACATTCTTAATCCCAGAATTGAAACTCGATGTCTTCATCACAATTGTAGCCTTATGTCTCTAGTTTAATTCAAAACAAGAATCGTCTCATTTCGATTCCCAGATCAAAAGTTATACTCAAATTACTCTCAGGTGTTCCCAATCCAAAACTTTCACCCTAATCCGAACTTAAATTCAAAAATTAAAAGTCCTAAGGGCAAAATTGACATTTCATGTCTTCATATGATTTGTAGCCCTTGTCTTATCTTTATTTCGCCTCAAGAATCGCTTCAATCGGATCTCTACAGATCCCGAATTTCAAAACACTGAATCATGCTCGGAAAATTTCCCGACTCACTTTGATTAAATTAATCACCATTAATTTAATCTCAAAGTTCTAAATTTCTTATAAATGAAATTCAATGTCTTAGGAATCCAACGCAAAAAGAATCAACTCAATCGGATGTCGGACGGAAAAGATATAAGCAAAATAGTGAACAAAGGTGGATTAAAACAAAGAAATCAAAAATTTCAGAAACAAAGCGGCGTCGTGTCAGACGGACGCCCCAACTCATGAGGGCGAGATGTCAGCTCATGAGGCGAGACGCCTTCGCTAGGGCGAGGCGTCGCCTAGCGAGGCGCAGACACTCATGGCGAGCCTTGCCTCGCGAGGCGAAGCACGCCCGCCTCGCCGCCGAGGCGTCGCCTAGCGAGGCGCGCCAGACGCCCGCCTCGCCGAGGCGAGGCGTCGCCTAGCGCGCGCGAGGCGCCCGCCTCGCTAGGCGAGCCGTCGCCTAGCGAGGCGCTAAACCTTTTCCTTTTTTTTTTTTTTCCTCTAAACTTCCAAAATTCATAACTTTTAATCCCGAACTCCGATTTTGACAAACTTAGTCTCTATAGAAAGCTTGAGAGAAGCTCTAAATCTTCCAAGAAGAACAAAAAACTCAATTCGACTCCTACGGGAGTCCATTTTCCGGTCAAAGATACTATTCTCTATACACGCTTGCAAAAATCATAACTTAATTTTCCGAGATCGAAAAATTTCATACTTTATATCGAAATAAAGATCAAAACAAATCCTTCAATTTTCATGAAGAACATCAAAGCTCAAATAACCTCTAACTAGGTTAATTTCTCAGTCAAAGTTCTAATCAATATAAAAGTCAAACCCGATCAAACATAAACTTTGACCGATCATAACTTTCACTCCCGATATCGAAAAATTACAAACTTTATGTCCACAAAAATTTCTTAACATAATCTACAAGTTTCATGTAGATCATTTTATCAAATTTTGCCTCAAACAAAAGTCAACTCTCAAAGTCAAACATTCTCTCCAAAAGTCAAACTTTCTAAATCCTTCAAATTTTCACATTTTTCTTTCTAATTCTTGCTATTTAGCTTCATTTCAATCAACTCATCCACTTGATCATAGTCAAATTGTCACTCGAGGTTAGGGGTCCAACATTTCTCCCACTTAAAAGAATTTCATCCTCGAAATTCATATTTACTTAACTCCAAGTAACTCATTCTTGCATAAATTTCTTTCTAAACAAAGATCATCAAGCACTTTCTTACTAATTTCTTTCCACCACTCATAATCAATTTCTTTTCATCACATTTACTCTTCATACATATTCTCAATCTCTTCAAAATTTTTCACTTCCTTAAATCATATATCACTCATATCATATCAAAACACTATATCTATAACTCATTATTTCTTTAAATATGGACCAGGTCAATGGTCCATTTCTTAAGGAACCCTAATATGGTTCAATCATCATTATGCCATCATTCTTTCATCTATATCAATTCATCACAATTTCTCAAGAAGTTCTAATCTTAATTTCCTCAACACATTCCAAAAGTCAAACATATTCTGAACACTCAAATCAAACCAATCACATGAATTCGTCAAATAGTCATACATATCAATTTTCAAATTCCTAAAGGCAATCATACTTCTTTCATCAAAATCAAATGATCACTTAGCACATTCTCACAAATTCACTCTTATATTTACAAACTCGTATCAATTCCTTATTCATACTCATACGCCCAAGTAAGATCATATTACTGGGCTCTGATATTCTCACAAATTCAATGTTTTATCCTTTCACACTCTCATCAATCTTCTATGCCCAGTTAAGACCATAGTACTGGGCTCTGATACCATAAATGTTGGGACCCGATCCGGGAACCGGATCCCAACCAAATAAACTTAACAAAAAGAACGAATGACGGAATCAATGGAAGCAGGCGAAGGAGATGAAATTTGGATCGAAATTGCGAAATGCGACGCGAACAAATCCGAAATGGCGAAGCGGAAGCAAATGCAAGCGGATCAAACGAGCAGATTCAATCGAATATAGAGCGAAATAATCGCATCTGAATCCTGGCGGAACGAATAAGCAAAAGTGGGATCGAATCGAATGCAAATCGAATTCGGATAGAAAACAAAGTAAGCAAACAAATCAATGTAAACTGAAACACTTTCCGACATCCGTGCATAAGCAAAGAACATGAAACAGAAACGCGTTGGGGATCCTAAGACGTTCCAAAATCCGTTATGAATTTTTTTTTCTTTCTTATTCTCATTTCTTTTCTCATTACTCAATCATATCCAAATCATCTTCAATCCATACAGTCATACATAATCTTATATAAATCCATACCAATCTCAAATTACATTTTTATCCCAGATTTTATCGAAATTTCGGCAGCATAACGGCTGCCTTTATCCTAACCCAAACCTGCAAGGGTTCAAAAATACACTTCTAAATGCCAATCAATCACACAAATATCGAATCCACGGACCTCCGTCCGGATATCGCAGAATAGACACAAACCTAATTCTAAAACAATTTCATACTTGTCATTCAATCTACCATTCTCATAGTTCAATCGCATTCCCAAATCAATCATACATATATATCCCAGATTATCCATAATTTCATATCTGATTTTACGGTCATTCACAAACTCAACTTTATACACAAATACATTTTCCAAACTTTTCTAAAGTCATATACATATTCATACACAAGATCCAAATTTCAAAACCAACGTATTCAAATATCGAATCGACGTCTTGACATACGTCTTCACATTCTTTCATCCGATCTCCGCTCGAAACACGGAGATGGGGATGAAAGAAAGTGAGCTCGGAAAGCTCGTGGATAATACATTTATAAACCGATAAATAAGCGAAATCATTTTAATACTCTTTTTTGCCAAAAGGGCTAATTTTTTCAAACTTTATAATTTTTCAAACAATTTCTTCAAACACTTTTCATATTTTCAAACTTTTCAACTTTCAAATATTTCTCTCAAACTCTTTCCAATTTTCCCAAACTTCATAAAATATCATTTTCTCATTTTCAAAATTCTCGAATTCTTCATAAATATGAATGCAACATAATTTCAATTTTCATTTCTCACTTTAAAAACAAGAATGCGAACACAAAACAAAACAAAACACATAACATATCGAATGGTCAGCTAGTCCAACAGAACGTGATCGCACAATCCAGCATAAGCGGTTCTGCGGATCGTGAGCGAAACGCATTACACTTTCCGCATAGCGGTCCAATTATAGCCGTGAAGGAGTCCGAACGACTCCGTGCCACTAGTGAGCACTGGAGAAGGCTATACACATAGAGACAATACGACTCACCAAAGGACCTACCAAACCCATATAACACATAATCGAAAACGAAAAGTCGACGTTCAAGGCACTTTTCAATTTCGTATTTTCTTCAAAATTTTCCCCAAAATGCATACCACTCAATTTATTCATCTATCATTCACTAAATTCAACAATTGAATAATGCATACACAACAAATGCATTTTCGAAATTTCTATTGGTTTATCGAATCATTGAAAGCAATGAATTCAAACTTATATAAATCTTTCATAAAACATTCGAAATCGAATTTCAAACCTTTACAAAACAATAATTTGTCAAAATTTTCACATTTTGCTTTCTTTATTTTTCAAAATTGCTTTCTTTAATTTTCAAAATTGCATATTGCTCACAAATCAAAATATAAATATGCTACCCACCTCGAATTATTAGGAAACTTGATTTCAAGTTCCAATTGATCCTCGCTTCTTTCTCTCTTCCAAAGTACCAAAACCTAAACCATAATCATCAAATTTTCACATCGAAAAATACTTAATTTTCACAATCAACTTAGGAATTCACCAATTCCATTTACATTCAAGTTATTTCAATCTCCAATTTTGAAAATCCCCAATTTTCAAAATTGGCCTAAACTAAGACACTCAATTCAATCTCATAAAACATAATTTCTTCAAAATTAATCTCACAATTCATCAATTCACATTAATTCCAAGACATCTAAATCCTCAATTTCAAAAATTCCCAAATCTTAAAATTGGCCTAAACCAATTTATCCAAATTCAATACCATAAAATACAAATTCTTCAAAATTGATTTCATATATCATCGATTCATCATATTTCCTATAATTCTACACCAAAATATCTCAAAATTCTCAATCATAAAATTAGGCCTAAACCTTAATCAATTTTTCATTCAAAATTAAACCCAACCTAAAGCATATATATCAAAATTAATTCCACAATCCATAAACCCATCTCATATGTCATAATTCTAAACCGAAAATTAATCAAAATCTCAAAGTAGAACAATTTCTCTTACCTCTTTCTCTTCCAAATTCAATTTTTTGGTTCCTTAGAAGCTCTTATGCTCCTCTACCTTTTTTCTCTTGGAACCATCACAAAATCCTTAAGAAAACAAGTAGAAAATCAAAATCTTTCTCTCTCATCTTTTCCTCCATCACCGAAACTCTCTCTTCTTCTTTCTTATTTCTTCTTCTTTCTCTGAAATTTCCAGCCACTTTCGTGGCTTTTAATAGCTCAAAACGACAATCATTAATGAGTTTCATTAATTGAAGGTCAAATGACCAATTTGCCCTTCATTCAAAACTTAAAGTTACACTTACTTGCGGTTTGATTCGCACTATTAAATTGAAGGAATTTGTCCAAACTTCCTTCTCGAGAAATGTTCCTCTCACTCATACGAATCCAACGCCACTGACCGCGTTCAATTCCGAGCACTACATCAAAAGTTATGTGCGAAACAGTGCGGAAATATCCATATTCTAACACATTTCTTATGTACGATTATTTCCGTCCAAAATTTCACATTCTTAATCCCAGAATTGAAACTCGATGTCTTCATCACAATTGTAGCCTTATGTCTCTAGTTTAATTCAAAACAAGAATCGTCTCATTTCGATTCCCAGATCAAAAGTTATACTCAAATTACTCTCAGGTGTTCCCAATCCAAAACTTTCACCCTAATCCGAACTTAAATTCAAAAATTAAAAGTCCTAAGGGCAAAATTGACATTTCATGTCTTCATATGATTTGTAGCCCCTTGTCTTATCTTTATTTCGCCTCAAGAATCGCTTCAATCGGATCTCTACAGATCCCGAATTTCACAAAACACTGAATCATGCTCGGAAAATTTCCCGACTCACTTTGATTAAATTAATCACCATTAATTTAATCTCAAAAGTTCACAAATTTCTTATAAAATGAAATTCAATGTCTTAGGAATCCAACGCAAAAGAATCAACTCAATCGGATGTCGGACGGAAAAGATATAAGCAAAATAGTGAACAAAGGTGGATTAAAACAAAGAAATCAAAAATTTGAGAAACAAAACGGCGTCAGATGCAGACGGACGCTCTAACTCATGAGGGCGAGGCGCCCGCTCATGAGGGCGAGACGCTCGCTTCGCTAGGGGAGGCGTCGCCCTAGCGAGCGCACAGCTCGCGAGGGCGAGCCTGCCTCGCGAGGCGAAGAACGCCCGCCTCGCCAGGCGGCGTCGCCTCAATGAGGCGTCTGGGCGCCCGCCTCGCCCGAGGAGGCGTCGCCTAGCGAGGGCGTCTGATGGGCGCCCGCCTCGCTAGGGCGAGCCGTCGCCCAGCGAGGGCGCTAAACCTTTTCCTTTTCTTTTTTTTTTTTCCTCTAAACTTCCAAAATTCATAACTTTTAATCCGAACTCGATTTTGACAAACTTAGTCTCTATAGAAAGCTTGAGAGAAGCTCTAAATCTTCCAAGAAGAACAAAAAACTCAATTCGACTCCTACGGGAGTCCATTTTCCGGTCAAAGATACTATTCTCTATACACGCTTGCAAAAATCATAACTTAATTTTCCGAGATCGAAAAATTTCATACTTTATATCGAAATAAAGATCAAAACAAATCCTTCAATTTTCATGAAGAACATCAAAGCTCAAATAACCTCTAACTAGGTTAATTTCTCAGTCAAAGTTCTAATCAATATAAAAGTCAAACCCGATCAAACATAAACTTTGACCGATCATAACTTTCACTCCCGATATCGAAAAATTACAAACTTTATGTCCACAAAAATTTCTTAACATAATCTACAAGTTTCATGTAGATCATTTTATCAAATTTTGCCTCAAACAAAAGTCAACTCTCAAAGTCAAACATTCTCTCTCCAAAAGTCAAACTTTCTAAATCCTTCAAATTTTCACATTTTTTCTTTCTAATTCTTGCTATTTAGCTTCATTTCAATCAACTCATCCACTTGATCATAGTCAAATTGTCACTCAAGGTTCGGGGTCCAACATTTCTCCCCCTCTTAAAAGAATTTCGTCCTCGAAATTCATATTTACTTAACTCCAAGTAACTCATTCTTGCATAAATTTCTTTCTAAACAAAGATCATCAAGCACTTTCTTACTAATTTCTTTCCACCACTCATAATCAATTTCTTTTTCATCACATTTACTCTTCATACATATTCTCAATCTCTTCAAAATTTTTCACTTCCTTAAATCATATATCACTCATATCATATCAAAACACTATATCTATAACTCATTATTTCTTTAAATATGGACACAGGTCAATGGTCCATTTCTTAAGGAACCCTAATATGGTTCAATCATCATTATGCCATCATTCTTTCATCTATATCAATTCATCACAATTTCTCAAGAAGTTCTAATCTTAATTTCCTCAACACATTCCAAAAGTCAAACATATTCTGAACACTCAAATCAAACCAATCACATGAATTCGTCAAATAGTCATACATATCAATTTTCAAATTCCTAAAGGCAATCATACTTCTTTCATCAAAATCAAATGATCACTTAGCACATTCTCACAAATTCACTCTTATATTTACAAACTCGTATCAATTCCTTATTCATACTCATACGCCCAAGTAAGATCATATTACTGGGCTCTGATATTCTCACAAATTCAATGTTTTATCCTTTCACACTCTCATCAATCTTCTATGCCCAGTTAAGACCATAGTACTGGGCTCTGATACCATAAATGTTGGGACCCGATCCGGGAACCGGATCCCAACCAAATAAACTTAACAAAAAGAACGAATGACGGAATCAATGGAAACGGAAGCGAAAGGAGACAGAAATTTCGGATCGAAATTGCGAAATGCGGACGCGAACAAATCCGAAAGTAGCGAAGCGGAAGCAAATGCAAGCGGATCAAACGAACAGATTCAATCGAATATAGCGAAGCGAAATAATCGCATACGAATCACAAAGCGGAACGAATAAGCAAAAGTGGGATCGAATCGAATGCAAATCAAATTCGGATAGAAAACAAAGTAAGCAAACAAATCAATGTAAACTGAAACACTTTCCGACATCCGTGCATAAGCAAAGAACATGAAACAGAAACGCGTTGGGGATCCTAAGACGTTCCAAAATCCGTTATGAATTTTTTTTTCTTTCTTATTCTCATTTCTTTTCTCATTACTCAATCATATCCAAATCATCTTCAATCCATACAGTCATACATAATCTTATATAAATCCATACCAATCTCAAATTACATTTTTATCCCAGATTTTATCGAAATTTCTAAAGATAACTACCGCCTTTATCCTAACCCAAACCCGCAAGGTTCAAAATACACTTCTAAATGCCAATCAATCACACAAATATCGAATCCACCGGACCCTCCGTCCGGATATCAGAAGAGACACAAACCTAATTCTAAAACAATTTCATACTTGTCATTCAATCTACCATTCTCATAGTTCAATCGCATTCCCAAATCAATCATACATATATATCCCCAGATTATCCATAATTTCATATCTGATTTTGATCATTCACAAAACTCAACTTTATACACAAATACATTTTTCCAAACTTTTCTAAAGTCATATACATATTCATACACAAGATCCAAATTTCTCAAAAACCAACGTATTCAAATATCGAAACTGACGTCTTGACATACGTCTTCACATTCTTTCATCCGATCTCCTGCTCGAAACCTGGAGATGGGGATGAAAGGGGGGGTGAGCTCGAAAGCTCGTGGATAACACATTTATAAACTGATAAATAAGCCGAAATCATTTTTAATACTCTTTTTGCCAAAAAGGGCGAATTTTTTTCAAACTTTATAATTTTTCAAACAATTTCTTCAAACACTTTTTCATATTTTCAAACTTTTCAACTTTCAAATATTTCTCTCAAACTCTTTCCAATTTTCCCAAACTTCTCATAAAAATATCATTTTTCTCATTTTTCAAAATTCTCGAATTCTTCATAAATATGAATGCAACATAATTTCAATTTTCATTTCTCACTTTAAAAACAAGAATGCAGAACACAAAAACAAAACAAAACACATAACATATCAGAATGGTCTGGCTAGGTCCAAACAGAACGTATCGCATAATCCAGCATAAGCGGTTCATGCGATCGTGAATGAAACGCATTACACTTTCCGCGATAAGCGGTCCATTGTAGCCGTGAAGGAGTCCGAAATCGACTCCGTATACTAATGGCGGCACTGGAGAAGGCTATACACATAGACAACAATGACTCACCAAAGGACCTACCAAACCCACATAACACATAATCGAAAGCGAAAAGTCGATTGCTCAAGGCACTTTTCAATTCGTACTTTTCTTCAAAATTTTCCCCAAAATGCATACCACTCAATTTATTCATCTATCATTCACTAAATTCAACAATTGAATAATGCATACACAACAAATGCATTTTTGAAATTTCTATTGGTTTATCGAATCATTGAAAGCAATGAATTCAAACTTATATAAATCTTTCATAAAACATTCGAAATCAATTTCAAACCTTTACAAAACAATAATTTGTCAAAATTTTCACATTTTGCTTTCTTTATTTTTCAAAATTGCTTTCTTTAATTTTTCAAAATTGCATATTGCTCACAAATCAAAATATAAATATGCTACCCACCTCGAATTATTAGGAAACTTGATTTCAAGTTCCAATTGATCCTTGCTTCTTTCTCTCTTCCAAAGTACCAAAACCTAAACCATAATCATCAAATTTTCACATCGAAAAATACTTAATTTTCACAATCAACTTAGGAATTCACCAATTCCATTTACATTCAAGCTATTTCAATCTCCAATTTTGAAAATCCCAATTTTCAAAATTGGCCTAAACTAAGACACTTAATTCAATCTCATAAAACATAATTTCTTCAAAATTAATCTCACAATTCATCAATTCACATTAATTCCAAGACATCTAAATCCTCAATTTCAAAATTCCCAAATCTTAAAATTGGCCTAAACCAATTTATCCAAATTCAATACCATAAAATACAAATTCTTCAAAATTGATTTCATATATCATCGATTCATCATATTTCCTATAATTCTACACCAAAATATCTCAAAATTCTCAATCATAAAATTAGGCCTAAACCTTAATCAATTTTTCATCCAAAATTAAACCCAACCTAAAGCATATATATCAAAATTAATTCCACAATCCATAAACCCATCTCATATGTCATAATTCTAAACCGAAAATTAATCAAAATCTCAAAGTAGAACAATTTCTCTTACCTCTTTCTCTTCCAAATTCGAATTTTTTTGGTTCCTTAGGAAGCTCTTATGCTCCTCTACCTTTTTCTCTCTTGGAACCATCACAAAATCCTTAAGAAAACAAGTAGAAAAATCAAAAATCTTTCTCTCTCATCTTTTCCTCCATCACCCGAAACTCTCTCTTCTTCTTCTTTCTTATTTCTTCTTCTTTTCTCTGGAAATTTCCAGCCACTTTCGTGGCTTTTAATAGCTCAAAACGACAATCATTAATGAGTTTCATTAATTGAAGGTCAAATGACCAATTTGCCCTTCATTCAAAACTTAAAGTTACACTTACTTGCGGTTTGATTCGCACTATTAAATTGAAGGAATTTGTCCAAACTTCCTTCTCGAGAAATGTTCCTCTCACTCATACGAATCCAACGCCACTGACCGCGTTCAATTCCGAGCACTACATCAAAAGTTATGTCTGTAAATAAAGTCGGAAATATCCATATTCTAACACATTTCTTATGTACGATTATTTCCGTCCAAAATTTCACATTCTTAATCCCAGAATTGAAACTCGATGTCTTCATCACAATTGTAGCCTTATGTCTCTAGTTTAATTCAAAACAAGAATCGTCTCATTTCGATTCCCAGATCAAAAGTTATACTCAAATTACTCTCGGTGTTCCCAATCCAAAACTTTCACCCTAATCCGAACTTAAATTCAAAATTAAAAGTCCTAAGGGCAAAATTGACATTTCATGTCTTCATATGATTTGTAGCCCCTTGTCTTATCTTTATTTCGCCTCAAGAATCGCTTCAATCGGATCTCTACAGATCCCGAATTTCACAAAACACTGAATCATGCTCGGAAAATTTCCCGACTCACTTTGATTAAATTAATCACCATTAATTTAATCTCAAAAGTTCACAAATTTCTTATAAAATTAAATTCAATGTCTTAGGAATCCAACGCAAAAAGAATCAACTCAATCGGATGTCGGACGGAAAAGATATAAGCAAAATAGTGAACAAAGGTCGGATTAAAACAAAGAAATCAAAAATTTGAAACAAAGCGGCATCGATGTCGTCACGGACGCCTCAACTCATGGCGAGGGCGCCGCTCATGAGGGCGAGACGCCCTTCGCTAGGCGAGGCGTCGCCTAGCGAGCGTGACAAGCATGAGGGCGAAGAACGCCTCGCCGCCAGGCGAGGCGTCGCCTCAGCGAGGCGCCAGATGGCGCCCGCCGCCAGGCGAGGCGTCGCCTAGCGAGCGTCTGATGGGCGCCTCGCTAGAGGCGAGCCGTCGCCTAGCGAGGCGCTAAACCTTTTCCTTTTTCTTTTTTTTTTTCCTCTAAACTTCCAAAATTCATAACTTTTAATCCGAACTCGATTTTGACAAACTTAGTCTCTATAGAAAGCTTGAGAGAAGCTCTAAATCTTCCAAGAAGAACAAAACTCAATTAGACTCCTCACGGAGTCCATTTTCCGTCAAAGATACTATTTCTATACACGCTTGCAAAAATCATAACTTAATTTTCCGAGATCGAAAAATTTCATACTTTATATCGAAATAAAGATCAAAACAAATCCTTCAATTTTCATGAAGAACATCAAAGCTCAAATAACCTCTAACTAGGTTAATTCTCAGTCAAAGTTCTAATCAATATAAAGTCAAACCCGATCAAACATAAACTTTGACCGATCATAACTTTCACTCCGATATCGAAAAATTACAAACTTTATGTCCACAAAATCTCTTAACATAATCTACAAGTTTCATGTAGATCATTTTATCAAATTTTGCCTCAAACAAAAGTCAACTCTCAAAGTCAAACATCTCTCTCCAAAAGTCAAACTTTCTAAATCCTTCAAATTTTCACATTTTTCTTTCTAATTCTTGCTATTTAGCTTCATTTCAATCAACTCATCCACTTGATCATAGTCAAATTGTCACCGAGGTTCGGGGTCCAACAACATCTGCGCAAAACCGTTTCAAGATCTTAGTTGTCTCACCGAGGAAGCTTCTCTGAACCCCTTCTTGGGAAAGACTCCCTGTTTGTCCAACCGACCTCGGCCTTGACTATTACCATTAGCATTTACCAACTCCTCATGCCAACCAGATGAAACCTTCGCTCAGAGCCACCCACCTCTTAGTTACCACATTAGGCTTCCATGGATACGACATGACAATACAATCAGACATAAGCTCCCATGCTCGCCAAGTCTCAAAATAGACAAACTATCGAGCAAAGCAGCATTCTTCGAACCTCAATGAGATCTTGGCATAGCCAATCCTATCCATAAACCGCATGCATGCATCCATACATGAGGTTTACCTAGACCACTCAAGAAGATGACTCAAACCTTCCACCGTCCAAGACTCCATAGGTAGACCATGAAATTGAACCCATAACGGTAGAACTTCAATGGAGCCCTGTCAAACCCATACCCGCCTCCATCGTCAGAAAGCAGGTGGTCACCAACGTGCAGTGGACCCAATTCCAATATCTCCCAATGTTAGCGATGGCGAAAACTTAAACAAAAGGACCCATCTTCCATGATCATTGTTTTTTCAACGATTTCCCCACTTACCTTTGGCCCAAGCATTCACCACCGGAACGCTATTCGCTTAGACCAAAAAACCCACCAACGCGTGCGACAGCACGAGCTCCCCGCCGCAACAGCTCCACCGGAGGGGACACAACGCCGTCCGAGCACGTTCGCATATCGAGTTTACCGAATGCTTGAGATCTAACCTTGTCACGCCAATCACTTCCCCACTCGGACGCCGCTCACTCTGGCCGCCACTATCCGGATCACTCGACTCGGGACTACTCGGACCTACCGTCGAAGCGGAGGGAAAGGGTCCAAGCGAAGACGAATCACCCATGGCAAGGGTGAACGTCGACGGTCCTAGGAAGGACCTGGAAAAGTCGGACGAGTCCTAAGTGCCGGACAGAACCAAAGAAGAACAAAGGTAAAGGAGGGGTAAATATGTAAAAGGGAAGAGAGGCGGGAAAAGAGCTGAAGAGAGAGGGCAGAGCATTCAAGGAAGACAGAGACAGAGGCTCTTTCTTGATTTAGGATTGTGTAGAAAGCTTGTGCTTTTATCTTATTAAGGGACCCAATCCAAATCCTCCGTTGGTAATTGAATTTTGAGTTGATAAATTGATTCAGTGAATATTTTAGGATTACAAATCCTCTGTGCTAGAAAATGATAGGATGGAGGATTTGGTCCCTAAAAAAAAAAACACCGTTTGCCATTATTTTTAGTCTATAGGACCACTATTATCAGTATTGTTAGTTTGAAAAAAAAAAGAATACGGAAAATCCAGCATATAGCATTGTGAAACATTCAAAGGCTGGCTAGTCTTTAAAGGGATGTCCATTGATGCTAATTTAACCTATGTAGTACTACTTGAGGTCTCTTTCTCTCTTCCCAATGGCGGATCCCGACTCATTTATTCTGAACGATGAAGAGGTTGTGAAGCTTGCTAAGGCCGTTTACAAGCAAGAAGCAGAGGCAGCAAAACACTGCAAATGCAACTCTGAACTCCAACGCTCCAACCGCATCCGCGAAACCAAAGTTTGTTACAATACGATACTGGGCCTTCTGGATTCTGTGAGACAATTAAAGAAAGAGTTTGAGGACAAAGACAAGGATCTATCTTCCATTGTGTTAGAATATCTCATATTGACTAAACATGAAAATAGTAAAGGGTTTATAAGTGGTAAGGATCAACTATCCAAATAATTAGTTCTAGTTATTTGGTCAATGGTTAACTCAAGCCCAATTCTTATTAGTGGACTCTACACTCTACCCATATTAAAAATTCAATATGGTATCAGAGCAGGTTTGGTCCGGATTATTAATTTCCCGGTTGTTCGTCTGGATGTTCAGTCTCAGCGGCCCGGTCCGGTTACTACTGCGTATATTTCAAGTAACAACTAGATGTTCAGCCCCAGTTGCACTTGAGGGGGAGTGTTAGAGTATCCCATATTGACTAAACATAAAAATGATAAAGGATTTATAAATGGTAAGGGTCAACTATCGAAACAATTCGTTTTAGTTATTTAGACAATGATTAACCCAAGCCTAATTCTTGTTAGCGAACTCTACACTCTACCCATATTAAAAATTCAATACATTGCTTTTTTTTAAGGGACTAAGTTCATTTTCTCTCCAAACAAAATCCCTTAAAGCTAAAAGCTTAAAAAGGCAATTTATTGCTCTAACATTCCAAGCTAAAAATAGACATGTTAAATAGAAATGCCTTTAGGGCCTTTTCCCTTGCCCGTTTATGATTTTCTTCTTGCCATAGTTTGGAAATTTCCACTGATTTCATCTCTCTTTGCTCCCTGTGAAGGAATTAGAGGATCCTCTACCATTGACAAACTTAAAGGAACAAAATGGGTGGCAGGTGGAAGTTCATTTTTACTTAATTCTTCCATTTGAGTAGTTATTGCACCATGTTGATCAAGTAGGTTGTTATTAAGACGAGTAGTAGTATTCATAGAGGCTGGTATTTTAGTAGTCCTCAGTTCACCTTCAGCTGCATCAGAAAACTCCAATAAGGATTCAGGTTCTCTACTGATATTAAAATTACACCCACGCAACACAAGATGAAGATCATGGAACTAGAGATGCTGAGCTAGAAACTAGTGTTGTAGGAAAAGACTATACACATAGAGAAAGGCGTACAACATAAATGTCATGGGAAGAAGAAGAATGTTTTTCTACAAATTTTGAATCAATGCGGGTTAGTGGGGAATACAACCCTTCTTCAATGAATATTTATGGAATGCCATCAAGTGATAACTCATGGATACACTCTCATCAGAAAATCATAGACTATGAGTAATAGCTATTTGTTTTGATGTTTCATTGGTGCTGGAAATTTATGGAACTTATACAAATATGTATTGATATGTATAATTATGACGTATATGCATGCTATAATTACTTGGAATTTATTTCTATAAGTTAGCATTTGATTCTTATATGGTATAGTATTGATTAGCTAATATCACTTTGTTGGAATTTATTTCAAGCATTAAATTATGAGTAAGAGTATATATGCAATAGTTGATTTATTGAATACTTTATTATATGGTGCTGAAAATTTATAATGCATTAAATTTAGTTATGTGAATGATAATTTTAATAGAATTGGAATTTGGGTCTTAGAAGTCGTCTCCGGCTCTCGTTTAAATGGTTCCTATTTAGTTTTCTCAGGACTTGGTATGTCAGAATTTAGTTTGGAAAAACAAAAACTCAGACACCAAATTAAGTAGTTCAACAATTGCACAAGGCAATACATTATTACAGTCCAAATCAACACAACACATGAAGGCAGGTAGCAGAGGGAACATCTGTTACCAAACAGAGGCACTGACGTGAATAAAAGTAGTAGTTATTACATTATTAATACTAGCTAATTAAATAAGCTGTCTTATAGCCCTTGTTGTTGTTGTAAATCAGACATCCTTCAGCGTCAGGATTGCCGTAAAGATGGGGAAATTGTGTTTCCCAATTGAAGCAGACGAGGAGGTTCCTTTCCGCTGGACCTCACTGTTATCGTCCGAATAATAAACATCACCTTTCCGCATGTACTTCAGTATATAATTCCACCCATTTGTATAATCTGTGCCTGTCCAGTTATAGTGATCTTTCTCACGGACCTCATTGTGTGCCTGGACAAGTTTTTTTCATGCATCAAAAAATTAGTTTGTTCAATACATACATATGAACCCGTTTAACTGAAATCTTATATCAATGATAGTGATACTTTATTATGTACGTTTTTTCATCCTCCCAGTATCATGCATGCAAGTATCTGAATGATCATGTAACTGTAAATAAATGAATGATGTTGAGTATAGGAAAAATGATCAATCTATAATATTCTACTGCTCACAGTGGTGGAAAAATCCTTGTTTGCCTCCCAAGCGTTGTTCCAACCCACCCACCAATCACAATCAGCCGCGTCAGCGTCCTTGCCATGATACGCCACACCCCTGATTGACTGAGTGGAGGCCTTGCCTCTGACGTGCAGAAAGGCACCCCACTGTCCGTTTGCAATCTGAATGGGGTATGGTGACTGTCCGATATGTCCTGCCCAGTCCTTTTTGAGAGCATATTTTAGGGTCAAAAAGCATATTTTAGGGTGTCACCAGTAGCATTGTAAACGAGGCAGAGTGTTCCCACATCGTAACCACTACTTTCTTTTAGATCCAGTAAGTACTTGAGAGCCCTTTCATTCTTTCCATCTGAGTTCTTCAATTTGAGAGCCACACGAGCCCTGTCAATGGGTTTCAGGTCTGTGTTGCCGTCATACTCTGGTAGGCTCTCTAGAGTTGTGTTTGTGACTGGGATGCCAAACACACCGTCTCCCATTTCCTAATAAATTAGCTCTTTTTTTCTTCTGCTTCTTTTTTGTTTCTGTGTTTTTGCATTTCATTGCCTATGTCACCGTATGTATATATAGAAGCGCTGTTAGGCTCCAGTGCCATACATCACTACAAGAAAATTTAGTTTCAGCAACTAAATTCTCAACAACCATAATAAAATGGTTGCTAATTATATACATTTTGCAACCAAAAATTACTTGGTTGCAATATATAAGTTACGTATATTTTTTACCGATCAATCAATACTTGGTGGCTATAGATAGTCACTAAAACTTACAATTCATGGATAATAATATAACGACCAAATTTAACAATTTTACCGACAACTTTAATGGTCGCTATAGAAAATTATTATTAACAACCAAATTAACAACCAACTATTGAGTGATCACTACAAGTATTTCAAATTTTCCATCAGCAACCAATAAATTTGGTTACTAAATTTACATGACCAAATTCTCAGTAACCATAATAAAATGGTTGCTAATTATATACATTTTGCAACCAAAAATTACTTGGTTGCAATATATAAGTTACGTATATATTTTTACCGACCAATCAATACTTGTTGGCTATATATGGTCACTAAAACTTACAATTCATGGATAATAATATAATGATCAAAGTTAACAATTTTAGCGACAACTTTAATGGTCGCTATAGAAAATTATTATTAACAACTAACTATTGAGTGGTCACCCAAGTATTTCAAATTTTCCATTAGTAGCTAATAAATTTGGTTGCCAAATTTACATGAATTCTTTACAAGAACCACATTATATGATTGTTAAAGAAGTTTTATAGCAAAAAATAATGATCGCTAAGTATTTTAGAAAAGATGAAAAGAGTTCTTTAGATTAGGTTCATATAGTTTAAATTAGTTTAAAGGTTCATTCTTATAATAATTAATCATTATAATTTAATTTATATTAATTTTTATAATTCAAAATATATTTTCATTTGAAGAAAGAAGTTATCTAATAAAATTTATTGATTGGTAATGTTTGGTAATTTAATATTTCATTTACCTTTAGTTAATTAAATTAGTGAACTTTTATTTAGTACGTAAATATAGACATATTACTTTCAATATCTTTTCATTTAAAAATCAAAAGTTAAATATAAATTTTAGTTTACAATCTAACTTGAAATGTTAAATTTAGCAAGAGATGCTAAAAGCTCAAAATCGAAAATGAAAGTCAATATATTGTGACTTTTGTGGAATAACATTAAAAGCATGTGATTATAAAGAACATCAATTTTGGGTCAATGTCATTAGCGTCAATACCTCTCTCAAAGGAACAAAGGGAAAAAAATGAATTATATTAGTATATGCATAATGGGAAACATATATAGACCCAAACATATGTTCTTGTCAAAATTTCCAATGTGATCTAGATGAATTATAAATATGAAACACAATTTTAAAAAAGTTTCAATTAATGTCTAAACGAGATTAAGTGTAAACGTAAAGAGAATCTGAAAGCTAACAATAGAAAATAGCATATTACATCATATGAGTCCTAACATATTTAAATCTTCTCTCAACATGAATTTCTTTCAATCTACTTTCCTTTCATTGATTCAATAAACAAACCAAAATAATAATAATAAATAAATAAGTAGTCTATTAAACGACTCCCAAGTCCCAACTTCACATTACATACGCAATTTAAAAAGCATAAATAACCAAAATAATTAATTTATATAATCAACTAACTTCCATCTTAGTAAAGATGGAAGAAAAGTTAACATAATAAAAAATTAATAAATATGCCAAACTTCTATTAAACACGGATATGAAAAACACTTACCAATCAGTTGATTAATAATTTCGAAAAACTTCACCTGTCATCTTTTCAACGACTTCACCACGGCTTCAATAGTTGTTTTTGTAGAGCTAACTTAGCCTTTGTACTCTCCAATTCCTCTTTGTAGATGCTAACTCCTCTTCAATAATCTCGATTTGATGATGTCTCGAAAGTAGAATAATGATTAGATTTTTTGAGATTGACCTTTTGATTTGGCATACATAGAATTTTCTCCTAGCACTTGGATGCAGATTTGTTCTGCACTCATACGAGGAACATCCTCCGGTAAATTTTCTTGTTCTTCTCGCAATTTTTTCATTTCAACCTATTAAAACTTCTATTAAATATAAGAATGAGTTTACATAAACAGATTCTTCTAAACAGTGAAATAAAATTGGTTGTTCTCTCCGGAAAAGATTTAGCCCTTTCATAAATCACTTTTTACCCCAAAATTAAAAAAATGGTCCCTCTAAAAACACGTTTTTCAAACCAGTACTATGCGGTGCCGTCATTTTCTGGAGGGGACCCAATCCAAAATGTGCTTTCTGGAGGGGACCAACTGTTATTCATTCTGAACGATGAAGAGGTTGTGTAGCTTGCCAAGTTAAATAGTATGTGGATATCATGCATCAGTACTGTGTACTGTGGGAGCAGAAAAAGATGACCAGACGTTAGTAATGTCATAACCTTTTAAAAAAAACACGTTTATTAAACTAGTAATGCTGTGCCAACATTTTCCCATAGGACCACTATTATCATTTTTTTTTAAAGTTAGGGACCAAATTCTCCCTGCCAACATTTTCTAGCTATTGTCAGGTCGCTACTGAAATCTATGGCTAAACTATGATGTTATGCTTTTGGGGAAGAGATAGTCTGTTCTTCTCTTTCTGCTCCTGTGCGAGTGGATAATATCATAGTTTGAAAAGCGTTTTACACAGGATTTGGTCCCCTCCAGAGAATGACGGCACAGTGTTACTATTATCAGTACGGAGAATTTGGTCCCTTGGTCCTATAGAAAAATGGCGGCAAAGCATTACTAGTTTAATAAAGGTGCTTTTTTCTTATTAAGGGACCCAATCCAAATCCTCCCTTGGTAATTGAATTTTGAGTTGATAAAATGTCGTGAGTTGATTTATCCTCTAATTATTTGGCAGATTGGGCATGGAGAAGGGGTTAACTTCTGGTACGATAATTGGCATAGATTCAGTCCGTTATGATTGCGAATTGATTTGGCTGGATTTAGGAATCGTTTCCCTCAAGAAGCGTCAGTAGCATAGGTGGTTCAGTGGCGGGTGCGAAGGCCTACTTGTCGCTTCGGTCAAATTCTCGATTCATACTTGGAGGGGGTGGTGATCAGATCTATCCAGGATGAACAGAAGTGGTCTATTGATCCAGGGGGGTTTTCACCAACAAATCAGCCCATTCCATTGGTCGAGGGAGTCTGGCGGAGGTCAGTTGGGCTGAGGTGGTGTGGCACCAAGTCCTCAGTCCTAGAGCAACGATTATAGTGTGGCTGGTGATAGAGAATATAATGCGTACCAAAGACAGGTGGTTTGGTAGCTTTGACCCGATGTGTGTTCTTTGCAACCAGCTTGGTGAATCCCGAGATCATTTGTTTTTTGAATGTGTTTACTCAAAGGCGATTTGGAGCCGTATTATACATTTGCTTGGGTTGTTTCTGCACTCTTATGAATGGATTGTGGTATTGGATTTCATTATAGGGGAATCTCGAGTTGGAAGGACTGACGGTTTCTTTATCCGGACGTCGTTTCAGCTGGTGATTTATCCCTTATGGAGAGAGAGGAACCGTCGTATTTATAAGCAGCAGGCGAGGTCGAAGTATGGATTGGCGGATTTCATTGTTAATGCCATTAGGGAGGTGCTCATTGTGTCTGGAAAACAGGTTTGCTTGAGTCGGATATGCGTGGTATTTGGTCTCGTATAGTGGGTGGGTTGCTTTTGGGTGTTTAAATGGAGGTCTTTCAGTCTTCTTCCTTTTCGTAGGGTTGTACATAGTTGTTATTTTTATCTCTTTGAGTAATATCATTCCTTAAAATTTCAAAAAAAAAAAAAGATTCAGTGAATATTTTAGCATCACAAATCCTCTGTGCTAGAAAATGATAGGACGGAGGATTTGGTTCCCTCAAAACAAACACGTTTTGCCATCATTTTTAGTCTATAGGACCACTATTATTAGTATTGTTAGTTTGAAACAAAAGAAAGAACACGGAAAATCCAGCATATAGCATTGTGAAACATTCAAAGGCTGGCTAGTCTTTAAAGGGATGTCCATTGATGCTAATTTAACCTATGTAGTACTACTTGAGGTCTCTTTCTCTCTTCCCAATGGCGGATCCCGACTCATTTATTCTGAACGATGAAGAGGTTGTGAAGCTCGCTAAGGCCGTTTCCAAGCAAGAAGCAGAGGCAGCAAAACACTGCAAATGCAACTCTGAAGTCCAATGCTCCAACCGCATCCGCGAAACCAAAGTTTGTTACAATATGATACTGGGCCTCAGTGACGGAGCCAAGAATTTAAGAAAGGAGGGCCCAAATAAAATATAAATTTTACAAAAATTTTAATGTTGGCCCCTGAATTTTTCGTATTGAATTAAGCATGATTTAAATAAATTATGAGGTTTGATGGATAAAATTTTGGACCTACTTGCTATGTAAATGGTGGTATAATTTATTTTATGGTTTGGTTGTATTAAAAATGGTAAGAATGCATAAGGGCATTTGTGTCTTGGAACTTAAGGTTATAAGGCTTAGGCTTAAATGAAAGGGGCAAAATTGACATTTCACTTTTATTGAGAATAGAAATTAAAAGAAGAGGAAAGGAGAAAAGAAGAAGAGGAAGTTGCCGTCGGTGGAGGAAGAAGAGAAGAGAAAGGGATTTTCGATCTTTGCAGTTTTTGACAAGTTCGGGACATTTCTGGATAAGTTTTGCTTGTCTTAATCTTGTTTCAGTTGGATTAAACCTAAAGATAGGTTGCATGTAGTAGAATCGGTGGTTTTAGGGTTTAAAGGTAAAAATGGTTAGATTTCCTTGGGTTGTTGGATTTGTGACTGATTTTGAGGTTTGATTGAGTTAGAAATGTAGTTTGAGACTTGATCTAAGGTTTAGATGTGTTGTATTTGGAAAAGAGAAAGGATTGAAGTTGAAAAATGCTGAAAATCGAGTTTCGGAGTCGTTCTCCAGACCCGCACGTCGTGACGTGTGTCTGAACACGCCGCGGCGTGCGAGAAAGGGAAGCAACGATGCGACGAGTAAATGTTTATTCGCCGCGACGTGTGGAGAAGGGTTCGTCGCGACGTGCGAACCTATGTTCGCCGCTGCGAGCCCTCTGTTTCTAACGAGAAATGTTTAGTCTTTTGGGCATATCTTTTGTTGTAGATGTCCAATTGAGGTGATTTCAGATTCGTTGTGCAATAGAGACAAAGTTCTACAAGTTTTATGAAGCAATGAAATTGAAATTCAGACTATAAGAATCTTAAAGTTTGGTGAGAAGTTGGGTATAGATTCTTGTTTCAGTATAAGGATAGTCTCAACTTGTTTGGGGTATAACTTTTGAGTTTTTGAACCAAATTGAATACTTTTGGAGTCAATAGAAATGTAAGACAATGAGGACTTTTATGGAAAAAGTGACCCGAATGTTTGGACTTTGGCAGAGTTTGGGTTTGTTTAGAATTTATCTTTGTGAATGTGCGATTTTTGGGTCCCTAATTTGTATTCCTATTTGAATAGAAATTTTGCATTTGATAAAGGGAATCAAGGAAGGCAAGAGGATCAAGATGAGAGGTATCTTGGAAGCATGTATCCGAGCAAGGATTTCAGGTGAGTTTCATGTTTATAATTTAGTAATGAGCCACTAAAGTTTTCTCCCCAAATCAAGAATGATTTCAATTAATTCATAAATATTGTTTTGTTTCTATTGAATGGTTTGCAAACTTTCTACATGTCTCAGCATATGAACTTTTCTGATGAATTTCAAAATAAAGATGAAAATGCATTGAACATATTATGTCATGCCTTGGAAAAATTCATGGCATTTTGTATATTCGGAAAAGAAAGAATAGAGCATGAAAAGTATAAAAGCTTTGATAAAATGCTTTGAGCATGAAATGAATGGTTATGTGCTTTGTTTGGGTGAGAGAGTAACGGATGGAGTCATGTGTACGTCGACGTATAGCCTTCTCCCGGCTGCCCGCTTAAGGCCATGAGATCCTTGAGAAATTGGACTCGTTTTGTTTACGGTATAAACTTCGATTTATCCGTATCTTTTTACGGAACTCTCGAGTCGTTTGTTTGTGCATTGCATCTATGAATTGTCAAGTATGTGTATAAATTGAGCATTTTATATTGATGATCGAATGAACATGTTGTGTTGATGTGATAATATTTCTCACAATTAATTGCACTTTTCAACTATGAATTTGAACTCAGAATTTCGGATTTGATTGAGAATTTGGGAGCAAAGTGTTTTATGAACTTATTATGATGCTTGTATAACAAATGAACTTTTTCAACGGTTTTGCTTGTTCTTCGTTATAAACCTGTTACCCACGAGCTATAAGCTCACCCCCCTTTATTCTCATCCACAGGTGATGAGAAGAAGATAGGGTGAAGGGAAGTGAAGGTTTCGATATATATATGTGTACATATTGTATTGTTATAAGTTAATTGGCATTGGGGTATATTTTGTATATTCAGATATTGTATTGTGGCTTGGTATGCCATGAGAACATGTAAATTCTATTCTTTGATGTAAATAAATATTTTATAGCTGATAACCAGTGGAAGTACGCATTTGTGTATATGGACCGGTTTGAGTAAGAATTTGGTTTACTTGAGGGAGTTATGGTTATGATATGATTTTTAGATTGTGAATTTTGATTATGCATATGTATTTGTATACCACAACGAGATTGTGTTATGGAAAAAGGAATATAGAAATGAAATGAGATTGTAAGCTTCACGATTTCTGTGGTATACATCAACGTTTTTGGTTCAATGGTCGGATTCCGAGATCGGGGCTCATCATGTTTGGTAACAGAGCAAGAAAAGATTTCAGCGAACCACGGTTCAGTATGATGGTATTTTTGTACCGAGGATAAGTTCCGAAATCGGGGCCCAGCATTTACGGTATCAAAGCAAGTTAGTAAGTGTTATGGTTTTGGTTTGGGTTGGATTCCGAAATCGGGGTCCAACATTTCATATCAAAATTAAATAAAAAATAAAGTTTTATTAAGAATATAAAATAGTTAAAATTACAATGATCTTCGCCTACTTTTCATAGATTGAAATTTTTTCATAACAAGATCATTGTCAATATTTGCAAATACATCTCTTTCAATATAACACACTAAACAGTCATTCAATAAGTCATCTCTCATTTTATTACAAAGTGAACTCTTGATAATTTTTATTCATGAGAAAGCTCTTTCCTTTGTGGCGGTAGTAATGGTAAAAAGTAATGACAATTTGACTAACAAATAAACCAAAGGAAATACATGAAAGAGGTAGCATTGTCAAATATACTAAAAATAATTGGATCTCTTTTCTTTTTATATATACATATATATTCCCTCACATTCATAAGCCTAAAAATTCATTCCCTACCGCAACAACTTAGTTAAATTATTAATCAAACGATCATACATGCATTATTGAAACATCCCTAAATCTGTCATGGAATAGATATTATAAAACTTATCGACATAAAAAGCAGATGTAACTGAAGAACGAAAAGTAAAAAAAAGGTCAGACATGCCAGTTAGCTATGAACAAGTATTACGCAATAGTAAATCTAATTTAGCTCGATCACATAGGAAAAGTAAGGAAAACATTAATGATCCAGATTTGAGTTCCGAAATTACCTTGAAAGCTTTATGTTTTTCCTATTGTCAATCTCTTTGAAGATTGGAGCGTCAAAAATTTCAATATCTAATTTATGGGCAATTTCAAGAAACGAAGGAAAAGCAACTTGAAAGCCGATTGGCATGTATGTAGAATATTTATTCTCAAGCTTGTGTAAGTTATTCTTGTAAACTTGTGCCGTATCATACATCAAAGATAAAGGGTTTTGAGAGATAAAGGGTTTTGATATATATATATATATATATTAATTAAAAATAAAAATTTAATTTTAAAAATTTTGGAATCTCCATCTATAGCATCATATATCAAAGGTAAAGTATTTTGAGAGATAAAGGTTTTGAGATATATATATATATATTATTAATTAAAAATAAAAATAATTAATTTAAAATTTTTTGGGGGGCCCAGTGACGTTTGTCTCTGTCATTGCTGGGCCTTCTGGATTCTGTGAGACAATTAAAGAAAGAGTTTGAGGACAAAGAAAAGGATCTATTTTCCATTGTGTTAGAGTATCTCATATTGACTAAATATGAAAATAGTAAAGGGTTTATAAGTGGTAAGAGTCAACTATCCAAATAATTAGTTCTAGTTATTTGGTCAATGGTTAACTCAAGCCCAATTCTTATTAGTGGACTCTACACTCTACTCATAATAAAAATTCAATATGGTATCAGAGCAGGTTTGGTCCGGATTGTTAGTTTCCCGGTTGTTCGTCTGGATATCCAGTCCCAGCGGTCCGTTCCGGTTACCACTGCGTATATTTCAAGTAATAACTGGATGTCCAGCCCCAGTTGCACTTGAGGGGGAGTGTTAGAGTATCCCATATTGACTAAACATGAAAATGATAAAGGATTTATAAATGATAAGGGTCAACTATCCAAACAACTAGTTCTAGTTATTTAGACAATGGTTAACCCAAGCCTAATTCTTGTTAGTGAACTCTACACTCTACCCATATTAAAAATTCAATACATTGCTTTTTTTTAAGGGACTAAGTTCATTTTCTCTCCATACATAATCCCTTAAAGCTAAAAGCTTAAAAAGGCAATTTATTGCTCTAACATTCCAAGCTAAAATAGACATGTTAAATAGAAATGCCTTTAGGGCCTTTTCCCTTGCCCGTTTATGATTTTCTTCTTGCCATAGTTTGGAAATTTCCACTGATTTCATCTCTCCTTGCTCCCTGTGAAGGAATTAGAGGATCCTCTACCATTGACAAACTTAAAGGAACAAAAGGGATGGCAGGTGGAAGTTCATTTTTACTTAATTCTTCCATTTGGGTAGTTATTGCACCATGTTGATCAAGTAGGTTGTTATTGAGACGAGTGGTAGTATTCACAGAGGCTGGTATTTTAGTAGTCCTCAGTTCACCTTCAGCTGCATCAGAAAACTCCAATAAGGATTCAGGTTCTCTACTGATATTAAAATTACACCCACGCAACACAAGATGAAGATCATGGAACTAGAGATGCTGAGCTAGAAACTAGTGTTGTAGGAAAAGACTATACATATAGAGAAAGGCGTACAACATAAATGTCATGGGAAGAAGAAGAATGTTTTTCTACAAATTTTGAATCAATGAGGGTTAGTGGGGAATACAACCCTTCTTCAATGAATATTTATGGAATGCCATCAAGTGAACTCATGGATACACTCTCATCAGAAAATCATGGACTATGAGTAATAGCTATTTGTTTTGATGTTTCATTGGTGCTGAAATTTATGGAACTTATACAAATATGTATTGATATGTATAATTATGACGTATATGCATGCTATAATTACTTGGAATTCATTTCTATAAGTTAGCATTTGATTCTTATACAAGGTATAGTATTGATTAGCTAATATCACTTTGTTGGAATTTATTTCAAGCATTAAATTATGAGTAAGAGTGTATATGCAATAGTTGATTTATTGAATACTTTATTATATGGTGCTGAAAATTTATAATGCATTAAATTTAGTTATGTGCATGATAAATTTAATAGAATTGGAATTTGGGTCTTAGAAGTCGTCTCCGGCTCTCGTTTAAATGGTTCCTATTTAGTTTTCTCTGGACTTGGTATGTCAGAATTTATTTTGGAAAAACAAAAACTCAGACACCAAATTAAATTAAATAGTTCAACACTTGCACATGGCAATACATTATTACAGTCCAAATCATCAAAACACACAAAGGCAGCTGGCAGAGGGAACATCTGTTACCTGAATTAATACAAGAAGTACGTGTTACATGCATTATTATTAATACTAATTTCACACATCACGCACTTAAATAAGCCCTTGTTGTTGTTGTAAATCAGACACCCTTGAGCGTCAGGATTGCCGTAAAGATGGGGAAACTGTGTTTCCCAATTGAAGCAGACGAGGAGGCTCCTTTCCACTAGTCGGCATTGCTATCGTCCGAGTAATAAACATCAGCTTTCTGCATTTGTCCCAGTATATAATTCCACCACTTTGTAGTGTCTGTAAAGTTATAGTTACCTTTCCTACGGACCTCATTGTATACCTGGACAAGTTTTTTTCATCCATCAAAAAATGAAATTGTTATTTAATTTGTTCAATACATATATTAACTAAAATCATAACAATGTTACTTTATTATGTACGCTTTTCTTCCCACCAATATCATGCATGCATGTATTTGAATGATCATGTAATTGTAAATAAATGAATGATGAGCAGTACACTGGTGCAAAAATCCTTGTCTGCCTCCCAAGCGTTGTTCCAAGCCACCAACCAATCACAATCAGCCCCCTCAGCGTCCTTGCCATGATACACCACAGCCCCGATTGACTGAGTGGAGGCGTTGCCTTTGACGTGCAGAAAGGCACCCCACTGTCCGTTTGCAATCTGAATGGGGTATGGTGACTGTCCGATATGTCCTGCCCAGTCCTTTTTGAGAGCATATTTTAGGGTGTCACCGGTAGCATTGTAAACGAGGCAGAGTGTTCCCACATCGTAACCACTACTTTCTTTTAGATCCAGTAAGTACTTGAGAGCTCTTTCATTCTTTCCATCTGAGTTCTTCAATTTGAGAGCCACACGAGCCCTGTCAATGGGTTTCAGGTATGTGTTGCCCCCATACTCTGGTAGGCTCTCTAGAGTTGTGTCTGTGACTGGGATGCCAAACACACCGTCTCCCATTTCCTAATAAATTAAATCTGTCTTCTACTTCTTCTTCTTTTTTGTTTGTGTGTATATATAGAAGCGCTGTTAGGTCCTACAGAAAGGACGCTACTAAAAATGATGGCACGGAAAATTTAGTCCCTTAACAAAAACAAAAGCACAATTTTCAAACTTTTTTTTTTTGGTTACAGCAGAAGAAGAAACAACACATTAACGATTAAATAAAACCCCTTGCGCATCCGTGCGTAGATGGTGACTTAAACCAGGAGGAGGGGTAAGCCAGAGGCGCTCTACAGGTGCTCCTGTCGAACCCAAATGGGCCAAAAAATCAGCACAACGATTACCCTCGTGTAAGACATGAGTGAGTGTGTAAGAAGAAGTCCTGTCCAGAAGAGATCTGATATCTGCAATGAGATGAGCCTGAGGATGGAAGGCCAAAGCATCGGAAGGAAGGGAGAGACATCTCAACGCCTCCATGGAATCAGACTCAATCAGAAGACCGTCCCGAGGGAAGGTTCGAGCAAATGCAAGGCCATAGTGAAGAGCCCGGAGTTCCGCAACCAATATAGTAGTAAGGCCGTGGCCATACCGTGGGTCCGGGACAATCATATCACTGGGCTGATCTGCTACAACGGGTGTAGGAGCCAAGGGTTGCACCCCAGCACCACCGTCCGTAGTGAATGAAGTAGGCTGGGAAGAGGCATCCGGTGGAGGGGTGGAAGGGCAAGATGTTTGAACATGACCATATATCCCACACCGGTAGCAAATAGTATCTAAACCCTCATAGACCACAGGATAACAGAAGCCATCAAACCAGATTTTTCCCACTAACGGTTTGGCTAAGTCGATCTCGACACAAACTCTGGCGAACTGGCCTCGTGTAGCTAAGGAAGTGTGGACATCAACACGGAAGGGGAATCCAACACCAGAAGCTAACACACGAAGAACATTATCATCATAGTACATCACTGGAAGCTCCGGAAAACGGACCCAAGCGAGAATTTTGTCCATGGTGGAGGTGGAAGGGCGGAAATCTGGGGACCATTGACGCACTGTAAGGTAGTGCCCTTGGATCATCCAAGGCCCATTGTTGATGGCATGATTACGATCATCCTCCATCGAAAATTGTACGAGAAAAAAATCATTCCCTAAAGCCAGTACATCCAGTTCACCCTTTGGTTTCCACAACTGATGAATGCGGGAATAGAGTACCTTATACCCAACAGTTCTACCAAGGACTTTGACGATAATCGCTTGCTGCCAAGGGGTCTGTAATTGTTGCTTAAAAAGTGGGTCAATAGCAAATTCTGGGCATAAAGGATCATTGTGGCGATAACTCAGTGACATAACTTTGGAAGCAAGAAGGTCGACGGGAGCAGCTTTGGGAGAGGCCTGTTGTTGCGCCAGTTTCCCCAACAACTTCTCTTGGTAAGACGGAACATGCAACGAGGACTGAGGAGGGGGGCTGGGAGAAGGGCGAGACGAACCGCGCTGCCGATCGTCATCCGGAGGCTTGTCAGGAGGTCTGGATTTCTTTGGGTTTTTAGGGTTATCTGGGCGGGGAAGGTCGCGGGAGGGGTTCATCTCAAAGCTTTTGAAAAGGGACTCCAAAACTAGTCTAGACAATTTTCAAACTAGTAATACTGATAATCATGGTCCTATAGAAAGGACGCAACTAAAAATGATGGCACGGAAAATTTAGTCCCTTAACAAAAACAAAAGCACAATTTTCAAATTAACAATACTGATAATTAACGTTTTAAAAATCAGATCGGACTGAATCATCCGTTCTGATTGAAAAAAGGTTTAACCAGTTAGTGGTTCGGTTTGGTTTCACTTAATAACCTTTCTGCATAAAAACCGGTCGATTTAACCTTTTTCGGTCGGACCGGACGGTCCGGTCCGGTTTTTAAAACCTTGCAAAATCCCCTTTTGTTTTTTCATCAAAACTTTCGCATTTATAGAATTGTTGCAAAGAATATGTTCACTTAATTACTAAGCCAAATTCAACAAAATTATTGGTTTATAATATATATTTCTTTTTGGATGCTTTGCCTTCCTAAATAAGGGATGAAGAAGAGAATTGTACTATAATATAAGTGCCTATAAGCATAATATAATTTTATTACATTAATATCATAATTTTGTTAGAAACATTATATAAATCGTATTGACACTTACGAAATGCTCAGTTACATATTTCTTCTTATCATCCTCTATTTTATTTGAGTTGAAAATGATTATCTCTCTTACTTCCGATTACGCAACACCACCACCAATACTTATTTTGAAGTACAATGATGAAACTTACAAACATAAACATATTAAATTCAATTATTATCTGAATTATACTTTCATAAAATATTCGTTGCTTATAAATAAATATGAAAGAAATATACATACCGGTTAGTTATATATGTATTAATGCCAAACTCTAGATCTTGGTCAATATTTCTTTTATAGGCAAAAGGTGCAAATTTAGCAAATATTTCATAAAATTACAAGTTAATTTCTAATATTTTGAGGCATTTAAATGAATTCTAACATTTGCAAACTGTTTAAATTTGACCGCAAAAATTTAAATAGTAAAGCATTGTTAAAACGATTTATGAAAAAATCCATTTGTCAAAAGCGAATAAATTAAGAACATCTACCGATGGTCATGTCATATCTTATTTTGATCATATTTAAGTTAAAATTATAATGTATTATAAGTTTACAATTGAGAATAATTTCATACATTACAAATTTGTAATTTATTTTAATGCAGAGAAGAAATTGATGCAAATACTTTAGATGAAAGCGTAATTTATGAATATTTAAATAACGTTGGAGAATTTGAAGCTTTTGACGATGATGAGACACAACGTTCTTCAGAAATACAATTTTGATTTTTATTGTTATTTTAATATTTATATTAGACTTATATTTATTTATTATTAATTCATTATATAATAATAGACAATGATGTATTTTTATTTTAATAAAATATTTTATTTTATTTATTCTTTTAAGTTTTATTTCTTATTTATTATATACCGATTTTATAGCGGTTCATTACTGATTAAACCTCTAAACTTTAAACCTTTCTTTTAACCGATTTATTGTTCAGTCTAATTTTTAAAACATTGCTGATAATGGTGATCCTGTAGAAAGGACGCTACTCAAAATGATGGCACGGAAAATTTAGTCCCTTAACAAAAACAAAAGCACAATTTTCAAACTAATAGTACTGATAATGGTGATCCTATAGAATGGGCGCTTCTCAAAATGATGGCTTAACATTACTAGAACGTGCTTTTTTTTTAAGGGACCAACTCCTCCGTGCTATCATTTTCTAGCACAGAGGATTTGTAATGCTATAACTACCGAAATATTCACTGAATCTATTTATCAACTCAAAATTCAATTACCAAGAAGACGACAATCGTCCATATATTCATATTGTTTGTTTGTTTTCCAATTAAAAAAAGAAGAAGATGGAAAATCCAGCTTATGTTATTGTGAAACATACAAAGGCTGGCTAGTCTTTAAAGGGATGTCCATGGATGCTAATTTAACGTATGTAGCACTATTTGAGGTCTCTCTCTCTTGTTGAAAAATAACGCAAGATCGAATCTAAGTGCAGCGGAATAAATTTAAAATTTTCCACAGAATCAACTTTAACAGATTTAAATTCGAAACATAAAACAAGAAATTGATAAAGTTAAACTAACCTTTTCTTGATTTTCGATACAAAATCTTCTTTGCTCCAAAATCGTCAATCTCACGAAATTGTTCAATCGTCCTACTCTAACGATATCCACGGATCTTTTCGGAGAAAATCTCAAATCAAATTTGAGAGGAAAAACTTGTTAGAAGTGCTAGCTCCATTTGTTTTAATTTTTCTTTTATATGAAAAATCTTATTTTCATATCCTTAGATTTTATTAAAATTACAACTAAAGTCAAACTTTAATTATAATTATTAATAAATTCTTATAAGATCAAATATCACATATTGACCCTAAAGTTTCTAAAACTTCTCAATTAAGTCCAACTTAATTCTAATTTCATTTTCTCCTTAATAGATCTTTTATGTGTGACCCATTAAGTTCCTAATATATTGGCAATGATTATAAATTATAATTCTAATTGATAATTAGAATCGGATAAATTAAAACTCATTTTAATTTATCTTTAATTCCTAATTAAACAATTTATAATCATAGATCATGATTGACGTCTAGCAACATGTCATGACCACCCAAATATTATGAATGTCAAAGTGGTTTGACTTAACTTCATCATGCATGGTTATCTTGTATAAATTAATCCTTTCGTCATCTAATGTTCTAATTGGAATTAGAGTATGGAATTTGTGTCACTCTAAATAATCCAATCATATTTGTTCTTGCTAATTAGTAAATGATTTATAATTGATATTTGAAAACAACTTTTCAAATTTCAATTTACTCTGACGAAGATTCCCAAAATCATTACTAATCGAAGCAATGAACATTCTTCCTAATTACTTTAGGACGACGAATTCTTTATTGATTTACTCAACTATCTCCACATAGTTCATACTATATCCAAAAACTACCGAATTGTACTATTCCAAGAATAGAACATAAGTAGCATCAAAACATAGTAATTCCTACATGAGATAACTTTGGTAATCTCAAGTCTAAGGATCAATTATACAACCATCATAATGAGATAATCCATGCACACACAAGTAATGTTCTATTTGGGATTCTCATAATTGGAGTGCTCAGTGAACTTATTATCTAATAAGCACCTGAAGCTTATTTAAGTATCTCCATACTTTAATCTATGAGATCAATTACTTTCTTCATAAGAAAGAAACAAATATGTGCTAGTCTAACCATTTCATCAATACCCCGTCTTGATGAAACTATGACTAGGAACATTTTAGGAATAATACAGAATGCAATTTGAATCTCATAATTATAATCACATTATAATTTCTAATTGCATAACAATTATTCCAGGGATTTTATCTTTATGATTAATAATTAAATAATTAAAATGCACAAAGATAAAGAATGTCTTTTATTGAATAAAACAAAATTTATACAATTAAAAAATACAACCAAAATTGGCTGAAAGGGCATAAACTAACATTTCTCACACCAATTGCTAATCCTGACTCATTTATTCTGAACGATGAAGAGGTTGTGAAGCTTGCTAAGGTCGTTTACCAGCAAGAAGCAGAGGCAGCAAAACACTGCAAATGCAACTCTAAAGTCGAACGCTCCAACTGCATCTGCAAAACCAAAGTTTGTTACAATACGGTGTTGGGCCTTCTGGATTCTGTGAGACAATTAAAGAAAGAGTTTGAGGACAAGGACAAGGATCTATCTTCCATTGACAATGACATTTTCTCATATGTGGTGTATGCTGCGAACAGTGTTGGTTTTGAGTAGAGGAAAGAACAAATATAAAAGGAAATTGATGAACAACAAAGGACGAAACAAGACATTGAAAGAGATATTATTATTCATACTGAAAATGCCTTTATATAGGCAATTCATACATCTGTAGAAACAAAACAAATAATTAAAAGCTGCCGATACTCCTATATTCAAGAAATATTATTCTGAGCATATCTACTAACTCTAACTTCCATATTACTACTTTTGACTACTTCAATTAGAATCATTCTCAACATAAAGAAAAACTTATTTATCTTTAATAAATCTAAGATATTTTGAATCATTTTTCCAACACTCCTCGTTGATTCAAAATGTCGTGATCAATGTAGGCATTGGTATGGGCATGATCGTAGGCATTGGTATGGGCACTGCATAAACATAAACATGGTTGTTTGCATGTTCATAGGCATAATCATATTTGTCATGGGGCATATTTCGATATGGATGTAGGCATCATATGCTAGAATAACACATTATTTTCTTAAAGGTGGACGACATCTTTTTGTGAGGTATTTTTACAAACTTTCTCTATATGTCCCAATTGACCGCATCTGCTGCATTTAATGTCTAATCTCCACCAACATTTATAATGATGGTGGTTTGTTTTTTTTACAATAAGAACATACCAAATGATCATTTTTTTCATGTTTGATTGTTCCCTCAATCACTTGAAATGCCTTTTCTTTATATTTTCAACCGTCCTATTGATTTGTGACTTGTAAGCTTGAAGGGACCCCATCAGTTCATCAAAAGAAAACACAGATAAATCTTTCGACTCTTTAATCGCAGCAACGACATGATCAAACTTAGGTGATAGACTCCTTAACACTTTAGCAACAACAGTTTCATCACTGATATCTTCACCATATGCTTAAGGAGACTTCTCCATGACTCATTTCATTCATCTAAACCATGTTTCATGCATATTCAAGCATGAAGAAGAATATATCTTAACACCAAACTCAAAATCATAATGTAGAGAGAGATGAGGCAAAATTTACCTAAACTTTCCTTTAATGATATCTTAAAATTATTTGAGAATTTCTTAAATCTAATGATAGATTTGAGTTTCTTGATTCCAAATTAACTTAGAACACCTTGGTTTGGGTTGGAGAATCAAAAAAATGGTGGAAATTTGGTGATGGCCGAATGGTGTTCTTCTCCTCCTCTCTTCTCCTCTCTTCTCCTTTCTTTCAATTAAAACAAAGTGTTTTTAATATTTAATGGGGGTGCACAGCCACACAAGGAAGAAGGGTCTAGAATGTTGACTCTTCTTTGACCAAATATGGTGAAATTACCTTTTTGCCCTGAGCTTATGTGAAATTACCATTATACCCTTCAAACTTTTTCATAAATTTGCAATTAAGCCCAAAATTTGAGAATGACCAAAATATTTATTTCCATTTTAGTCCCCGAACTTTTGAAAATTATAATTAAGCCTCTCAAATTTATAAAATTGTATATTGGTCCTCCAATAATTGAAAATTTATGTTTAAGTCCCTTAACTTTTGACAATTTGCAAATAAGCCCTTATGTACATAAAACTTTTCCAATTAAGCTTTCTAAGTGTCCAATAAGTCTATAAATCACATCTAATCATCTCTAAGGCATTAGAACATATTTAACTTGGCCACCATGGCCATATCCATCCAATTGACTCCGTTTTACACACTTAGAAGCTTATGTGTTAGAAATCTCTAAGATTTTGCATACCGATGAGCTCTAAGTTCGTAAGGGCATATAACATTATATATCACTGGCATATATACTGAAAGGATTCAGATATATTTTTGAACTCATATATAACCATTTATATATCAATATATAGTAATATCTAAGTACAAACCAATATAAAATGGCTCGGAGAGTCCAACGCTACATTAATGGATGAAATCAATTGTGATAAGAATTCTTTGTTGAACGAGTAGTACGAAAAGTAGACTTAGAAGCAATTGTAAGCATTGGGATAACTAAGAAATCTCATGCAATTATCTACATAATCGAATATTGAAGTATATTCAACTGCTACCTTTTAATACATAAAATGCTCATTAATTGTTTCACAAATATCTTTTTTTATAACTAATTGTTTCATAAATATCATCTTCCATATAATTGTCCAATTTCATTATATTATATGAAATCCTTCCACATAATTGTTAATTTTCTATTTCAAGTCTTATGTAACTATTCTAGGCATTTTCTTTAGATTCCAAGACATTAACGAAGTCTAGGCATTAACAATGTCTCACCAACATCACTAGGAGACATTTCACCGAATAATTCATAGGTAACCCAAATTCATCTTTAACTAATAACAAAATCACTACATTTTTCCATCATTTACCATAGAAATACATTGAAACAACAAATAAACTAGCCACATTAACTAAAAATGCATAATACCCACAACACATGAAAACCCACCCACCCACATTCATATACCCACAATCCAAAAAACCCACCCACATTCAACACTAACAACGAATTTTTTGGAGGAATAAGGAAACCCAAGAGCAAACTTACCTGAAAACGATGTACAATGGACTGAAACAAACAAAAATGAAGTTGGAAGATTGGAAGGAAGAGGGACCATCGGCTATGGAGTATGAAAGAAGAAAGAAAATGAAAGAGGGGAAGAAGAAGGGGAGTTTCAGGTGCTTTTGGTGCTATTCAAAACGACATCACCTTGGTCTTTTGGGGTTTTCGACGTTTACTAACAAACAGTTCTGTCAGTCGACGGAAATATGGTTTCGTCAATAATTTATATGCAAAATATTCCCGCCGCCCATTGCCACCAATTTTTACAACGGAATTTCTTTTTCTTTCGCTATAATTTTCCCTTCAAGTTTACCTACGAAAATTTTGACAGTTGCAAAATCTACTTTTTTTGACTACCAACAGAAAATCAATTTATGTCGCTATGTTATCACGAAATTTTTTTCCTTCGGTAATGTGCTATTTTCTTGTAATGGTAAAAGACTATGGACATCATACATGACTATTTATATTATTATGTTATTATTTTGAAAAAAAATCTTGAACAAAATCTGAAAACATAACTTTTCTGGTGAGAGCTGCAGATACAATTATATAGGCCACAATCATCTTTCTTTTGAATTATTTACTGACCATGTAAGGAAAATCATTTTGTTAAAGTAGCTCAACGTGAAATTTTCTTGATTTTAGGGATTAGAGTTTTTATTGAAGACAGTTTTTAGAAGTTAAATTTAGTAATGGTCAGTTAGGATGCGGGAAACTAGGGTTCGTTTTTTTTAATTTTTATATTTGTAATGTGCCTTCTTGTTGTTATTAATTTTGTTTCGATTTGTCAATCAGAAGCTGTCTGTTAATGTTGCAACCCACTAGAAAAATAAATAAAATAATGGATATTGATAAGGCAAATTTATTATTATTATCTATTTGTATGGTTACTTTTTGCAACTAGCTAGGCGAAAATTTGTATTTTTTATTTTGTGTGTATACACAAATATTTTTACAAGGTCTGTAGTTATATATATAGTTATTAACACATATTTTGTAAAACAACAATTATTATTTTATAAATACTATCTTAATCTTTGGTGAATGAATTTATTTATTTTATACTGGCTGACTCTCTGTGTTTATATATTTATTTGTTCAGTTCATCTAGTATCCTATTTTTAAATCCATAGATTGCAACAGTAAGTTAATGGCCAATGGAAGGAGTAAACGTGATCTTGCTTGGGAGCATGACATTCCAATTGAAGGCAACAAAAACGAAACAGTATGCAAATACTGTGGACATGTGCTGAAGAGTGGTAGAGTAACATGACTTAAATACCATCTTAATGGTATGGATCCTTCGCACAATGTACAACGTTGTGAAAGTGTGCCTCCTGAAGTAAAAAGTTACATAGTAACATTACTGAAAGGAAAACAAGAGCACAAGATAAAAAAAGACTAATCGAATGGAGGAGATTCGTGTAGCATTACGAGGACAGCTTAATACTCAAGCAACTGATGTCGACAAAAAGGATGATGATGATGATATAACATTTCCACCAGGAATGGATCCTTATGAGAAAAAAGAAAATCAGGAGGCAATTCGTGCCTCTAAACAAACAGTGGGAAAGAAGTCATCTTCGTAAAATTTCATCCAGGGCTCAAAGAGGTGAGTCTAGTAGTCGTGTCAAATAAAATTTCATCCAGGGCTCAAAGAGGTGATAGTTTGGTTAAAAAGAAAGCAGGACTAAAGTAAGTATCCACATCTGATGATTGGGAAGGCCACAAATATAATGCTTCTAAAGAAGGTCAAAAAGTAGAAATGGTAGTATTTGATCATACCTTTTGGGATCAAGCACAAAAAGTGTGTGAACTTCTTGAGCCATTGTAGAAGCTTTTACGTGTTGTTGATGCGCAGGTCTATCCAACATTGGGGCAATGTATAAAGATTACTCAAAAATAGAAGAAAACGTTTGTATATTTTTCACCACACCAATACACAGTAGAGTGTGTGTATTATATACACTTTTGTAACAACAATACAGCTGGAATATTCTTTTGTTACAATAGAAAGAGTTTACAAAAAGATTGTAACAGATGTTCCTTCTAGAATGTATATTGGGTCTCTGCTGAAGGGATTTTGATTTTATGGGTTGATTGCTTGTTTGATGGGCTTGTGATGTATCATCTTATGGGTTTTCTTTTTCAAATTCCTTTACATGCCGCCTCAAACTCAAGCTTCGTGGATTTTGTAGATTGAGTTTGGCACATAAGATTGAGTGTCTTACGATGGTCATAGGTTTTGTTAACAGATCAATGAGTTGGTCTTCAGAGCTAACGTATTTGAGTTTTAGCGTTCCATCAGCAACGAGGTCACAAATGAAATGCACATCGATTTCGATGTGCTTCGTTCGAGCGTGATACACTGAATTTTGCGAAAAGGCTATGGCTCCATTGTTATCGCACTAGATGGTTGGGCGTTGAGAAGGTGCAAACACTAATTTGAAGAGAAATGACAAAAGCCAAAGAATTTCAATAGAGAGAGTTGAAAGAGCTCGATATTCCACTTCGGTATTGAAGCAAGCGACAACAAGTTGCTTTTTAAAGCTCTAATGAATGAGATTCTCCCCCAGAAAGACATAACATCCAGAGGTGGATTTTCGATCATCAATAGAGCCAGCCCAGTCAGAATCTGAAAAGGCATGTACCTGCAATGGAGACGATGAGGAACGAAAAAGGAGTTTTATGTCAGTTGTATCTTATAAGTATCGAAGAACCCTCTTTCAAGCAATCCAGTGTGGTTGAAAGGAATTAGTCAAAAATTGACTTAGTTTGTTGACAATATAACAGATATTAAGGCGACTCTTGCAGAGATACTGAAGACCTCCAACAATGCTGTGATAATCAAAAGGGTTATCAATTAGATTGCCACCAAATGTGGAGAGCTTCTGACCAATGGAAATAGAAGTGGAACACGGCTTACAAGTATGCATATTTGCCTTGAGTAGGAGATCTGTTGGAACCCGTTCCCAATCGGAAAAGCGGAATGCAAATTATTGAAACCAAAGCGAATTCAAATTGGATAATTCGAATCCGAAGGCAAATCGAATAACAAAATGCGGAAACAACTAATCGAATAACAAAGGTATCGGAAACGAAACAAAGATTTATCGAAGACAAAAGCAGATCAAGTTGACCTGAAGAAAATTCCGACATCCGTAACAAATCTGAAAGACAACTTATCGTGCTGGAAACACTAAGACATTTGAAATCCATTATAATTTTTTTTCTTTTCTTTTTCCTTATTCCCTTTTCTTTTTCATTCTTATTCACCTTATTCCATCACATACAAAATCATCTATATACAAATTTTAATACTTAATCATATGCTTGGATACTCATACAAAACTCAATACTTGATCATATTCTTATAAATCCATATAAATCCCAAATTACAATTTTATCCCAAATTTTATCGAAAATTTAAAAAGACAATAATTTGCATTTAACTAACCAAAACCTGCGAGGGTAAATAAGCACTTAAAATGCCCAAGCCATCACACAAATCATCCAAATCTCTAGAACCCTCCGTCAGGATCTCAGCAGATAAACACACTCCTATATCTAAAACATTTCAATAATCCTCAATCTTTAATCGAAACATCCGTACACAACTCAATCATAATTATAACCAAATCCATAATTCACATTAATATACAATCTTATAATTCACATACATCGTACTCAAAATTATACACAAGTTCATAACCTTAGCCATACACAATTCTAATCTATGTACAATTTCATAACTTAGTACTTTCATGAGTCAAACATTTTCAAAACCTTAACGGCTTTCCAAGCCATATCTTAAACATGTCCAAACAAATTATTCAAAATACAGAAACATACACAAATCGAACTGGTGTCCTGACAGTCTTTCATCCGATCTCCTGCTCGAATACCTGGAGATGGGGATGAAAGGAGGGGTGAGCTAAAATAGCTCATGGATAATATGTTTATAAATTGAAAAATAAGCAAAAACATGTTTGCTAAACCTTTGTCATTTATTTTAGAAATTTCATGTTAGACAAATACCACAATGATTTATTTCTAAAAAATTTCACCTTTTTCGTATTGAATGAACATAAATCGATATTTCTTACACTTTCTCGAAATATGCAATGCAAAACACTTATAAACAGAACAAAACACACAAAACACATAAAATGGTCTGGTTAGGTCCAAAGCGAGCGTCTTGTACATTCATAGCGGTCTGCCTCAGACAATGTGAAGAATGTACTACACTTTTCCGCATGGCGGTCCAATAGAACCATGAAGGAGTCCAAATCGGAGCTCCATGCCACTAGCGGGCAATGGAGAAAGCTATGAAAATAGACAAGCGCTTTTTCGTCCACATATAGGACCTAACTAAACCCACATAACACATATTCGAAAAAAAATCAAACATTCGGATTGCTCGAAGGCACTTTTCGAAAATCTTACTTTTCAAATTTCTCATATCACAATCACATATCACATTAAAGCATGTAAAATTCACTCGTCACATCATAACCAAAATTCAAATCATTAAGTCGTCAATCAATTCACATATAAATCAAAATCATCACAATGTATGCAAATATTTCTTTCAATCATAAAATCAAACTTATTCAATTTCACATTTTTAAAATCATTCATAGAATTCGAACTGCATTTTTGTAAAATTTATTTCGAAAACTAATTTTTCAACCATTTGCATAAACAATAATTTATCAAAAATTTTGCTTCTTAAATTTTCAAATATTCATGCTTAGCTTAAAATTCAATAAATAAATATACTACCCACTTCGAAATGATGCTAGGAACTCGTCCCGATCATCAATTTGACCAAACCGTCCTTTGTTCTTCTACTTTAAAATTACCTAAACATATCCATCCAAAATTCAATATCATCAATAACATGTTTACTCAAATTGAGCATAGAAAACATCAATTCCCCATATCTTCTAGCTATCTAAACCATAAACCTCCAAAATTCCCAAATCACAAAATTGACCTAAACCAATTTATCCAAATTTAACATCATAAAACACAAATTCTTCAAAATTGATATCATTTTTCACAAACCCATACTAGTATTTATAATTCTACACCAAAAATTCACAAAATCCTCCAACACAAAATTAAGCCTAAACCCTAAATAAGTTTCTATCTAAAATTAAACATAACCTAAGGCATATACATCACAATTAGCTTCATAAATCACATACCCAAGTTATTTTCCATATTTCCAAACCAAAAATTCAAGAAAATTCAAAACTTAAACATTTTCTCTTACCTCTTTTCTTCTCCAAATTCGAATTTTGCAAAGCCCATGGGAAGCTTTTCTTCTTTTCCATCTTCTCCCTTTAGAAACAACTTAAAATCATCTTGAAATCTCCCAAAAAAATCGAAAATCCTAAGCTAGTTTCCTCTTCTGTCTTCTTTCTCCACCACCGAAATGCCTTCTCCCCATTCTTTCTCTTCTTTTCTTATTTTGCTAGAAAGTGTCGTGCTCTCCTTTGTATAAAAAACGACAGCCTCTAGCCTTGCCCCTTTAATGAATGTAAAAAGACCCCCATGTCCCTCCTTATTAGCCTTCTTATCTATCTCTTTAAGTGATATACCCAATATGCCCCTAACTTTTACTTTAATTCATGCTTACTTGCGGATATGATTCGCACTATCCATTTGAATGAATTTGTCAAAACTTCCTTCTAGAGAAATGTTTCTCTATGTCTTAATTTCATAAAGCCACAAGAATCATCTAATTCGGCGCACTACATCAAAAGTTATGCGCAAAACATTTTGGGTTGTTCATATTCTAACACATTTTTCATGTACGATTATTTCCATCCAAAAATTGATATTCTTAAACAAAAAATTGAAACTCTATGTCTTCATAAAAATTGTAGCCTTATGTCTCTAGTTTAATCCAAAACAAAAATCACCTCATTTAGATTACCATAGCAGAAGTTATGCCCAAAATACTTTCAGATGTTCTTAACTCAAAAACTGTACACTAATCCGAATTTCCATTCATAAATTGAAAGTCTTAGTGGAAAAATTGACATTTCATTTCTCATATGATTTGTAGCCCCAAATCTCAATTTTTTTTGGCCACCAGAATCACTTCAATCGGATTTCCACAGATCCTGAATTTCGGAAAATACTGAACCATGTTTGGAAAATTTCCCAACTCATTTTGATTAAATTAATCATCCTTAATTTAATCTCAAAAATTCACAAATTTCTTGTAAAAATGAAATTCATTGTCTTAGGAATCCAACGCTTCGAAAACCAAGTTAATCGGATGTCGGACGGAAAAGATATAAGCAAAATATTGAGCAAGGGTCGGATGAGGAAGAGAAAAGCAAATTCAGAAGAAACTCAAAATGGCGTCGCACAAGGGGAAGGTGAAATAACCTTTTTTTCCGTCCGATTGTCGCCTTGGGGTTACTTCAAAAATTTAACCAAGGATTGCGTATAGCGCAACTTCGGGTCGTTCTCTTGAGGAACCAAAAGTGAAATTAAATTCCTAAGTTACTAGATGCACTGCAAACTAAATTATAAAATGGGGTTGATTTTAACAATTACCGCTAAAAATTTCAATTAATGAAAATAAATGCAAAGGACTTGTTTTTGGTATTTTTAAAATTTAAATGAGTGATTTGAAATGACAACGAGTGAATTAAATAAGAAAATAAACACAAGAAATTAACAATGATAAAAGCAATCCTCCAGTTCAATAACGCAGGCAATCGTCGCTCAAACAGATATGGGAGTTTAAAACAATTAAACCAATAATTAAAATTGAGCTTTTAAACTAACAACCGAGCCACCTCGAATTGTTACAAAAATATTTTCCAAAAATCCCAATTTACTAACTGCCACCAGGCTAGTAAAATAGAACTAAGGATACTAATGCCAATGCTCGACTTTTACGCAATATTTAAGAAACAAAATTAATGCTAGCAATAGATAAAATGTTCAAATAATTCAAGCCACCTTGAATAATCACCAATTTCGCTAAAATCTCAATACAAAGTTTTGACCCAAACAAAGTAATGAAATTAAATCCGAAATTAACACAATATCAATCGCCAAACAATAATTCAGTCCCAAAACACAACTCCAAATAATTAAATAGTAAAATATATGAATTACTAATTAATTAAATGGACAGAAAATAATTGCAGTTTAAACTCCCCTAGAAAAATCCAAGCTCCTGCCTTTGCTATTGAACCGAAAGATTATGATAAACTAGCCGAGAAATTTCATTGAAGTTGCTGCCGACGTTGAAATCCAGTGATTAACCATGAAAATATGAAATTGCGATTATCCGCAGACCACGCAATTGATCTACCACAACCACGCCTCCTTTAGCTATTTAATTTTTCATCTCTAGACCTTTATAGCCTAGCCTCTCTTCTTGCGCCACCTGCACATCACAAACTTCATGCACAAACAATGTTAACTCCAGCTGCTGCCTTGATCTATGCCAGCTGCCTTCAAGGCTAGCTTCCATGTTTTCTCTTGTCCAAATCCACGCACAGAAGTTATTTTTTCTTTTTCCTCTGCACTCAACGCCACCTGTTCTTGCAACCTATCTCTACACAGCACCTTCAACGCACAACACTAAACCACACAGCCAACTCCAACGCCTGGGCTTCAGCTGCTACCTCGTTGAGTTGCTTTCTTTTTATTTCTCCAGCATACCCCTCACAGCACTCACGTAAATCACACACTAGCTCTCCTCATGCACAACTCCACAACAACGCCTAAGGCAGCAACCAAGCCACTCACAGCTTATACACATTAACTCTCTAGCACAAACTCTCTTTTAATTTTAACTCACGCAACCATCTTCTTTTTCACTCCACAGCACACTCACGTCTCTTCTATTTTTGTTTCTGTTTCTTTTTCCACCAACCCTTCACGCACAATAGAAAACACAGCAGCCCTCTCTTTATTTTTCTCTCTAAACTACTCACACAAGAAGACACACTCACGTTGTCACTCACACACCCAACACTCCACTCACGACACACACACAAGCCACACAGCTCCTACACTTCTCTTCCTCCCATACACAGCAGACACTCCACGACACAGCTTTTATTTATTTATTTTTCAGCTTCACCAACAACGCCTGCTGCTTTCTCTCAACACCACCAGCTACTATTTATTTTTCCAGCAACTCCCAAGCCCCCTACTCACGCACAGCACAAACAACGTTCTCTCCAATCATCACCCCCACTTCCCAGCTGCCATGCACTCCTCTGACAACCCATGCCTCACCTGCTCCTTTATTTTTTTTCCTAAGCTACTCACACAATAGGACACCACTCACGTAAATCAGAGCTCCACAACAAGACACACTCCTCTGCTATTTTATTTTTCTCCCCACCACCAACCAACCACGACACTGCCCACTTCTCTTTTATTTTTGTGACAGACTTTTAATTTGCTAATCCTCTCCTTCTTGGTCCACATCCCATACAACAGCTGCCTCCTCCTACCTCTTTTGTTATTTTCTTTATGTCCCAAGAACTAGTCACAAGGTTCTCCTCAATGCCAGCTCCTAGATCCATACATGTCACAGCCAGCCTTTTTTTTTCATTTTAATTTCTTCAAATACCTACAACAAAAATTACAAATAATGTAACATCAATTGTCCAAAATTTAATTTATCACAGTTAAACCAAAATACGACAATTTTTGTCCTTATAAACAAAAATTAAATGTAAAGCACAATAATTCAAATAACACTCAAATAAAGCCATAAAGATCATTTTAGTGACAAAAACTCATCCAAAAGATATAAAATTATATTTGAATAATTGAGTTTGTCAACTCCCCCACACTTAGCCTTTTGCATTCCTGGGCAAATTATCAGTAAAGAAATCCAACAGTTAAACTCAATGCAAGCAAACATAAAACCTACAAGGCAAGAATATGCAATTAACTCAAACAACCTCTATCCTTAATCAACCAGCATTCATGAAATATTTCGGTGCAAAGAAACTAACACAAGAGATATAGCAAGAATAAAGAAAAAGAAACATAATAGATCTCACATAAGGTCCAAGTGTTTCGCTCATCTCTCAAATAAGCAAATTTCACTCAATCTACCTAGATTAGCACCTACCATAAGCTTGTAAAGATTCTACTATCTCCACCACTAATATACCACAAATTCATGATCAAGGGGACTTTGTAGGGTTGTAATGTTGATGAAAGGCTAATGAACGGATGAAATGGAAAAGAGAAGGAAAAAAAGAAGACAAATTTATTGCATGAGTATTAAGAATAACTCAAACTGAGTTAAAGCGCAACCATCAATTGAACAACAATGTGCAATTATCATCTTTCAAGACCCAATCTTTAGTCTTCTATCCACCAAAGGATGCCTTATTTCAAACTTGATTCTTTTTGGCCAAATTAGTTTCTTGTTTTTTTTTTCTTTCTTGGCTTTTCTCTTTTCTCTTTTCTTTTCTTTTTTCTTTTTTCTTTTTTTTTGGCATATCCAAACCTAAGAAGATAAAAATCACAACAGAAATTATGCACATTTAATCATGAAGAACATAACAGAACTCATGCAAAACACTTGTGCCAAAAAAAAACAGAATGAATAAAAGTGAAGGCTCAAAGGGGGTAAGCAACGGTTAATTGAAATGGCTTGTGTTTGAGAAAAAGGGGTTTCGAAAAAAAACGCCCCTATCATACTCACAAATTTAGGTATTAATGCAGCTTTGAAAAAGAATCTATACAAGTTCTAGAGGTTAACCAAGCTAGGTAGAAATCACACAAGATGAGAAAGAAAAGTAAGGCTCAAAATTCCTTCCAACAATGTTTTATCTAATATATTTCCTTCCTCAAATCAAGTTATACCACAAGGTTAGTAACACTGCACCAAAGTCACTCCACTATGCTAATCAACTAAGAATAAAAATGACTCAAATAAAAAACGTACTCAAACCTTGATATGTCAATGTTCACATGCATAAGCAACAAAGATTTGAAAACAAACCCAAGGACTACAAAAGTCAAGTGCGAAGTGGGAATAAACGCAACAAACCGTTCACAAGAGAAAAAAAAAGAAAAAAAAAGCAGTTAATTTAGCTTAATCAAACAACAGTGCAAAATGATAAGGCAATAAAATGGTAATCCAAGCAGTGGCAAACAATTCAACCAAATCAATCCCTCCCCCACACTGAAAACAACACATTGGCCTCAATGTAAGAAAAATAACGATAGACGAAACGTCAAAAGCAACAAACAATAACTAAAGGAAAGAAACAGCTAATACTACTTCTGTTGGACCCCGAACTTTGATTGGACGTCAAAATCGTTAAACAAGGAAATTAGTGTGGTATTTGGGTAATATTGCTAATGATGTTGGGGGTTAATGTATGAAATGAGCGTTCTCAGTGTACATGCATTATGGGTAACATCTTTATAATTGAAAAAAAAAGTGAATTTGTATAGTTACTATTTATGTAACTTCTTTGAAATTTCAATAAATGAGACTTGATTTATTGGGGCTAGAAATGCCCGCAAAAGCTTGTAAGAACCTTTTATCGTGTTTTGCAAATGATTGTTCAAGTATGACTTGCATTGAATTGAAAATGTGTCATAAGTTGTGTAAATGAACTTTGTGTGACATGTGATTGCTTTCAAAATTTATTCTAAAGTATGTATTTTGTGGCTTATGGATGATTTGAGAAATGGCTTAATGTTTGTCATAAGAATGTGTTGAATGAATTGTATATGGAGGATTTAAGTATGGAAAGAATGAGTATTTTGTATATGTATTATGTTATAGATTAAGTTGTGAAGATTGAATCGTGCTTGAAGTAGATTGGACGAAGAGTATTGTGGTAGTGAGGAAAAATGTGAAATCAAGATGGAAAGAATGGATTGGTCTTGATGACTTTGAGGCTTTAAAGAGATATGTATATGTTATGAAATGTCGAGTGAATATTATGAGTTAATGAAAGTTAAAATGAATGAGTTGATTAAGATGATTGAAATGGAAGTTGAAAGGTAGGAAATAAAGATTGAAAGAGTGAGAATTGGAAGAATTAGTGAAGGTGTGAAAATATGAAGAATTATGAAAGTTGACTTTGGGGATGAATAGTTGACTTTTGATTTAAGTGAAATTTGATAAAATGATATTCATGAACATGTAGTGCTTGTTGAGGGCTTTCGGTAGCCATAAAGTTTCATGAATTTTCGATATCGGGCTAGAAGTTATGATAGATTGAAGTTTTGATGTTGTTTAGGTGATTGAAAAACCAGACGATGACATCAGCAAAAAAACTGACGATGTCTTGTAGCAAAAACCAGCTGATAGGAAAAGTGGACGCTACAGAATGTAGGAGATAGAATCAGCCTTTGTAGTCTTCATGAGAGTTATAGATCTAGATGTCTACTTTCTAACCGTCCAAGAATGAAGTCATTTCGACACCTATAGAGAAAGTTATGGCATTTGCGCCAAAACATGTCTGATAGAAAATCAGATGAAAGATTAATTGAGACATTTGACCCTTTTAGAGACTGAATTTGGATTTAAGTTCTTCATGAACATTGTAGATCAGTCTTTTCTATATGAAATAGACATCAATTTTGTCCAATTTGGAGTTCAGAGTTAAAAGTTATAAGCGTTTGAAGTTTGGAGGTAAAATCAGATGATGCAAAAACCAGATGATGCAAAAATCAGACGAAAGATTAATTGAGACATTTGACCCTTTTAGAGACTGAATTTGGATTTAAGTTCTTCATGAACATTGTAGATCAGTCTTTTCTATATGAAATAGACATCAATTTTGTCCAATTTGGAGTTTGGAGTTAAAAGTTATAAGCGTTTGAAGTTTGGAGGTAAAATCGATGATGCAAAACCAGATGATGCAAAATCAGACGAAAGATTAATTGAGACATTTGACCCTTTTAGAGACTGAATTTGGATTTAAGTTCTTCATGAACATTGTAGATCAGTCTTTTCTCTATGAAATAGACATCAATTTTGTCCAATTTGGAGTTCGAGTTAAAAGTTATATGCGTTTGAAGTTTGGAGGTAAAATCGATGATTCAAAATCAGGCGATGCAAAATCGGTGATGCAAAAATCAGGTGATGGAAATCAGTTGATGCAAAAATCAGCTGATGCAAAATCAGCTGATGGAAAAGTCAGACGATAGAAAATTAGACGATGAACGAAGAATCGGGCGATAGGAAAATCGACGATGAACAAGAATCGACGATAGAAAATCGGGCGATGAACGAAGAATCGGGCGATAGAAAATCGGGCGATGAACGATAGAATCGACGATAGAAAATCAGATGATGAACAGTAAAGCAGATGGAAGGAAAAGCAGATGGAAGGAAAATCAGATGGAAGGAAAAAGCAGATGGAAGGAAAATCAGATGGAAGGAAAAGCGGATGGAAGGAAAACAATCTGCACATAGATCAGTATTTTGAGGATATATGGAGCTACAGAGCTCGGATTGAGGTGATTCAAATTGGAGATTAAACTAAAGTTATAAGGCTACAACTTTGATAAAGAACCCTGATCAAGATGGAGCCTCTAAGACTGTCGGATTTTGGAATGAAACTCGGTGTAGTGTGCAGTCTCAGATTTTGTACGGGTCTGATAGTATTTTGGCCATAACTTCTTGGTTTTAGATCCGAATTGAGCGTGGTTTGTTGCGTTGGATTCGTATGATCGAGGAGAACATTATGAAGAAGAAATTTTTTGTAAAATTCCTTTATTTACCTGATCAGAATTTGGAGCCAAGATATCAACTTTTAAGGGCAATTTTGGAAGAACACTTAAAGAGTTAAGTTAGTAGGCTTATAAGGAGGGGCATGAGAGTCTTTCCTCATTCATTAAATGACATGGCATGTGGCTGTAGTATAAATAGAGGAGAAGCAGGCTGTGTTCGTGAGAGTTAGAGAAACAGAATAAAGAGAAACAAAAGAAAGAAAGAAAGAAGAGAGAAAAGAGAAGAGTGGGTTTGGTGGAAGGAGAAAAGAAAGGACAGCAGCTAGGGTTCGATTTTGTGAGCTTTCCAAGAGGATTTGAACATGCTCCAAGAGGGAAAAGATGAAGGATGAAGAGAGCTCTAGGATGAGCTAAGAAAATCCGAAAATGGTGAAGAGTGAGGTAAAAGCCGATTTTCAAGCTTCAAGCTTTTCTTAAAATTTTTGGTGTAGAATCATGGAAAATATTATGGTTTTGTGGATTATGAAATTAGTTGTGATGCCTATGCTAAGATGGTGGTTTAATTTTGGATTAATGTGAGTTAGGGTTTATGCCCAATTTTGGAAATTGGGGCTTTTGTAAATTGATGCATTAGATAGCTTGGAAATATGTTGGAATTGGGTTTCTATAGTAAATTTTGAGGGTTATGGTATTTATGATGATGAATTTGGATGATTTCGGTCTAGGAAATTTCAAAGTGGGCGAAAGAAAGAAGCTTCGAGAAATTAGAGCTTTGGACAAGTTCTAGCATGGATTCGAGGTGGGTATCCGCTTATAATAGAATTTATAAGCCATTACCGCTTTCTTTAAACAAAGAGATTTTCTGACTTAAATTGCATTATAATTGCTGCATCATTGCATAAATGATTTGAAAAATCATTTTGATTCGATACATGAAATTTTGATGAATTGCAAAATACATTGTCTTATGCCTGAAAGACTCATGGTGTGTATATTCGGAAAAGAGCATTTGATAAATTGATTTGAGCAGATATGTGCTTTTGTGGCTAGAGAGTAACGTCGTGATAGTCTCGCACGAGAAAAAATAATGTGATAGCCTTCTCTACCGCTGCCTTGTGGCTACGAGATCCAAAATGGACTCGTTGTGTTTTCAATAAACTTCGGTTTATTTGGCGTGTTTACTGAAACTCTAGCCATTTGTGTGTGTATTGCTTACGTGAATTGCCAAGTTGATGCATTCATGTCTTGTGACCTATGGATTTGTGGCTGAAAGCCTAAGACGATATCTGATTTGTAAATGTGATTTTGATTCTGAAGAAAAGAACTTCTTCAAAATGTGCTTACTTGATTCAAAGAAATGTTTTCTAAGACCGAAAAGAAAAAGATTTCAAGAGTTTTGCTTATTGTTTTGTTATAAACTGTTACCCATTGAGCGTAAAGCTCACCCCTCATTACCATCCACGTGTAATGAGAAGAAGATCCGTGAGCGAAAAAGAGGGATTTTTGTATCTTTGTATTTGCATTCGGATTTTATATTGTGATTGTATTGTGGCTTGTAAGGCCATTAAAATTTGTATATGATTATGGGATGGGATTATGTAAGTGAAATATGGTTAGTATTTATGAATGTGAATTATGATCATGACGTGAGATATGACCGAGAATTATGGAAGTGTTTAGATATAGAATTGTAAATGTGTATGATGGGATTCGGACGGAGGTCCAAGATTTGTGTGATGGGTTGGAAATATTGAAGTGCTTTTATGTATGGATTGTGTATGGACATGATATGGAAATTATGTATGAATGGCGTGAGATGGATTGATGAAATTCAAATATTTGGTAATAAGCAAAATTGGGATAAAGAGAGATATGATTGTAGCGAATGATAAAATGTTTTCGAATGCTAACGCGATATGATCGAATATGAAGGATTCAAAGGATTGAGGAATTGATGAAATACAAATTGAAATTGAAACTACTTTGAACAATGTGTAAGTGGAAAAAAATGAAGCGATATTAGTTGAAATGCGATTAGATTCGTTATGAGTTGGGTTCCGAAACGGGTCCCAACATTTATGGTATCGAGCGCCAAGATATGATCTTACATGGCGCATGTGTATGCGTTAGACGATAAGAAATTGTGAAAAGTTTGAGGTGATAGATCTAATAGGAAAATGATGATACTCGATATGAGAAAAGGAAGTGTGAATAAGTAGAGGCAATTATGGTAGATACGGATTCAATGCCATTATATTGGAAGTGTCGAAAGTCTTTGGTTGAGAATTTGAGTCTCGGATCGTTAAGTTGACGCCCTTAACGGTCGATGATTTAGACCTCGATCGAGTACTTATCGACATTCCTTTTGATGGTAATCATTCGCATTAAGAAGAGATTAGTGGAATTGAGGTCAAAATTTCATGATGAATATGTATCGATAATTTGAATTGGATGAGAAATAAAGGAGTAGTGTGCCACCTCGTAACAGGATACGAGGAGTTTTGCAAGGATCGCTTATATTCGATTTCGCACCTTAAAGGAGGCACGGATGAGTATAGAATAAGTCATATGTGTGAACTGCTGCTAAATGTTCGACTATGAGAGACAATAGGAAGAAGGGTATTTTGTTAGAATATAAGGCAATGAAAGTGTGGCTAATTGGAAATAAGAATTTTCGTGGTCCGATATGTTAGACATAAATTCAGATTTATGGATATGTCGGTGACTTGGTAATGGAATTATCTGCGGTAAGTGTTTGAATCGATATGGACATATCATTACCGCAGGAATTGAATGAAAGGTAGTATGCAAGCAAAGTGGAACCGGTCGAAGCGAGATAAGTTAGTGTATGACTAGAGAATGCGTTCTTCCTTGACCGAAGAGCTGGGATTATAAGCTCTTACCTCGATTCAACAATGGAATTTGGTAATTCTTCCATAGTCCGGAGGACAAGGACCCCGGTATGGATCAACCGGGTTGCTTCGTAAAGGAACCGATAAATGCAAGAGGAGGAAGTTTGAAATGAGATGATAGGTCTCAGGAGTTGTGATGTGAATCTCATACTCCTTTTGGATTGGTCAGAATAGTGGATTCGGAAATAAATTTCCAAGAGTGACGCACTCGCTATCGAGAGTGCATCTTTGATAATCGTGATTGAGTATATGAGATCTATTTTGGATAAGGCTTATGGAGTCATCTTTGATCCCTAGAGTTAAGTTATGAGATGAATCAAAGAACTGAGATAAAGTATGGTATAGATGATTTTGCTTAATGGTAAGCTGCGATGGAGCAGTAAAATTTGAATAGAGGTGATATTCAGAGGTTATTGAATTAGTATGATTGGTATATCAAGAAGCATAAGATATGAATTGGTGATATGCCGAGATATAAGAGTAAACGAATGTATCTCTTATATCATAGGGTTTGATCGTAAAGGCTATTGGATTAAGCAAATCGTATGCTTTATTTCAAGGATGATCAATGAAAGGACAAGTCAAGAAATGAATATGTAATAACTTCGACGAAGAAGTATTGGAGTCCTGTCTCTAATGGAGACTCAAGTAAAAGGGTGGAATAAACTACGAGAAGGTATGCATTTCGCTTGATGTAAAGAGAAGTATGTCGTAAGTATGTTTCGGAGACTCAAGTATGCCTTATTGAATGTGTTTCAATCACAAGCGATTAAGTTAATGCATTGAGCTGCAATGTGGATGAAGTTTGTATGAATGAGCAAACATGAAAATAAGCCAAGGAGGTATGAGGAAATTCAGGAATGGAAACAATCATTCGAAAAAGAATGTCAATTGGAAAATTGAAAAGAAAGTGTGATAATGTACCTTAACGAGGAATCGGTTATTTAAGGAATCGCGAGGACTAATCAAGAAGCACGGAATATGATAATAATTGAGGTGTTAACCAAAGGACCGATAACACAATAATATTGGAGACCGAAGTGATCAAAGAGTAGATGATGTATTAAAAGTATTCACTTAATTGAGAGACTAGTGAACACGTGAGGAAAAACGTATGAAACTTATGATAAATGGAAGGAAGGAGAATTTTGAAGAATGATTTTAATGAAAATCAACTGCATGAATTTGGAAAGTTTGTCGTATGACCGATGTTGTATAAGAGATTTGGATAAAATCTAATGGAGCATAATGAAGTGATTGCATATGCGGAGCAACTAAGGTCCTATGAGTTAAGGAGTTGATACATGTTTAAGAGCTGCTACACTAATGATTACTTTAAAGCTTGGAGACAAGATGAATAAAAGAACATCTTGGAAGTATTTATGCAAGTACAGATCGTAAAAGCGGGGACAATCATTGAATTGAGAGCATGGAATAGAAATACAAAAGATTTTGATTGTATGAATGAGAAATTCTTATTAAGGCTAAGTATTTTTTTAAATGCATAAACAGTAAAATTCGATATCGAGGTTATTGGAACCAAGAGCAAAAAAGAAAGCATAACATGTAGGGGGCTTGGTACGTCCCGAATTAAGGATCAAGAAATTGTGAATCGCTTTGAGAGGTTGAAAACAGATCTCAAGTTTGAGTTGAATAGAAAGAGGGCTACATGGTGATTGTAATAAGAAGAATGTGAAATTAATAATGATGGTCGAGAAAGGAGAATTTGTTAGTCGATATGAATTGGTTCGTATGGAGTCTTATGAGATAGTGTTATCGACAAAAGATGTCCTGATTCAAATGCGAATATGCGATTATGTTTGGAAATATATGATATTGGTATTATTGATACAAGAAGTTGAAAGTTGTGAGTGATCTGAACACGAATGAGGAAGCGATCCAGAAGTGATATAAATTTGAGGACGAAATTCTTTTAAGGAGGGAGAATTGTTGGACCCGAACTTTGATTGGACGTCAAAATCGTTAAACAAGGAAATTAGTGTGGTATTTGGGTAATATTGCTAATGATGTTGGGGTTAATGTATGAAATTAGCGTTCTCAGTGTACATGCATTATGGGTAACATCTTTATAATTGAAAAAAAGTGAATTTGTATAGTTACTATTTATGTAACTTCTTTGAAATTTCAATAAATGAGACTTCGATTTATTGGGGCTAGAAATGCCCGCAAAAGCTCAGTAAGAACCTTTTATCGTGTTTTGCAAATGATTGTTCAAGTATGACTTGCATTGAATTGAAAATGTGTCATAAGTTGTGTAAATGAACTTTGTGTGACATGTGATTGCTTTCAAAATTTATTCTAAAGTATGTATTTTGTGGCTTATGGATGATTTGAGAAATGGCTTAATGTTTGTCATAAGAATGTGTTGAATGAATTGTATATGGAGGATTTAAGTATGGAAAGAATGAGTATTTTGTATATGTATTATGTTATAGATTGTTGTGAAGATTGAATCGTGCTTGAAGTAGATTGGACGAAGAGTATTGTGGTAGTGAGGAAAATGTGAAATCAAGATGGAAAGAATGGATTGGTCTTGATGACTTTGAGGCTTTAAAGAGATATGTATATGTTATGAAATGTCGAGTGAATATTATGAGTTAATGAAAGTTAAAATGAATGAGTTGATTAAGATGATTGAAATGGAAGTTGAAAGGTAGGAAATAAAGATTGAAAGAGTGAGAATTGGAAGAATTAGTGAAGGTGTGAAAATATGAAGAATTATGAAAGTTGACTTTTGGGGATGAATAGTTGACTTTTGATTTAAGTGAAATTTGATAAAATGATATTCATGAACATGTAGTGCTTGTTGAGGGCTTTCGGTAGCCATAAAGTTTGCGAATTTTCGATATCGGGGCTAGAAGTTATGATAGATTGAAGTTTTGATGTTGTTTAGGTGATTGAAAACCGACGATGCAATCAGAAGAAAAAACCGTATCGATGATCAGAGAGCAAAACCAGCTGATAGGAAAAGTGGACGCTACAGAATGTAGGAGATAGAATCAGCCTTTGTAGTCTTCATGAGAGTTATAGATCTAGATGTCTACTTTCTAACCGCCCAAGAATGAAGTCATTTCGACACCTATAGAGAAAGTTATGGCATTTAGCAAAACATGTCTGATAGAAAATCAGATGAAAGATTAATTGAGACATTTGACCCTTTTAGAGACTGAATTTGGATTTAAGTTCTTCATGAACATTGTAGATCAGTCTTTTCTATATGAAATAGACATCAATTTTATCCAATTTGGAGTTCAGAGTTAAAAGTTATAAGCGTTTGAAGTTTGGAGGTAAAATCGATGATGCAAAACCAGATGATGCAAAAATCAGACGAAAGATTAATTGAGACATTTGACCTTTTAGAGACTGAATTTGGATTTAAGTTCTTCATGAACATTGTAGATCAGTCTTTCTATATGAAATAGACATCAATTTTGTCCAATTTGGAGTTCGGAGTTAAAAGTTATAAGCGTTTGAAGTTTGGAGGTAAAATCGGATGATGCAAAACCAGATGATGCAAAAATCAGACGAAAGATTAATTGAGACATTTGACCCTTTTAGAGACTGAATTTGGATTTAAGTTCTTCATGAACATTGTAGATCAGTCTTTTCTATGAAATAGACATCAATTTTGTCCAATTTGGAGTTCGAGTTAAAAGTTATAGGCGTTTGAAGTTTGAGGTAAAATCGATGATTCAAAATCAGTCGATGAAAATCAGTGATGCAAAATCAGTGATGCAAAAATCAGTGATGGAAATCAGCTGATGCAAAAATCAGCTGATGCAAAATCAGCTGATGGAAAAGTCAGACGATAGAAAATTAGACGATGAACAGTAAATCAGACGATAGGAAAATCGGACGATGAACGAAGAAATCGGACGATAGAAAATCGGGCGATGAACAAGAATAAATCGGACGATAGAAAATCGACGATGAACAAAAATCAGACGATAGAAAATCAGACGATGAACAGTAAAGCAGATGGAAGGAAAAGAAGATGGAAGGAAAATCAGATGGAAGGAAAAAGCGGATGGAAGGAAAATCGATGGAAGGAAAACGGATGGAAGGAAAACAATCGCATACGATCAGTATTTTGAGGATATATGGAGCTACAGAGCTCGGATTGAGGTGATTCAAATTGGAGATTAAACTAAAGTTATAAGGCTACAACTTTGATAAATAACCCTGATCAAGATGGAGCCTCTAAGACTGTCGGATTTTGGAATGAAACTCGGTGTAGTGCGCGTCTCGATTTTGTACAGGTCCGATAGTATTTTGGCCATAACTTCTTCGTTTTAGATCCGAATTGAGCGTGGTTTGTTGCGTTGGATTCAGTATGATCGAGGAGAACATTATGAAGAAGAAATTTTGTAAAATTCCTTTATTTACCTGATCAGAATTTGGAGCCAAGATATCAACTTTTAAGGGCAATTTTGGAAGAACACTTAAAGAGTTAAGTTAGTAGGCTTATAAGGAGGGGCATGAGAGTCTTTCCTCATTCATTAAATGACATGGCATGTGGCTGTAGTATAAATAGAGGAGAAGCAGGCTGTGTTCGTGAGAGTTAGAGAAATGAATAAAGAGAAACAAAGAAAGAAAGAAAGAAGAGAGAAAAGAGAAGAGTGGGTTTGGTGGAAGGAGAAAAGAAAGGACAGCAGCTAGGGTTCGATTTTGTGAGCTTTCCAGGAGGATTTGAACATGTTCCAAGAGGGAAAAGATGAAGGATGAAGAGAGCTCTAGGATGAGCTAAGAAAATCCAAAATGGTGAAGAGTGAGGTAAAAGCGATTTTCAAGCTTCAAGCTTTTCTTAAAATTTTGGTGTAGAATCATGGAAAATATTATGGTTTTGTGGATTATGAAATTAGTTGTGATGCCTATGCTAAGATGGTGGTTTAATTTTGGATTAATGTGAGTTAGGGTTTATGCCCAATTTTGGAAATTGGGGCTTTTGTAAATTGATGCATTAGATAGCTTGGAAATATGTTGAATTGGGTTTCCTATAGTAAATTTTGAGGGTTATGGTATTTATGATGATGAATTTGGATGATTTCGGTCTAGGAAATTTCAAAGTGGGCTAAAGAAAGAAGCTTCGAGAAATTAGAGCTTTGGACAAGTTCCTAGCATGGATTCGAGGTGGGTATCCGCTTATAATAGAATTTATAAGCCATTACCGCTTTCTTTAAACAAAGAGATTTTCCGACTTAAATTGCATTATAATTGTTGCATCATTGCATAAATGATTTGAAAATCATTTTGATTCGATACATGAAATTTTGATGAATTGCAAAATACATTGTGCTATGCCTTGAAAGACTCATGGTATGTGTATATTCGAAAAGAGCATTTGATAAATTGATTTGAAAAGTATATGTGCTTTTGTGTGGGGTAGAGAGTAACGCCGTGATAGTCTCGTGCACGAGAAAAAATAATGTGATAGCCTTCTCCCACGCCCGCCAGGGTTTCTGAGATCCAAAAATGGACTCGTTGTGTTTCCAATAAACTTCGGTTTATTTGGCGTGGTTTACTAACTCTCTAGCCATTTGTGTGTGTATTGCTTACGGAATTGCCAAGTTGATGCATTCATGTCTTGTGACCTATGGATTTGTGGCTGAAAGCCTAAGACGATATGATTTGTAAAATGTGATTTTGATTCAAAGAAGAAAAGAACTTCTTCAAAAATGTGCTTTACTGGATTCAAAGAAATGTTTTCTAAGACCGTAAAAGAAAAAGATTTCAAGAGTTTTGCTTATTGTTTTGTTATAAACTGTTACCTATTGAGCGTAAGCTCACCCCTCATTACCATCCATGTAATGAGAAGAAGATCCGTGAGCGAAAAAGAGGATTTTGTATCTTTGTATTTGCATTCGGATTTTATATTGTGATTGTATTGTGGCTTGTAAGGCCATTAAAATTTGTATATGATTATGGGATGGGATTATGTAAGTGAAATATGGTTAGTATTTATGAATGTGAATTATGATCATGACGTGAGATATGACCAGAATTATGGAAGTGTTTAGATATAGAATTGTAAATGTGTATGATGGGATTCGGACAGAGGTCCCAAGATTTGTGTGATGGGTTGGAAATATTGAAGTGCTTTTATGTATGGATTTGTGTATGGACATGATATGGAAATTATGTATGAATGGCGTGAGATGGATTGATTTAAATTCAAATATTTGGTAATAAGCTTAAATTGGGATAAAGAGAGATATGATTGTAGCGAATGATAAAATGTTTTCGAATGCGAACGCGATATGATCGAATATGAAGGATTCAAAGGATTGAGGAATTGATGAAATACAAATTGGAAATTGAAACTACTTTGAACAATGTGTAAGTGGAAAAAAAAATGAAGCGATATTAGTTGAGCTGCGATTCGTTCGTTATGAGTTGGGTTCCGGAAACGGGTCCCAAGAACTTCCTACTAAAAAGGTTCCCTTCCCCCACACTTATTCCGCATTATCTCAGTAGACAAATATCACCAGTAATATAACAGAGAATAAAAGGATAAAGGTGGAAGGAAACAACCGTGTGATTAAGGGGGTTTGTGATCCTCATGGTAGTGCTTAAGCAGATGACCGTTGACTTGTGAAACATGACCAGTAGCTTCATCCACTAGCTCTACCGTTCCAAATGAATGCACTTTGGTAACTTTGAAAGGGCCCTCCCACTTGGTGACGAACTTTCCGGGCATCAATTTTAGCCGAGCCTTGAACTTTAGAACCTTGTCACCTTCATGAAATTCTTTCCTCAGAATCTGTTTGTCATGAATCATTTTCAGCTTATCCTTGTAGATTCTGGCATTGTCATAAGACTCAAGTCTCATCTCTTCAAGTTCTTGGAGTTGCATTGTCCGGTTTTCAAGTGAAGATTCAAGATCTGCATTACATGCCTTGATCGCCCAATAAGATTTGTGCTCAATCTCCATAGGTAAATGGCAAGACTTGCCACAAAGCAACCGGAAAGGAGACATGCCTATAGGGGTCTTGTAGGCAGTCCCATAAGCCCATAGTGCCTCCTCAAGCCTTTCACTCCAGTCTTTTCGGGATGGCTTCACAATTTTTTCTAGTATACGTTTCACTTCCCGATTGGAGACTTCAGCCAATCCATTTGTTTGAGGATGGTAAGGAGTGGCCAGCTTGTGATTAACTCCATATTTAGCAAGTAAAGACTTGATAGTCCTATTGCAGAAATGTGTTCCTTGGTCACTGATGATTGCTCTTGGAATGCCGTACCTGCAAAAAAAATGAGCACGTAAAAATTTGGCAACAGTAGAAGCATCATCTTTCCTAGTTAGCACTACCTCTACCCACCTAGATACATAATCTACTACAAGTAATATATATGAAAACCCAAACGACGGAGGAAAGGGACCCATAAAATCCATGCCCTGCACATAAAAATTTCACAAAATGCATAGGTCTTAAAGGCATTTCATGCTTTTTACCCAAACTCCCAAACCTCTCGCACTTATCACAAGACTTGCAAAAAGTATAAGCATCTTTAAACAAAGTAGGCCAGTAAAATCCACACTCTAAAACCTTCCTAGCAGTCCTATTAGCACTAAAATGCCCCCCACAAGATAAAGAATGTGCAAAGGTAAGGATAGAGTGGATCTCATTGTTAGAACACATCGTCAGATTATCTCGATCACGATTGCTTCCAAAGAATTGGAGCATCCCAGGTGTAGTATCTTGCCTCCCTCTTCAGCTTATCAACCTGAAACTTAGACATAAAAGGAGGCACAAAATCAGCAACAATGTAATTAACAATGTCCGAGTACCAAGGCTCCTGTACCGCCAAGGCAAAAAGTTCAGAATCAGGAAAAGAATCAACAATAAGATCAGAAGAGTCAACTCCCTTGGTGCCTTCAGTAACCGACTAAGGTGGTCAAGAACATGATTTTCTGCACTGACTCATCTCTTATTTCAATATCAAACTCCTGCATCAACAAAGCCCATCTCAATAGTCTTGGTTTAGATTGAGGCTTCTTAAACAAGTACCACACTGCTGTATGATCTGTGAAAACAACCACTCGAGAGTTTATCAGATATTGTCTAAACTTATCCAAAGCAAAGATTATGGCAAAAAGTTCTTTCTCGGTAGTGGTATAGTTCACTTGAGCAGAGTCAAGTGTCTTGGAGGCATAAGCTATCACTCTAGATCGCTTTTCCTCCCTCTGTCCAAGCATAGCACTAACTGCAAGGTTAGAAGCATCACAAGATAGCTCAAAAGGCAAATCCAGTTAGGTGCAAATGTAATAGGAGGTGAAACAAGCAAAGACTTCAAAGTATTAAAAGCATGTCTACATTTATCATCAAAGTGAAAATCAATATCTTTTTCAACAATGTAGAAAGGGTAAAGCAATTTACTAAAATCCTTTACAAAGCTACCGATAATACCTGTATGCCCCATGAAAGATCTCAATTCTTTTGACAAGTAGGATAAGGAAGTGAAGAAATGATTTCAATCTTGGCTCTATCAACCTCAATCCCTTTTGAGAGATGTGATGACCTAAAACTATGCCACTATCCACCATAAAATGGCATTTTCATAATTCAAAACCAAATTTTTCGAATGCATCTATCAAGAACACGTTCAAGACTAAACAAGCAATCATCAAAATTATCACCATAAACAGTGAAGTCATCCATAAAAACCTCCATATTTTGCTCCAATAAATCACAGAAAATTGCCATCATACACCTTTGAAAGGTGCCTGGAGCATTACACAAGCTAAATGACATCCTTCGATAAGCGTAGGTACCAAAAGGGCATGTAAAAGTAGTCTTTTCTTGGTCCGCTGGTGCAATCGGTACCTGGAAGTAACTTGAAAAACCATCCAAGAAACAATAGTGAGATTTCCCAGATACTCTTTCCAACATTTGATCAATAAAAGGTAATGGAAAATGATCCTTCCTAGTTGCTTCATTCAACTTTTGATAGTCGATGCACATTCTCCAAGCATTTTAAACTCTTGATGGAATGAGTTCATTACTCTCATTTCTCACCACTGTGATTCCACTCTTTTTCGGTACCGCTTGTACCGGGCTTACCCACTCATTGTCTGATATGGCATATATGATCCCTGCACTCAGCAATTTAGATACCTCCTTCTTAACCATTTCATGAATAAGAGGATTCGAATGGCCGGGTGGTCATTAACCTGGTTTGGACCGTCACCAAAAGAATTTTATGTGTGCAAACCATTGGATCAATTCCGGGTATGTCCCCTAAAGACCAACCTATAGCCCTCCTATATCTTTTCAACATAGAAACTAGTCTCTCTTCTTCAGAACTACTCAGAGAACTGGAAATGATAACGTGCAATTTGCAATCATCTGCAAGAAAGACATATTTCAAGTTAGAGGAAAGGGTTTCAGATTCTAAATCGGGGTTGCATTTAGAAGGAACCAGCTTTGGTATATCAAATGCATTCAGTGAAAGTGGTGCGCCCATGTGACTTCGGGATGAGGATTTAAGCTCTGTGTAGCGTATATGTCCTCCACTTCCCGACTCAGTTCCACAATTAGATGACCTGGAAACAACAAAATTAGGTTCAGTCTGATCAGTAGAAGAAGAAAGTAAATCAGAAGTAAGAGTAGTATTAGAAGGGTTTAGAATAGTAGTAGGATCATTGCTATCCTCTTCTAATACTCCAAAGACCATCAAGAAGAAGCTACATTTGTAGCTTGCATAAAAACTTTTTTCATCTGCCTCTGCAACATCACAAAACACACCTTCCTCAAGGATATCAAGTGTAGAATCAGCAGTAATATCAAAACAAAAAGACGCATCAGAATTTTGCCGAGTGGAAAGCCAATTATCGATCTCTAAATAATAGACACATGATACATCACCCTCACATGCAAAAAAATCAGAAGACTGGGTGGAGGATAAACAAGCAAGTGTTCCATGCTGAGTCACACCTATATTACAATAGTCAACCTCATGCATCTCAGTCTCGTGCAAATTTTCCACATCATGGCATTCAATTAAACTAACACCCAAGTAAGAACAATCCTCATAACCATGACTCATAGCTTCGAAGATTAAATTGCACTTCTTGATCCCCAATTCCCATAAGGATAAGGCCCTTTTCATGTTAATTATTGTCTCAAAGAATAAAAGGAAAGGCCTACCTAGAATCAAGGTACTCTCATAAGGAAGCTCATTAGTCATATCAAGAACATAAAAGTCGGCAGGAAAAACAAGACTTTTAACTTGCACAAGGATATCCTCTAGAATGCCTTTAGGGTATCTCACTGTCCTATCAGCTAGACCAAGCACTACACTAGTGTCTTTCAAAGCTTTAATACCCAAGGTCTTATAAACAGAGGTTGGCATGACATTAATGGCTGCACCTAAGTCAAGCAAGGCATGAGAAACAGTTGTTCTTCCTATGGTACAAGGAATAGTGTAAGAACCTGGGTCTTTGCATTTAATGGGCAATTGTGGCTTAAATAAGGCACTAACACTCAAACCCAGTTGGATTTTCTCACTATGCCTATACTTTGTCTTGTTTGTGCAGAGGTCTTTCAAGAATTTAGCACACTTAGTGTAACATCCCGTCACCGATAGGATGTGTACAGCCTCTCGCATTTATTCTCAGATTCAATTTATAGTCTCGATATCCGAGTAATGTTTGGCATTGCATAAGTATATGTATGTACATGCATGTATGGCATAATTCGACTTACTTGTGATATGGAGACTTTGTGATTTAGATTAAGTGTGTTTCAATTGTGAATTGGAGAAATGTGTATTAAGGTAAATTGTGTTATTAGTGAATTTGATAATTTTAGAAATGTGATTTATGAAATTGAGAGCTAACTTAAAGTTAGAAGTTGAGAATTGAAATTTGGAGTATGTGATTTGACATTTTCTATTTTGTGGATTTATAGGAATTTTTCTAGAATTTTTGGAGTATTAGGTCTTAATAGGAAAAATGGATTAGTGACTGATTAATTGTGATTTCGGTTCCGGATTTGATTGATAATTTATATGAGATAACTTAAATTATGATTTGAGGAATTAGGGTATGAATTATTCGAACTCGAGAGAAATTAAAATTTGAAATTTGGATCGAGGTTGTTCGGATCGGACCTGTGGCAATTGGAATTGCCAAACAAGCCTTAAAGCCCCTTAGTATTTAAATCCTCCTCCTTTGAAGATGATTCACGATGCTTTCTTCTTCTTTTGAGAGAAAAATTGCTTTGATCTCTTCCTTCTTTGCGTGGATCTTCGTAGGAGTGATTTCTAGTTTTCTTCTTGCCAATCAATCTTCCTTATCCTGGTTTAATCATCCCTTTGGTTTGGGATTGAAAGAAGATGGAAAATATGCTTGATGTTGGGTGTTGCCGTGGATGAGCTTTGGGTTTGAAGTTTGAGTTTTTCTTGGTGATTGGAAGAGCTTAAGGCTTTACATCATGTAAGTCCTTTTCCTTTGTGTTTTATAAGTTTAATTTTAGTATTGAATCAAAGTATAAATTGTTAGAATTTGGAAAGTTTGGAAGATATAGTTTTAGGGATTTTGTTGATTTTGATTTGGGGTTTGATGAATTATGGTTATTTGATGGAGTTAAGTTTAGAAATGAGTTGTTATGAGTGAATGACATTGTTTCGAGTGATTAGAATGGAAAGGATCGATTATAGCGAAGAACTGGAAAATCTGGTTTTTCGGCGATTTTAGGTTCGACGCCGCGACGTAGATTTAACACGCCTTGGCGAGCTTAATTTTAATGGCACGCCATGAGGTACGTAAGCCAGGTCGCGAGAAGAAATTGACGACGCCATGGGGAACGAGACGCAAGTCGTCATGAAGGAGAAGAGATCGAGCCATGACGAAGAAATTGGGAAAAATTGGATTTAGGGTTTTGAATTGGGATTTAGGCAATTGATAATTAAATTAATTATGGATTGATTTCAAATTGAAGATTATGAATTGGGAGTAATAAATTGATCTTAATTTTGGGGCTACGAGTATAAATTTAGAAGAATGTGATTTTGGAAATTTAGTTCGATGATTCTCGAAATCGGATGACATTTGAATAGCGAATTTGATTCCGATTCATCGATAAGTCCTAAGTCTTTGATTTTGATTTTGGAGGATATAGAATTAGCCACTTAAATTATAGTATTAGAAATTGCTATGGAATCAAAGTAAAAGAGTGAAATTGAGATAATTTGGGATTTTAGTCGGAAATGTCATAACGTGCATAGTATAATATTCACTTGAAACTTATGCTTTCTGATTATTGGAATTAGTTCAATTAGTGATATGTGAATATTCTGATTCTTATAGAGGCTCGAGTGGAGCGTCGATCATCAGACGCGGCTGAGACTTCCCGGCAGTAGCTCGGAAGTTTAGAGGTGAGTAACCTAGTTGGTTTCTCAATCTCTTACGTATATGTGCTTCGATGTGAACTATCTCTCGCTTTGATTATGTGATTCGATTAAATGATTCGCATGAGATATATCAAGATGAATTGTGAAAGCATGCTAGGCATGATTAGAAATCAAGAATTAACAGCCAGGACCGGAGCACATTCTCGATCCGAGTGAGCTATAAGCTCATCAATTGTGTTAAGTGAAAAGGATTAGTGCATACCCAGAGGGCTCTCCTATCCCTAGTGCGCGTGGGCTGTAGTGTATACCCAGAGGGCTCTCCTATCCCCGAAAACGTGATTCTGTGTGATGTGCCCAGAAATGGGATAACTCCGACGCCAAATACAACACTAAAATGAACTGGAAATCATCAGGCATTTAACCGTGATTATCTTGTGAATGTGATATGGAATTAATTGAAACTATGTGATTATGATTGTATGAAATTATGATTTATGATTCAAATGTGATATGTGTTGCTTTGTACGCGATTTTATGAATGCATGAATTGGGTAAACCATCGATGATGGTTACTCATCGAGTTTCGCAAACTCACCCAAATTGCGACTATTTTCGTGACATCGGTAGTGTGACTCTAGTCTGAATTTTGTGACTTTTCCCCGCTGTGTGTGTGCGGCAAGAGGAGCATGGCCCATGTGTCTGGCCACCGGGGATCCTTTGGGGTATTTTGGGATGACCTAGATAGAGCTATCGTTTATTTTAGACATATGTAGTTGTAAATTATGACCAGATATTGTATTTAGATTTATGAATGCAATGAGAAGTACTCTTTGGTTTTGAAATTTAGTGATTGTGATCTTACCGCTTGATTATATTGATGCCATGAGGTTTTAATGGAAGCGATTGTTTGGTAGTGCACCTCATCGTAGGGTATGTATCAGACGACCTACAAAGCGATTTCGGTGTATGCTTCTACTGTAGTGGGGCGCCACACTTAGGCATCTTTTAATCAAATCAAGTAATGGAACATTTACCTCAAGTTTGCTAAACATTTCGAACAATTCCTCATTGTCTTTCTTGTCCACAATCTTTTTACTAACCAGATAGGAATTTGGAAAAGGCAAGTCACTTAATTTTACCTCATCACCTTTGAGTCGAAGGTGATCCTTCCTCCATTGGTCTCTTCAAGATAGTTGTTGCCTCTTCCTCATTTTGTACCACTGGTTGTTTTCGAGATTTCTCCATGAGCTTCTTTTCTTGAATGCTTTCAGAATAGATTGAGAATTTTCTTGAGTAGTGTTAGCCAGAGGAGATTCAACTTCCATTTCCTCATCAACTGTCTCTTCATCCTCTTCATTCTCTTTGAAACTCACTTTCTTGGCTCCAATTGTCTTCCCACTTCTCGGTGTGATTGCATTCAAAGATTTTGATTGATCATCGTGTTGGAGGGCATCGAACCACTACTCTTTCCTTGTTGCTCGGTCAAATTGTCGGAGATTTGAGTAACAAAAGTATTCAAGTTCTCATGCTTAGTCTCCATTCGCTCCAACTTAGAGAAAACATTTTGTAAGCAAGAGTCCATCTTATTTCCCATGGCATTCAACTTGGCATCAACAGGTCTTCTCGATCTAGTCTTGAATTTATCCCGACAATGCCCTTCATGATCATAGCAAATTGGCCACCCTTAGAAGCGAGATGACGCCCTCGATTAGGCACTATTTGGTTGGCGTAATTTCTCAATGTTTCTCGATCTCCACCCCATCGAAAATTAGGATGATCTCTCCAACCTAGATTATAAGTGTTGGAGTAAGGATCCCTCTTCGATATTGGCCATTTTATTTTGGTAGAGGTATGAACCTCTTCATATCTCGCATGCTTATTGGAAGCATGCATCATGGACCCGCAGACTACAACCGGCTACTATAGCTTGAGAATGACTCATCGAATTGACTTGTTTAGCCTTCACATTATTCTCCAAAATATTGAGTCTTTTCTCCACTGATTTCCAAGGCGCCGATTTCAGAAGAATATCCCGAAGAAATCAAGAGGTATCGACACCCTTCGAGTCTCCAGATCGGGAGTCATTGGTAGCCATCTTTCAAGTAGGTCCCATGCAAAGATTGGGACTTAATTCTCCGAGCTAACCATTTGCGGTGCATGCATGAATTGAGGGCTTATGATATGGAAGAAGCCCTTCATAGAAAGAATTGACTAGATCATTCTTCAAATGTTGTGGTGGGGACAACGAGCTAGAAGTGTGATGAACCTTGTCCAATATTCATGCATGGATTCATTGTCTCGCCGCACCACACTAGTTATCTCCTTCGAGTCTCGATGTCTCTTAGAAGCGGAAAATACTCATCTAAGAATGCTCCTTTCAGTTGCTTCTAAGTCGGTGTGGTAAAATGTCGAGGTAATGTGTAAAGCCACTCCTTGGCTTTTCCTTCTAAAGTGAAGTGGAATGCTCTCCTCAATACATCTTCAAGATTTGCCGTGGGTGGTTTCATGGAAGAACACACCATGTGCATAGTTTTCAAATGCCTATGTGGATCATCACCTGCAAAACCATGGAATCTAGGTAAGGAAGAAATTAATGCGCCTTTAATTTCAAAATTCACATCATCAGTATAAAAGCCATAAGGATAATAATCAACATTGGAATTATTAATCTCCCTTATGCTTCTATTGTCCTCACCATTACGCCTTATGTTGTTCTCACCATGTCCGTTGTTCCCATTAGGCCCAACAGGTCTATTATTATCATTTTCACCCTTCATGGTATCTTGCTCCGATTCAAAATCACTAGCAGACAAGTGTTCACTAGAAGTAGCTCTCTCGCTAGGTTCTTGTTCGCTTGATGACAAACTTGACGCTTTTGAAATATGTTCTTCCTCAATAAAAAATTGACTGGCCCCCTCTATTCTCTTCTCTCGTCTAATCTTTTTTACTAACCTCTCAAGTTCAAGATTTAAAGGATTTAAAGGTAAAGCCCTACCACTCCTAGGCATAAAACAATAATAATAAGAACAAGGCACAAACCGACTCACACAAAAAGATTGGGAAAAATGAAAAAATAAAATAAAATAAAATAAAAATAAAATAAAACTAAAACTAAAACTAAAACTAAAAATAAAATAAATAAATGAAGAAAGAAGAAAAGAAAAAATCTAATGAGTACAAGTGAATGTCAGTATGGATGACGATGTACTTTGTAGTGTATGAAAGAGTGTAAAAACTTGTAATATGCACAAGAAATCAAAGAATGTCAAAAATTGTACCAATATGCACATAAAAAAACTTTTATCTAGCTAAGAAAAAAATAAAATAAAATAAAAATAGTCAAAAGTTACTTGACACTTAGGAACCAATTTCTTGGTTCCCAAAACGCGCCACTTGAAATAACCTTTTTCCGTCTGATTGTCGCTTGGGGTTACTTCAAAATTTAACCAAGGATTATGTGATAACATGAACTCCTGGTCGTTCTTCGAGGAACCAAAAGTGAAATTAAATTCTAAGTTACTAGATGCACCGCAAACTAAATTATAAAATGGGGTTGATTTTAACAATTACCGCTAAAATTTCAATTAATGAAAATAAATGCAAAGGACTTGTGTTTGGTATTTTAAAATTTAAATGAGTGATTTGAAATGACAACGAGTGAATTAAATAAGAAAATAAACACAAGAAATTAACAATGATAAACGAATCCTCCAGCTCAATAACGCAGTAATCGTCGTCAAATGATATGGAGTTTAAAACAATTAAACCAAGAATTAAAATCGAGCTTTTAAACTAACAACCGAGCCACCTCGAATTGTTACAAAAATATTTTCCAAAAATCCCAATTTACTAACTGCCACCAGACTAGTAAAATAGAACTAAGGATACTAATACCAATGCTCGACTTTTATGCAATATTTAAGAAACAAAATTAATGCTAGCAACAGATAAAATGTTCAAATAATTCAAGCCACCTTGAATAATCACCAATTTCGCTAAAATCTCAATACAAAGTTTTGACCCAAACAAAGTAATGAAATTAAATTCGAAATTAACACAATATCAATTGCCAAACAATAATTCAGTCCCAAAACACAACTCCAAATAATTAAATAGTAAAATATATGAATTACTAATTAATTAAATGGACAGAAAATAATTGCAGTTTAAACTCCCCTAGAAAAATCCAAGCTCCTGCCTTTGCCATTGAACCGAAAGATTATGATAAACTAGCCGAGAAATTTCATTGAAGTTGCTGCCGACGTTGAAATCCAGTGATTAGCCATGAAAATATGAAATTGCGATTATCCGCAGACCACGCAATTGATCTACCACAACCACGCCTCCTTTAGCTATTTAATTTTTCATCTCTAGACCTTCATAGCCTAGCCTCTCTTCTTGCGCCACCTGCACATCACAAACTTCATGCACAAACAATGTTAACTCCATCTGCTGCCTTGATCTATGCCAGCTGCCTTCAAGGCTAGCTTCCACGTTTTGTCTTGTCCAAATCCACGCACAGAAGTTATTTTTTCTTTTTCCTCTGCACTCAACGCCACCTGTTCTTGCAACCTGTCTCTACACAGCACCTTCAACGCACAACACTAAACCACACAGCCAACTCCAACGCCTGGGCTTCAGCTGCTACCTTGTTGAGTTGCTTTCTTTTTATTTCTCCAGCATACCCCTCACAGCACTCACGTAAATCACACACTAGCTCTCCTCATGCACAACTCCACAACAACGCCTAAGGCAACAACCAAGCCACTCACAGCTCATACACATTAACTCTCCAGCACAAACTCTCTTTTAATTTTAACTCACGCAACCCTCTTCTTTTTCACTCCACAGCACACTCACGTCTCTTCTATTTTTGTTTCTGTTTCTTTTTCCACCAACCCTTCACGCACAACAGAAAACACAACAGCCCTCTCTTTATTTTTCTCTCTAAACTACTCACATACGAAGACACACTCACGTTGTCACTCACACACCCAGCACTCCACTCATGACACACACACAAGCCACACAGCTCCTACACTTCTCTTCCTCCCATACACAGCAGACACTCGACACAGCTTTTATTTATTTATTTTTCAGCTTCACCAACAACGCCTGCTGCTTTCTCTCAACACCACCAGCTGCTATTTATTTTTCCAGCAACTCCCAAGCCCCCTACTCACGCACAGCACAAACAACGTTCTCTCCAATCATCACCCCCACTTCCCAGCTGCCATGCACTCCTCTGACAACCCATGCCTCACCTGCTCCTTTATTTTTTTCCTAAGCTACTCACACAATAGGACACCACTCACGTAAATCAGAGCTCCACAACAAGACACACTCCTCTGTTATTTTATTTTTCTCCCCACCACCAACCAACCACGACACTGCCCACTTCTCTTTTATTTTTGTGATAGACTTTTAATTTGCTAATCCTCTCCTTCTTGGTCCACATCCCATACAACAGCTGCCTCCTCCTACCTCTTTTGTTATTTTCTTTATGTCCCAAGAACTACTCACAAGGTTCTCCTCAATGCCAGCTCCTAGATCCATACACGTCACAGCCAACCTTTTTTTTCATTTTAATTTCTTCAAATACCTACAACAAAAATTACAAATAATGTAACATCAATTGTCCAAAATTTAATTTATCACAGTTAAACCAAAATATGACAATTTTGTCCTTATAAACACAAATTAAATGTAAAGCACAATAATTCAAATAACATTCAAATAAAGCCATAAATATCATTTTAGTGACAAAAACTCATCCAAAAGATATAAAATTATATTTGAATAATTGAGTTTGTCAGAGGGCGCAAAAACAAAACGACGCCGCACGGAGGGGAAACGGCGTAAGGTCGGAAAGGAAACCAAACGATGTCGCGCAGGGAGGAAGATATGGTGTCGCTATGGATCAAAAGGCAAAAGGAGAGCAGACGCGGGGGAAACGACGTCGTGGTGAGGCGGAACGGCGTCGCACTGGCCCACGTCGCAACCTGGGTGCGATGTGTTGCACCTGGCTGGGTGCGACGCGTTGCACTCGGATGAGTGCGACGCAATTTCCCCCTTTAAAAAAAAAATTCTGAAAATTACCAAAATTCATATCTTTTGATTCCTAACTCCAAATTTGACAAATTTGATCTCTATGGAAAGCTTGAAGGAAGCTCTACAACTTCCATGAAGAACTCTACAATTAATTCCATTTCTAAAATGATCAATTTTCTAATCAAAGATTTAGCCCAAATAATAAATACCTAAACAAAGACCTCAACTTTGAAAATTTCTATCTTTCAACTCCGAAGTCCAATCATGTCATATTTTATATCGATGTGAAGATCAGAAAGTCACCTTCAACTTCCATGAAGGAAATAAAAATCAATTTGACTCCTAAGGGAGTCCATTTTTCGGTCAAAGATTCTGTCCTCTAATATTCATGCTAAAACCATAATATAAACTTGTAAAAATCATAACTTATTATTCCTTGATCGAAAAATTGCATACTTTATATAAAAATAAAGATCAAAACATTATCTAAATCTTTCATGAAGAACTCAGAAGCAAATTCAACCATTAACTAGGTCAATTTCTCAGTCAAAGGTTTAGCCATAACATAAGTCAACCGATAACACACCTAAACTTTGACTGATCATAACTTTCACTTCCGATATTGAAAAATTGCAAACTTTATGGCTACAGAAAACTCTAAACATAACCTACAAATTTTATGTAGACCATTTTCTCCAATTTTTACTAAATCAAAAGTCAACTCTCAATGGTCAAAAAGTCAAACTTTTTATCTGCAAAAGTCAAACTTTCTAAATTCTTCAAATTTTCACAATACATACATAAAATAATTCATTTAATTTCACTTAATATTTCTAAATGCCACTCAAAAATCAGGATCCAATAAGATCGTTAATGTATTTATGTTGCGATAGATACAAACCTGTAGAATTTCTCTTTACTTCAAAACCAAGGAAATAATGTAATGAACCAAGAGTCTTTAGGGCAAATTGCTGATTCAATTGATGAATGAGGTCTTGTGTTGCTGCTTGATTGTTGCCAGTAACCAGAATGTCATCAACATACACTAGAAGGTATAGCTTTACTCATCTGTGATGAAGATAGAACAAGGATGTGTCACATGTTGAGGGTTTAAAACCCCAATTTTGGAGAGCTTGTTTAAGTGTTAAAAACTAGGCTCGAGGGGCCTGCTTTAGCCCATACAGTGCTTTTGAAAGATGTAAAATATGAGTAGGATAAGTTGAATTGACATATCCTTGTGGTTGATGAATGTAAACTTCATCATGTAGTGTCCCATTGAGAAAGGCATTGTTAATGTCAATTTGTTGTATGTCCCACTAAAAAGACACTGTTAGAGAAAGTGATGGCGTGTCAAACCAACAAAAATAAATTCTTACTCTAGAACACTTAAGCGAGTAAAGTGGTGAATATGGTCGAACCACAGAGACCAATGTAGTAATTATTTATTTGTGTGAAATTAAAAATAAAAATAAACAGATGAAAATAAAAATAAAAAAATGAAAATAATTGATTTTAGAATACAAAATTAGAGCACGAAATCACGTCGAAGGAAATTAAAAATAAAGATTGAAAATAATATGAATAAAATCCTAGCCAAGGTACTTTCCTGTTTGATACCGTAATTCGATCATAGACTCAAAAATATAAATTTCGTTCATTCCTATGGACAAAGTTATAGCAGACCGTGAACAACACAAATCTACCAATCCATTCGTAATTATTCGATAACCCCGAGTAATGCTCCGCAGATTATTACCATAACCAATTTAACTATTCTCGAGTAAAGCTCCGCAGAATATAATCTATTGCAGTGGTAGGCTTTAATGGACCCTCGTCTTAGCCAACAAAATCGGAAAAGCCGCAATCTATTTAGACTAAATTATTTAATCTCATTAATTTTTTAATTGAAATTAATTCGCCACTCGATAGACAGCAATCACGGATTAACTAATCTATTCGCTAATTTATCATCAAGTCAATCAATTAATAGGCCTCATTAATCAACAAACTCAACAATAATAAATCAATTAAGGTGCAGAGATTAAATAAACATAAGGAATAAACGAAAACAATTAAACCATAGGAGTCTCATAAACTACATGCATCAAACGTAAAGTACCTTGTCTAGATTTAAAAGATTAGCCACACATAATACTAGTCTCTATCTATTATAGCTGAAATTGACAAATTAAAATTGGAGTTTCAACCTTCTTCACGAACCAGCTTCAGCTCCTGAAATGCACTTCAACGGTTTCCACGCCTGTTGCTCTTGCCCAACGCCAGCTGCCTGTGTGTTATTTCTCCAAGCTACTCACAAGCCAACACTTCACACTCAACAACTCTCTTAGTCACTCAGAAGCCACTCACACCCTAAGCACAATGTCTTATTTTTATTCTCCAGCACAACTGAACCTACACGATCTCTTCTCCACTCAACGCCAACTGTTGCTCTGACACAAAGACACACACAACACAACCAACACTCACGCACACAACCAACTCTTCTGCTTTTCTTTGTATATTTTAAGTCACTCACACCATCACACATCACACACAAGCACAACTCACGGTTCTCTTCTACTACAGACAACGCCTACTCCTCTTTTTTTTTTCAAGCTACTCACACACTAATAGTTAACGCACAGCCCTCTTTCTTCTTCTGTACTTTAGATTGATTGAATAATTAAGGGTCTACATCAATGTAAAACCCTTAAAGCCTCTATGCTCCACGTTTACTACGCTGCGTTTCTCTTTGAAAACGTTGGCCACTCTTTTAATGATGGTTGAAAATTGGAATCTCTCTAGCTCTCATTCTCTACTGCCTCCCAGCTGCTCTCCCGTTTCTGCCTTTTAACACCACCTCTCTTGCTTCATTTTTATTTTCTTTAGCCCACTCACGCAGCACACTTCACACTGCCCTGGCTCTTCACGTTCAACCCCCTTTTCTAACCTTTGGTTTGTCATTTTTATTTAGTTCCTCTGCTGTGTTGTGCATCTCCAGCTGGTGGGGTTTGCTGTGCTTTTAATCTCCAAGCTGTCTCCTCCATCTCGCACCCTTCTTCCATGTTTCCTTCTCAGATATTGCCAACACATGTAACGTTAGTGGAAAGAGTTTAGGTGTGATAGAATATGAAAAATAGCTTGAGTGGAGTGGAGTCTCGTTGGTGTCACGTTGGTCTTGGAGCTTGGTGGTTTAACGTGATTCACCACCCAAAAACCAGCTGGAACGTTCCTTGTGTTTCTCTTTTGTAATGCTGGTGGAGCCTTCTTTTGGTGTAACATTGAAGAGCTGGAGCCCCCTTCTAATGTGCGTGAATTCTTGTTTCAACATTGCCACTTTAGCTCATCTGTTGGTGTCCCTCCTTTGCCTTTTTCCTTGCTGTCAAATTGTTGTTTTGTATCTGAAGCTTCTCCACCTGTTGCATGCGTCATTATTGGTGGGTCACTTGGAGCTTGCGTTGGTGGAGTTTTGTAATTGCAATCTTGTTGGAGAGTATCTTTTCTAACAGCTCATGCCTCCTTGTCTTTTATTGTTTTTCTATTTTCTTCCTTTCACGACAGCTGTTTTCTTGACTAATTCATGTAACAATTTTTTTGTTGGCTTAGTTTCTAAACCCACGTAGCTCACGCATACACGCACCTGCATCACAAAGCTACTCACTCATTCACTTTTGTTTTGTTTTCACCAGTGACTCTCACAACACCGCACACACCTCCCTCTTTGATAACTTGATGTGACTAATTAATTATCTTCAATCACCTCTTAAAACATTCTGCTTGCTCCTCTGCGTATTGCCTTCTCCTTGTGTGCGGCGTCACCCAATTAAAGCCTGCTGTCTCTATTCCACACAAGCCCTCCTTGTTTTCTTTTTTTACGCAGCCTTCATTTGCCAGCTCCTCTCAAAATGATAAATAACTTTAAATCCCTCCTCCTGCGTTATGCTTGCCTGATTCTCCATTGTGTATATACGTTACTTCAAATTAATTTGAGGAACACCTGTCACGTGAGCTGCTACCTTCATCTTTAATTGATTTTTGCAACAAACAATTGGTGTCTCCGTCTAGCACTGGACAACTTGCCTTGATTTTTAATTTGCTTATCCCTGTATTACGTGATTTTGGTTTGATTCCTTTAGCTGATTGGACAATTAAATTGTCCCACCTTTTATTCTTGTAGCCTCCTTGATCTAATTTGTTGTCTGCTCTCCAACTTGCTTCCATTTGTTGCTTGTCTTCTAGCTACGAACTCATTGGACCAAGCCGCGTGTTTTTCTTAAAATTGCTGCTTCTGATTTGCGCGTCTCTAGTGTAGCCTCTCTTATTTAATTTCTGTCCTCTATTAAAAACGCCAGCCCTGGTGCTGTTGCGTCTCACTCTTTAATTTGCTGCTTCAAGTCCTCATTTAATTTGCTCTTTCAAAACTGAAAAAAAGATTAATTTCAACCTATTATGACTTTTTGTATTTTATGTGTCTAAAGCTCTAATAATTATAAAACATGATGAAAAAGGCCATAGACATCCATAAAACACATGCAAGATGCTAAATATAAGGTTCTAAAAATAGATAAAATATAATTGCATCAAAATCCCCCACACTTAACTCTTGCTCGTCCTCGAGGAAGGTTAAAAACATAAATTTTGAAAGCCAAGAAAACCGAGAATGCAGAAACTAAGTAAAAAATAATAAAATAATAAAAAATATGCAAATGCAAGGGACATTTTCTTAAGTGTCAAAGTTTTTCTCCCAACCTCCCAACAACATCAAAGACATACAAGGATTATAAACAAGAAGGAACCTGCAACATTTAATCCATAAAAGTAATGAACTCACTTTAAATGTAAGAGCCAAGCAAGATAGCACAATAAACTTAAAGGAAATCTACACCATGTCAAAATAATAGGTCCTCTCATTTTCATACACTCCAACACTTAAGTGTTTATGGCTCAAATGTGTTTTAACTCTCATAGATTCAAATAATGCAATGCTCTTCCATAGGCTTGCTCTTCAATCTTGAATACACTACTAAGTATTACATGCACAACATAAATCAAAAGGTCTTCAATAAGGATGTAACTTGGTTGGGTTAGGGGTAAGGTAAAGGAAAGATAAGAAAAGGTTAAATATCAGATTGAGTAGAACATAACAGATAATCAATAACACATATGTGTGCATCCTGCATATTATCAAACAATTAAGCACATCTCTCTCTATTTTTTTTTGAACTTTCATTCCCCAAACATTTATCAATCAAGCACATGGGGAATCCTTTTCTTTCTTTTCTCTTCTTGGTCTCAAACTTTTTTCGTTTTTTTTGTTTCTTTTTTTTTTCGATTCCTTCCCCATTGACAACAAGTACAATACAAGTCATATACCACTAATATTCCTATATGCGCAATCTTCACAAGTTTAACTCAACAAGCATGCTCTACTAACCATGATAAGGGTTAGAAAGATAAATCAATTAAGAAAAGGTTGTTAAACATGATAAAGCAAAGAATGATAATAAGCTCAAATGGGCTCACTAAAGGATAACATGCTTGGGTTGGCTTTTTGGTCAAGTGGTTAAAATCCTAAGTGCCTTTATCATCTTCATGCATGCATGTAAAAGTGTAGTCTCAACAAGATATAAAGCAAGTTCTAGAGATACAAAGCATTGAATGAACACACATCAAAGAATTGCGTTGAAGGTTCAAACGCTCACATGGGACAATCATCTATTAAGTTAACACAATGTAGTTTCAAAATCAATCCAAAAGCTATCAAGCTTAAAACTCATATAAAAAATCATTCATCAAGTTCATGATTCAAATATCACAGATTAACTCTCACCTATAATACTCATATTCTTATCAATCATTGGGAGATCAAAAGACAAAACTAAACACTTAAGGTGCAAAAGCATGCAAAAACGAAAAACTCTTTTTGTGTTTTTCAAATTTTGTTTTCAATTTTATAGGTTTTTGAACTAAAACATGTAAGTACAAGTGAAAATCTTCAAGTTCAAGTCAAGCGAAAAATCTGAACCATTCACCTACTAAAACCTCAAAAATTTCATGCAAAATTTAACCTAAATCTTTCCCCCACACTTTAGACCAAACATTGTCCTCAATGTTAGAAATGAAAGACAAGAACAGTAAAAAGGTAAAGAGTGAGAGAAAGCTTCTCTAAGGTGATGCGCCAAGGTAATGGTTTAGCTGTGAGGTGATGCTTCTATACTATCTTGCAAAACAATAAAAACCTTGCGACCAAGTGACATCTAACAACAACACAAAATATTGGAAGAAAATTCAAAAAGAAAATGTCGAAAAACAGAGCCTGATGTAATCAGGAACAACTAAAATTAAAATATGAAAATAAATGGAATCAAACCTCGGTTGCCTCCCAAGAAGCACATTTGTTTAACGTCGTTAGCTCGACACGAGCCCCATTCGCTTATAGGAAGGTTTATTCAAAGAATTAACTTCGACGGATTAATGAAATCCTTCATAAAATGGCTTCAAACGATGGCCATTCACCTTGAAGATTTTTCCTGCTTCCATGCTTTCGATATCCACAAAGACCTGCATTTGGATAGATCTTGGTGACCACAAAAGGCCCAATCCATTTGGATCCTAATTTCCCTGCAAAAAGTTTCAAAGTCGAATTACATAAAAGTACATTTTGTCCGACTTTAAACTTCTTCTCAGCAAGCTGCTTGTCGTGAAAAGCTTTAGTTTTGGCCTTGTATGTAACTACGTTGTCGAAAGCATGGTTCCGTAATTCTTCCAATTCTTGAATCTGCAACTTCCTTTGTTGCCCCGCAGCATCAAAATTCATGTTGCACTGCTTCACAGCCCAAAACGCTTGATGCTCAACGTCCACTAGCAGATGACAGGCCTTGCCATAAACAAGTCTGTAAGGAGACATATTTAATAGCATTTTGTAGGCAGTGCGGTAGACCCAAAGAGCATCGTCCAATCGACAGCTCCAGTCTTTCCTGCTAAAATTCACAGTTTCTCCAAAATACTCTTTACCTCTCAATTGGACAATTCCGCCAACCCATTGGTTTAAGGATGGTAGGCCGTGGAGGTTCTGTGCACAACTCCATATTTCTTCAGTAATGAGGCAAACACTCTGTTGCAGAAATGAGTCCCGCGATCACTAATGATTGCTTTCGGAGTGCCGAACTTGACAAAGATATTAGCCTTCATAAAATCGACAACATCCTTAGAATCATTAGTTCGAGTAGCTTTTGCTTCTACCCATTTCGAAACATAATCGACAGCTAACAAAATGTATTGGAAACCAAATGATGATGGAAAAGGGCCTATGAAATCAATACCCCACACATCAAATATTTCACAAACAATAACCGGGGTCTGAGGCATTTCATTTCTTTGACCTATGTTGCCAGTCATTTGGCACCTGGCACATGCTTTACAAAATGCATAAGAATCTCGAAAAATGTCAGGCCAATAAAAACCATATTCAAGCACTTTCCTAGCTGTCCTATTAGGGACGAAATGGCCACCACATGCAGATTCATGACAAAATTGCAATATGGAAGAAATTTCAGATTCAGGAACGCACCTTTGCATAATCTGATCAAAACACATTTTCCATAAATATGGATCATCCCAAATATAATACCTGGCATCATTCTTCAATTTATGGCGCTGCGCAGATGTGATATCACCGGTATCCATTCGGTGATAAAATTAACCAAAGTCATGCATCACGGGTTTCGACATGGCCATGTTGAAGTCATGCGAATAACTGCTCATCGAAACTCCTCAAGAATGCACCAGATCATCTCCAGAGTGTTTTGCACTTACTCAGTGATCTCATGACTGTGTTTTCTGCTCCTCTTTATCTCGACCTCAATGTCAAATTTCAGAGCAAAAGAACCCATCGGGTAAGTATTGGCTTCTCATCCTTTTTGCTTATTAGGTACCGAAGAGCAACATGGTCTGAATACACTATCACCTTCGTACCAAGCAAGTATGATCGGAATTTCTCTAATGTGAAGACCACAGCAAACATCTCCTTCTCTGTGGTTGAATAGTTTTGTTGAGCACTATCCAACGTCTTTGATGCATAATAGATCACATGAGCGTCACGGCCTACCCTCTGCCCAAGAACTGCTCCTACAACGTAGTTACTGGCATCGCAGATGAGCTCGAAAGGGAGGTTCCAATCCGGTGGTTTGATGATAGGTGCGGTAACCGGTTTTTCCTTCAAGATGTCAAACGCCTTTTTGAAGTCTTCATTGAATTCAAACGACACATCTTTTTGTAGAAGGTTGCTCATAGGATGAGCTATCTTTGAAAAATCTTTGATGAATCGCTGTCAAAAACCGCATGACTAAGAAAGAGCGCATTTCCGCACATTCATGGGTAAGGTATGAGCTAATCACATCAACTTTTGATTTATCGACTTCAATGCCCCTAATGAAACTATATGTCCTAATATGATGCCTTGATTAACCATGAGATGACACTTTTCATAATTACACAAGATTTTTCAATGCATCTTTTAACACTTTCTCAAATTTTCTAAACAAGATGTAAAGGAATCTCCGTGACACAAGAAAATCATCCATGAAAACTTCAATAATTTCTCTACATAGTCGTAAAAGATACTTACCATACATGTCCGAAATGTCGCCGGAGCGTTGCAAAGACCAAATGGCATGCGTTTGTAGGCAAAAGTGCCAAACGGACAAGTAAACGTCGTCTTTTCCTGATCTTCAGGCACTACATGAATCTAGCGAAAGCCTGAATAACCATCTAAACAGCAATAATGAGAACGACCTGCAAGTCTCTCAAGCATCTGATCAATAAACGGTAAAGGAAAATGATCTTTACGGGTAGCAGCATTTAACTTTCTAAAATCAATACATACACGCCACCCGTTTTGAACTCTAGTGGGTACTAATTCACCTTTTTCATTCTCAACAACAAGAATGCCGCTTTTTAGAACTACCGTGTTGACTTACCCACTTGCTATCCGAAATAGCATAGATCACGTCCGCACCAATAATTTCAGATCTCCTCTTTACAACCTCCATCATTGGTGGATTCAATCGACGCCGAGGTTGCTCATTGGTTTGCAATCATCCTCCAACAGATTCGATGCATGCAAATGGTAGGGCTGATTCCTCGATGTCCGCAATCGACCATCCAATAGCTTCTTTATTCTCCCTGAGTACACGGATAAGCCTCTCCTCCTCTAGATCGCTCAACTGATTGGAAACAATCACAGGTAATGTTTCGACTTCCCCTAAGAAGACGTATTTGAGGTGCGCAGGTAATGCTTTAAGCTCCAATGTCGGCGGCTGAAGAATGGATGGGAGAAATTTATTGCCGTCAATCTTCAGTGGTTGTTGTAACATGCCAGATGCAACCTGTAATGCCTCCAGATCATGTACTGCGTGGACCATACCTCGCAGAACTACCCATTCAGTCTCGATCTCTGATAGCTTCGCAGGAGTAATGTTATCGATTATCGAGCTCGCAAAAAATCATCAACACATAACTCGAGAACTTTCTCGGTCAGGGTTAATACAATCAAAAAGAAAAGTCGATAATAATCAACATGAAGCTTAATGGTGTTATTAATATTGAATGTAACTTTGGCACCATCAAACTCCATAGTTAAAGTCCCCCCGTGAACATCAATTTTTGTCCTAGAAGTGCTAAAAAATGGGCATCCTAATAACATCATTCTAGACGCAGGTGACCCCTCATCCTCCATTCTCATCACATAGAAATCTGCAGGAAATACCAAATCATCCACCTGCACTAAAACATCCTTCGGGGTACCTAGTGGTGCGATCAGCCAGTGTTAAAATCACACCATCTTGCTTCAATGGACCAGCATTCAATGTAGTATAAATGGACAATGGCATAAGATTTATAGAAGCCCCTAAATCTAGCATAGCCCGTTCTATACCAACATTGCCACTTTTACAAGGAATGGTAAACATACCTGGGTCCTTCTCCTTTATCGGTAACTTGCCCTGCAACACTGCTGAGACGTTCTCACTCATCACCACACGCTGATTGCCTCTCATCTTAGTCATGCTAGTAACCAAGTCCTTCAGAAATTTGCAGTACCATGGTGTTTGTCTAAGCAATGTGAGAAGGGGGATATTGATCTCCACTTTCTCAAAAATCTTTAAGATCTCCTCTTCATTCTACAATTTCTTCTTCTTAGCCAACCTGTGTGGGAATGGTGGCCTTTCTGGGTTAGCTGTCACGATTTTCTCAACTTTTGTTTCTTTTTCTGGCTTGATAGTTTCAACATGGTCATGTTGAAGTTTCTGCGATCCTCTAGCACTTTCAATTTCTTTTCCGCTACGTAAGGTAATGGCACTAATATTCTGCCTAGGATTGACAGTAGGCTAAGAAGGCAATTTTCCTTGATTTTGTGCAAGTGGCAGTTGACTAATTTGCTCCTCGACTCTTGAAGATTTTTACTAGTCCGAGCTGAATTGTCAATCACCAAATCAACCAAACTTTGTAATTGTGTATTGGTCGTCAATTGAGCCATAGTCAACTGTGACATGAGATCCTTCAAGGTGGAAATTCGGTCGCCGTAATTAGGCCTCGAATATTGTCATTGTTATTCGCTTGCATACCGAGGTTGACGTCGCCGACTACTTTGACCTTCACGCCCATTCCCATATCTTAGGTGGGATGATCCTCCATCTGGGTTGTAAGTATTCAATAGGGATCATATTTCCTTTGAGGTCGATAATTATCATTGAGCGCTTTAACTTCAGCTTCCACAAGATCATCTTGTAGAGTCGGACAAGCATCAAGAAATGACCCGAAATCCAAATGTGACAAATATGGACTCAGGGTCCCTTAGTTACTGACATTTGCATTGACATTATTGGCATTGGAAGAATTAATAACTTGTCTTTCCAACAATTCAGCAATCTTGTCAAGTCTACTTTCAAGTTTAGAATTATTTACCTCATGGACACCTCGAGTGTGTGTGTCCGAACGATACCAATCGTCAAGATTTGCAGCCATTCTTTGCAATTAAGTTTCGCCTCCGAGGTGTCTTGTTCACTATGGCTCCCCACTAGCAAAGATCAAGAATCTTCCTATCATTTAGTAACATCCCATCATAGAAGTCTTCAATAAGGAGCCGCTCAGAATTCCATGCCGAGGACAACTTCATGAAAGCCTCTCAATCTCTCATAATATTCATACATGTTTTCAGATCTCTTTGTGCGATGCCACAAATTTCTCTCAGACAAACTAGCAGCTCTGGACGCTGGGAAGTATTTTTCTAAAAACAACCTTGCCATATCAGGCCATGTATCCACTGTCCCAGGCGGAAGATAGTACAACCAGTCTCTAGCTGCGCCCTCTAAAGAAAAAGGGAAAGCACGCAGCTTCAACTGATCCTCAGTTATACCTCTCGGTTTGAATCCAGAACATATCACATGAAAGTCCTTGAGATGTCATTGCTCGTCGCCGAAGGTAACCCGTGAAATTTCGACAAGGCTTGAATCAACCCAGCGTTCAACTCGAACCCATCATCTGAGCTCGACATCAGATACATAGAGGTTGATCCTCTCATGGTGGTGCAAGCATATCCCTCGAGTTGCAGGAGCTCGATTTACGCCTAGTGCTTGTGAGTGGAATAGGTTGTCGATCGCCATCGCTGCTTCTTCAAGATCTTCCAATAACTCGATCTCAAGGTAGGCAAATTTTCAGTTTGGCCAGGCAAACTTGGGCAGAATTAGAAGCTTGTCTCTTACGCAATTTAGTAGCTTTCCTAAGTTATTTTGCGGTCTTCTCTATCTCCAGATCGAACAATAAATCACTTGTAGAAATACAATGCCGTATGCAAACAACTAAAGAAAAATTGATTAGCAACACAAATAAACAAAAACTTAAACACTGGTCCCCAGCAACGACGCCAAAATTTGATGGCATGTCAAACCAAGAAAAATAAATTCCTACTCTAGAACACTTAAGTGAGTAAAGTGGTGAATAGGGTCGAACCACAGAGATCGATGTAGTAATTATTTATTTGTGTGAAATTAAAAATAAAAATAAACAGATGAAAATAAAAATAAAAATAAAAATAAAAATAATGAAAATAATTGATTTAGGAATGATTGATTTTAGAATACAAAATTAGAGCACGAAATCACGTCGAAGGAAATTAAAAATAAAGATTGAAAATAATATTAATAAAATCCTAGCCAAGGTACTCTCCCGTTTGATACCGTAATTCGATCATAGACTCAAAAATATAAATTTCATTCATTCCTATGGATAAAGTTATAGCAGACCGTGAACAGCACAAATCTACCAATCTATTCGTAATTATTCGATAACTCCGAGTAAAGCTCTGCAGATTATTACCCTAACCAATTAGACTATTCTCGAGTAAAGCTTCGCAGAATATAATCTATGGCAGCGGTAGGCTCTAATGGACCCTCATCTTAGCCAACAGAATCAGAAAAGTCGCAATCTATTTAGACTAAATTATTTAATCTCATTAATTTCTTAATTGAAATTAATTCGCCACTCGATAGACAACAATCACGGATTAACTAATATATTCGGTAATTTATCATCAAGTCAATCAATTAACAGGCCTCATTAATCAACAAACTCAACAATAATAAATCAATTAAGGCGCAGAGATTAAATAAACATAAGGAATAAACGAAAACAATAAAACCATAGGATTCTCACAAACTACATGCATCAAACGTAAAGTACCTTGTCTAGATTTAAAAGATTAGCCACACATAATACTAGTCTCTATCTATTATAGCTGAAATTGACAAATTAAAATTGAGTTTCAACCTTCTTCACGAACCAGACTTCACTCCCGAAATGCACTTCAACGGTTTCACGCTGTTGTTCTTGCCCAACGCCACCGCTGTGTGTTATTTCTCCAAGCTACTCACAAGCCAACACTTCACACTCAACAACTCTCCTAGTCACTCACAAGCCACTCACACCCTAAGCACAATGTCTTATTTTTATTCTCCAGCACAACTCAACCTACACGATCTCTTCTCCACTCAACGCCAGCTGCTACTCTCACGCAAAGACACAACAACATAACCAACTCTTAAAGCATTCTGCTTGCTCCTCTGCGTATTGCCTTCTCCTTGTGTGCGGCGTCACCCAATTAAAAGCTTGCTGTCTCTATTCCACGCAATCCCTCCTTGTTTTCTTTTTTTACGCAGCCTTCATTTGCCAGCTCCTCTCAAAATGATAAATAACTTTAAATCCCTCCTCCTGCGTTATGCTTGCCCGACTCTCCATTGTGTATATGCGTGACTTCAAATTAATTTGAGGAACACCTGTCACGTGAGCTGCTACCTTTGTCTTTAATTGATTTTTGCAACAAGCAATTGGTGTCTCTTTCTAGCACAGGACAGCTTGCCTTGATTTTTAATTTGCTTCTCCCTGTATTGCGTGATTTTGGTTTGATACCTTTACCTGAATGGACAATTAAATTGTCCCACCTTTTATTCCTGTAGCCTCCTTGATCTAATTTGTTGTCTGCTGTTGGAACCCCTCCCCTGTGAGACACGTGTCCCACATCCTACGTGATGTCCGGACGCATGCACCACGAGGGAGGGATTCCTCACCATGATGGAAAACTTGATTCGGCATTAAATTTGCAAAAATATGAACCTTGTGCTTATAACCTTGCAGGGTCCTTATCTTTAACTCCACATTCGTGGCGAGCGCACACTATTTAAACACCAAAATCATAAGTTGACTTATTCATATAAGTTGTAGCTTTATGTCTCAAGTTCGTTTTGGAATAAGAATCACCTCAAACGGAGTTGTATAACTCAAGTTATGCTCAAAACTCCTAAAAGAGCTCATACTCCAAATATGATCTCCAAACCGACCTCTCACTTACTTTAATCCAAACATTTTCAATTCAACTCCAGATGATACCAATTTTTATGAAGAGAAATATATATGTCTTAGGAATCTAATGGTTCAAGTATCACCCCAATTGGAGTTCGGATGTGGGATTTATACCCAAAAGAATAGATAATTTTCACACCCTAAATCAGTTTCAACATCTTTTGAAGCGATCACCATAAATTTCGATTTATAAATCTGATTTCATTCATTTTTGGACCATTAGAAAGTAGACATCTAGATATACAACTCTCATGAAGACCAGAAAATGATATTCGGCCTCTAACAATTCCGAAATTCAACATCTTTCCCGTAGCCGTCTGTTAAACGAACATCCATGTCCGTTGAACGGACACGTTCGGGTGAAAATGGCCCAAATGATCCGAGAATGTCCGTTAAACGGACATGCAAGTCCGTTCAACGGACATGGGCAGGCTAAGGGGTGTTTTTTCACCCGATGCTGTCTGCTTAATGGACATCCCTGTCCATTTAACGGACATGGGATTTCCCAAAACTTCAATGCTTCTCCCAATCCTCTCACCTTCAACCTAACTTCATAACCATTTATACACTTCCCAAATTTACTCATTCCAAAGCCTAAACACTTCATAACACTTCAAACTCCAAGTTCAACTCACCAACTTCACAATTTCCAAATTAATTGGTTCATCAAACCATGGATTTCAATCATTTGTCAATCAAAGTTATCATAAATTCATAAGCTATATCAACAACCAATATGGACTTTAACTGTTATCTTTCAATTCCCATAACTTCTTACTCCAAATCCTAAAAATTACATATTATACCTCAATGGAAAGATAACAAGATGCTCTACAACTTTCATGAAGGATGTAAAAGTTAATTTCATCATTAAGCAAGGTAAAAAGTCACTCAAAGACACTGCTCATAAAAGGTCCAATGAAACAGTAACATAGTTATATGAACAGTGACTGAATGCATTCTCAACCTCATAACTTCTTAACCCTAAGTCCAATTGTGGAAAATTATATATCCTTGAAAAGTTCTAAACCTATACTACAATCTTCAAGAAGACTTCCTGATCCAATTCAAGCCCTAAGAGGGTCTAAAACCTAAGAGAATTTTATGTCAAATTTTACAAAAATTTTGACAGCACCTCCCTTGAAAATTCAACTAACCAAACTTCAATCCTAGCTCCACCACCTGCATAAAACTCAATATCGAACCTCATTCATCATAATTCAATCCTAAAGTATCTCTAAGCGCAATTCCAGGGCAACAACCGCACTCCTAGACATCTATTCCATTCCAAAATATAAAACCATAAAATCTCAATCCTTCTTTTTGTCAATTATAGCCATACAACAATACATGTTTATAAAATGAATACAAGATACATTTAAAATTCAAACTCTTACATTTACATAGAAATAAGTTGATACAAAGCTTTAGAGGGCATTTTAGCCGAAATACATCAAAGTCGCAAGAACAAAATACAAGGTACATCATTAGTTCCAAAATGCTATCTAAAGTCTTGTTTTCTAACATATGATTTCAAAACCCAAAAATGCATCGGAGTAATGCCTCATTACTGATGCTGTGTCTCAGTTTCTTGCTCATGACCTGTGGAGGGGAAAATGGGGGGTGAGCTCGATGACTCCGTGGGTAAAAGCTTAATAATTAAGAATAAACATGCCAAAATCCTTTAGCAATTTATTCTCAAACAATTGAACTAAAGCATCTTTGCCATAAAGCAATTCTTCATTAATATCAAATGATCAAAGGCAATTACAAAACAATATATCATAAAAGAACAACTTAGACAGCATATATGTTGGGACCCGATCCGGAAACCGGATCCCAACCGGAAACAGAACGGAAAACGGAACAAAGTACAAAGCGGAGACAAAAGCTTCTTGCTCACCGAAGAACGGAAAATGGAATCGAATGGAAACGAAAATTTCGAAAAGCAAGAAACCGCTAATCGGAATACAAATCACATTTGAGAACTCGGATTACGGATAACAAAACGGATAACAAAGCGAAAACCAATCGAATATAGTGAAACGAAATAATCGAATACGAATCACAAAGCGGAACGAATAAGCGAAAGCGGGATCGAATCGAATGCAAATCGAATACGGATGAAAACAAAGTAAGCAAACAAATCAATTTAAATCAAACACCTTCCGACATCCGTGAATAAGCAAAGAACGGAAAGCGAATCGCGTTGGAAACCCTAAGACGTCCCACAATCGGTATGAATTTTTTTTCATCTAAGCAATATTTATCCATTTCATCATCCCACTCAAATCATAACAAATTTCTTTACATTTATACCAATCTCATAAATCCATCATTCATATATCTAAATCTTATTTTCTTCATTTTCACTTTACTTTCTAACGAAATTTCAGAAAGATAACGATCGCATTTATCCTAACCCAAAATTCTGCAAAGGCAAATAAACACTTCTATAATCTCAACAGACACTTTAATCATCGGACACTCCGTCCGAAATCCAAACACCAAAGAAAACGCAAACCTAACATCTAAAACTTCCATAATTCTCAAATCAATCAATACCAAACTCATAATTTAATTTCATTTCCAAATTCATACACAATTTCATGTACAAATTTCAAAACCATTCCCTAATACTCAACTATATACACAAATCCATTTCTTTCAAACCTATCTTAAGCCATAAACATATCCATACTCAAATTTCAGATTACTCAAATCTAACTCATGCAAATTACAAAAACATATAACTGCTTAATTGACGTCTTCACACTCTTTCATCCGATCTCCGCTTTCAAACACGGAGATGGGGATGAAAGGGGGTGAGCTTAAGCTCGTGGGTAACACATTTATAAACCGAATAATAAGCGTAAATCAATTTTCATAAACTTTTTGCCAAAAGGCTAAATTTTCAAACTTTTCAACTTTCAAATATTTTCTCAAACCCTTTTCAATATTTTCCAAACTTTTATAACTCATTCTCTCAATTTTCAAAATTTTAAATGTTCCATAATCATGAATGCGAATGCAAACACATAATATTCAAATAACGAATCAAACATATAAAACATATCAAATGGCTTGGTTCGGTCCAAGCGAAACGTATTGCACATTCCAAGATACGTCCTGCGATCGTGAAAGAACGTATTACACTTTCCGCAAAGCGGTCGATTAGAAGCCGTGAAGGAGTCCGAATCAGACTCCGTGCCACTAGCGGGCAGCCGGAGAAGGCTTAAAAATAGAGACAATACGACTCACAAGGACCTACCAAACCCACATAACACATAAGGTAAAAGAATTGAAATTGCCCAAAGGCATTTTTCAAAAATCTTGATTTTCTAAATTTTTCATATCATATCGTATCACAATAACAGCATCAATTTCAAAATCCCCAATTTTAAAATTGGCCTAACCCAATTTTCACAAATTCTATATCATAATTCACAATTTTCTCAAAACTAATTTCATATTCCACAAACCCATATTATTATCTTTAATTTTACACCAAAAAAATCACCAAATCCTCAACCATAAAATTTTGCCTAAACTTTAAACAAATTTTCATCCGAAATTAAACCCAACCTAAAGCATATATATCAAAATGAACTTCATAAATCACAAACCCATAACATTATCTATCTTTCTCAATCAAAAATTCAACAAAAACTCCAAATTGAAAATTTTCTCTTACCTCATTTCTCCTCCAAATTCAAAGTTTCTTGGTTCCTTAGGAAGCTCTCATCATTCTCCATTCTTTTCCTTCTTGGAAAAGTCCCAAAAGCTTGAAGAATTGAGTAGAAAAATTAAAACTAAGCTTTCTCCCTCTTCTTTCTCCATATACGATGCTTCTTCTTCACTTTCTCTCTCATTTCTTTTATTTTTTTCTCCTTTCTTCTATACTTTTCCATACTTCTCCAGCCCATTCATGGCTTGTAATAAGCCAAAACGACACTCCTCAAGTGTGTTTCATTAAATGATAGATAAATGACCATTTTGCCCTTCCATTGTTACTTTATGTCATGCTCACTTGCGGTTTGATTCGTGCTATCAAACTGAAAGAATTTGCCCAAACTTCCTTCTAGAGAAATGTTCCTCTCAATCATACGAATCCAACGCCACCGACCGCGCTCAATTCCGATCACTACATCAAAAGTTATGCGCAAAACAGTTCAGGAATATCCATATTCTAACACATTTTCCATGTACGATTACTTCCGTCTAAAATTTCACATTCTTAATCCCAGAATTGAAACTCGCTGTCTTCATAACAATTGTAGCCTTATGTCTCTAGTTTAATTCAAAACAAGAATCGTCTCATTTCGATTCCCAGATCAAAAGTTATGCTCAATATACTCTTAGATGTTCCAAATCCAAAAACTGCACACGGATTTGAACTTCCATTCATAATTTGAGGGTCTTAAGGGCAATATTGACCTTTCATTTCTTCATATGACTTGTAGCCCCTTGTCTTATATTTATTTTTCCTCAAGAATCGCTTCAATCGGATCTCTACAGATCCCGAATTTTACAAAACACTGAACTATGTTCGGAAAATTTCACGACTCACTTTGATTAAAATAATCACCATTAATTTAATCTCATAAAATTACAATTTTCTCATGAGAATGTAGAGAATTGTCTTACGAATCCAACGCCGCAAGAATCAACTAAATCGGATGTCGGACGGAAAAGATATGAGCAAAACAGTGAACAAAGGTCGGATTGGAGGAGGAAGCAAGAAAACTGAAGGAACAAACGGCGTCAGATTAGAGGCGAGGATAGGGCACGGTCACACGGCGACGCGGACGTCGCCCTAGCGACGCGAGTTAAAATGCTCACCATCGCTACGGCGATGACGCAGCGCCGTAGCGGCGGCGGCGCTTAAACGTTCGCCATCGCTATGGCGTCTGGCGTCGCCTAGTGACGAGGATAAATCATTTTCTCTTTTTTTTCCTCTAAACTTCCAAAATTCATAACTTTTAATCCCGAACTTCGATTTTGACAAACTTAGTCTCTATAGAAAGCTTAAAGAAAGCTCTACATCTTTCACGAAGGACATAAAACTCAATTCGACTCCTTCGGAAGTCCATTTTTCGGTCAAAGATACTATTCTCTATACAAACTTGTAAAAAAATCATAACTTATTATTCCGAGATCGAAAAATTACATACTTTATATCGAAATAAAGATCAAATCAAATGTTTCAATTTTCATGAAGAACATCAAAGCTCAATTTATCTCTAACTAGGTAAATTTCTCAGTCAAAGTTTCAACCATACTTAAAGTCAAAAGTCAACCCTATCACACATAAACTTTGACTGATCATAACTTTTACTCCCAATATCGAAAAATTGCAAACTTTATGTCTACAAAAAGCTCTTAACATAATCTACAAGTTTCGTGTAGATCATTTTATCAAATTTTGCCTCAAACAAAAGTCAACTCTCAAAGTCAAACATTCTCTCTCCAGAAAGTCAAACTTTCTAATTTCTTCAAATTTTCACACTTTTTCTTTTTAATTATTGTTTTTCAACTCTAATTAAATCAACTCATCCACTTGATCATTCATATTACTAAATCAAATTGTCACTCAAGGTTCGGGGTCCAACAATATAACATAGTCACAAATAAGTTGGTTTGGGTAGGTCCAACAGGACGTACTACACATTTCCGCAAAGCGGTCATGTGTAGCCGTAAACACATGAGGGAGTCCGTGAAGAACTCCGTAGCCACTAGCGGGCAGGCGGGAGAAGCCTATATAGGTGCACCTATCACATAAAGGACCACCCTAAATCCATAGAAACATGCAAATCATAGCATTCACGCATAATCGCCCAAAAGGGCATTTCTTTCAAATCATATAGTTGAATCTTTTTCATAAAGCATTTTCATCCAAAGACTTATACTACAAGTTTAAACCATGTTAATAATGATAAAAACAACATTGACAATTCATTGAGAGGTAAACAATAGCATTTATTATAAAAATTCTAACATGCTTATTAACTTTATTATTAAGAAATCACCCACCTTAAACCTTTAGCCTTGAATTTGGTCAATTGGCCTTTCTTCTTCCTCCAATTGCCTTAATTCACCTTCATCAAACACATCCAACACAAAAGAATCCCATATCAACATGAGATGTCAAAATTTGCCATTTCTAAGGACATTAAAGCATGAAAGAACCAAACTAACCTTACCCATAAATATCCTATTCCATTCACACCTAAATCTATCCATAATACCAAAAGATTTCACTTTTCTCTTACCTTAAAGAGAGACCCACGAAATTGGGTTTTGCTTCAAAAGGTAACTAAAACTCTTTCTCTTCCCTTTTTCTTCTTAAAGAAACTCTTCAATCTTCCTTTCTAAAGCATAAAAACCTAAGCTCCTTCTCTTCTTCTTCTTCTTCTTCTTCTTTTTCTTCTTTTTGGCCGAAATTCACCTCTTTTCTCTTTCCTCTATGATAATTTCGTGACTCACTCATTTAATGGACTAACAAGTTGTTTCTTATTTAAAACCTAAACTCCAAGCTCAAAACTACGTAGTTTTAGAACAACCTTTCTTTCCTTGCAAAATTTTACTCCTTTCTCCTTACAGCAACGATCCCTCCTATATTTTCCTCTTATTTTTGTTTCTGAAAGAACTTAAAAGGACCGAAGCAACCTTCCATCTTAGCCTTAGACTTTAAAACCATAAGTGAATTACCTAAATTGCCCTTAAGCCATTTTATTCCTTTCAATTTCTAACAACAATTCAATTCTAATTTAAACTAATCCCTGATTTAACTTTCATCCCTCTAAACACTAAAATCCTCAATTTATTCCAACTAAAAGGAAATTTCAAATTAAACCTCAAAATAAATTAAAACATGCTTAATGTGATTCGGGGCCCAACATTTCTCCCTCTTTTAAATAAATTTCGTCCTCAAAATTCTTACCTGGATCAATGAAAAGATGAGGATACTTCTCCTTCATAGCTTCCAATGGCTCCCATGTGGCCTCTTCCACTGAATGATTTCTCCATAAAACCTTGACTAGCTACACTGTCTTGTTCCTCAAAACCTTTTCTGTTATATCCAAGATCTGCACTGGAAGCTCTTCATAACTCAAGTCCTTACTCAACTGAACTTCATCAGCTTGAATGACATGAGAAGGATCAGATCGGTATCTTCTTAACATAGAGACATGAAAGACATCATGAATCTGTGAGAGCTCAGGAGGCAATTCTAATTTGTACGCTAACGGACCAATCCGTTCCCGAATCTCATAAGGCCCCACATACCTTGGACTCAGCTTACCCTTTCTCCCAAATCTCAGAATCCCTTTCCAAGGAGAAGTCTTAAGAAAAACTTTCTCGCCGACCTTATACTCCATCTCCTTTCGGTGATCATCCTCATAACTTTTCATTCTGTCCTGAGCTGCTTTCAGCCTGTGTTTAATCAAGTTGATCTTATCAACTGTCATCTGAATCAACTCTGGACCCAAAAGCTTCCTATCTCCTTCTTCATCCCAACACACTGGAGTCCTACATCTTCTCCCATATAGAGCCTCATACGGCGCCATCTGAATGCTCGAATGATACGAATTATTATAGGTAAATTTGATAAGAGGAAAGTGCTCATCCCATGCTCCTCTAAAGTCCATCACACATGCCCTAAGCATTCCCTCTAGGGTCCGAATGGTCCTCTCAGATTGACCATCGGTCTGAGGATGGAAAGCAATGCTGAAACTCAACTTAGTACCTAAAGCTTCCTACAAACTGCCACAAAATCTCGAAGTAAAGTGAGGATCCCTATCAGACACAATCGAATCTGGGATCCCATGCAATCTTACAACTTCATCAATGTACTTCTTGGCTAGCACATGCAGAGGATCAGTCTGTCTGATCGCCAAAAAATGGGTTGATTTTTTCAATCTATCCACAATCACCCATATGGCATCATGCCTCCTACTGGTCCTAGGCAACCCCATTAGAAAATCCATAGTCACTTTCTGCCACTTCCACTCTGGAATAGATAATGGTCTCAACTGACCTGAAGGTGCCTGGTGTTCAGCCTTAAATTGTTGACACACTAGACACTTACTCACATACTCGGCAACATCCCTCTACATACCTCTCCACCAAAAATGTTCCTTAAGATCCCTGTACATTCTGGTGCTACCTGGATGCATAGCATAAGGCGCATTGTGCGCCTCATCCAGAATCTCATTCTTCACCTCCTTGACGTCTGGAATACAAAGTCTATTCCCGACTATCAGGAGTCCATCAACACTCACTATCATATCGGACTTCTTACCCTCCTGAATCTCTTCCCGCAACTTACCTAGTTCTGCATCCTGAACTTGCAACTTTCTCACTTTTTCCCTGAGGATTGGTCTCACCCTAAATGTAGCAATCATACAATCAGATTCCTCCTGCCTTAAACTGATCCTGAGCTTAGTCATCTCTTCCAATAGCAGTAGATACACTGTCTGAACATATGCTATGGAAGACTTCCTGCTTAAAGCATCTGCAACAACATTTTCCTTACCTGGATGATATTCGATCAACAGGTCATAATCTTTAAGCAGCTCAATTCACCTTCTCTGTCTAAAATTTAGCTCTTTTTGACTTAACAAGTATTTGAGACTTTTGTGATCTGTGAAGATCCTAGTTTGAACCCCATACAAATAATGCCTCCATATCTTCAAGGCAAAATCACAGCTGCTAATTCCAGATTATGGGTCGGATAGTTCATCTCATAAGGCTTTAGCTGCCGTGAGGCATATGCTATCACCTTATCTCCCTGCATAAGCACACATCCTAATCTCTTTCTGGAAACATCACTATACACTATATAACTTCCTTCTCCTGCTCTACGCTTGAGCTCCTCAAAACTTCGTTGACATTCATCACTCCAGATAAACTTATGGTTCTTTCTCAATAACTTGGTTAAAGGAGCAGCTATCATTAAGAATCCCTATACGAATCTCCGATAATAACCTACTAAACCCAGAAAGCTCCTCACTTCCGTTACAGTCGTTGGGGCATGCCAATTCACCACTGCTTCAATCTTCTTTGGATCTACATGCACCCCATTCTCAGAAATAATGTGGCCAAGGAAAACTACTTCATGAAGCCAAAATTCACATTTAGTGAATTTGGCGTAAAGCTCTCTTTCTCTCAATCGCTGCAATACTATTCTCAAGTGTTGCTCATGTTCTCCCACCCTCTTTGAATGTACCAGAATGTCATCGATGAACACGATAACAAACTGATCTAAAAACTCCTTAAAAATCCTGTTCATCAGATCCATAAAAGCAGCAGGAGCATTGGTCAGTCCAAAAGGCATAATTAAAAATTCATAATCCCATACCATGTTCTGAAGGCTGTCTTGCTTACATCAGACTCCTTTATCCTGAGATGATGGTAGCCAGACCTGAGATCAATCTTAGAGAAAACCATTGCTCCCTGCAGCTGATCAAACAAGTCATCCATCCGAGGCAGAGGATACTTGTTTTTAACGGTCACCATGTTAATCTTCCTGTAATCGATGCACATCCTTTAAGTTCCATCTTTCTTTCTAACAAATAAGACCGGTGCTCCACAAGGTGAGAAACTCGGTCTAATAAATCCCATCTCTAATAGATCTTCTAACTATTCTTTAAGCTCCTTCAGCTCAGCTGGAGCCATCCTGTAGGGTGGAATAGAGATAGGAGCCGTCCCGGGAGCCAAGTCGATAGCAAACTCAATCTACCTCTCTGGTGGCAAACCAGGCAACTCCTCTGGAAACACATCAGGAAATTCCCTCACAATGGGAATATCCTCCACCTTACTTTCCTTCACACTGGTATCCATGACACACGCCAAGAAGGCTTCACAGCCTCTACCCATCAGTTTATCAGCTAACAAAGCTGAAACAAGCCTTGGCGGTGTCAACTTTCTATCCCCTCCGAAAATTACCTTACAACCCTCACCCATATCAAACTCCATTTCCTTTCGACCACAATCAAGCTTCGCCCGATACTTTTCCATTACGTCCATTCCGACAATAACGTCCAACCCCTTCAGATCTAGAGGTAGCAGATCTACTACCAAACTAGATCCCTCGATCACAAGCTCACAATCTCTAAAGATCCGACTTACAACGACATTCCTCCTTAACGGAGTACTAACAAGTAGAAAATTATCTAAGAGAACTGACTGCATATCAGGCAATATCATACTTGCAGAGACATAGGAATGTGTTGAACCAGAATCAAACAGTACATATACATCAGAATGAAAGAGCTGAGCCATACTAGTAACAACCTCCGGTGCGACTGCAGTTTCTTCCCGTGTCATAGCAAACACCCTAGCCTGTGCTTGCCCTCTTGGTCTCCCTGGAGGAATGGGCTTCTTCATCGACCTGTAATCGCCCACCCCAAAGAAGTTGGTGCAGGTTCCCACTGTCTCTGCTCTCCTCTGAGCCTGTGGCTGAGATCCTTCCCCTTTAATCATCAGAGGGCAATCCCTGATCCGATGTCCTTTTTCTCCACACCAGTAACAAGCACCCGTAAGTTTACGACACTCACCCCGATGCATATTCCCACCGTCCTCACATACAGGGTTCTGATTCCTGCTTCTTTCTGTTATACTATTTCCTCCATCGATGAAGCTCAGATCTTGAACCGGTCAAGCTGCTGCTTTCTGCTTGAGGGCACTGCTGCCACCCTAACTCTGAGCACAGAAACTCTTCTCACCCTTGACAGCTGTATGCACACTACCCCCTCTCCTAGAAGACTGCTCTATGCTCTTCCTCTTCCTACTTACCTCTTGCGTAATGTTCTCCAGCTTCTCAGCCTGGAGTGCAGCATCCACTAGCTGCTGATAATAACAGAAATTATGGAGGATCACCTTCTCCTTGATGCCCAAGTGAAGGCCTCCCTCAAACTTGCGGCACTTATCTTCTTAATTTTCCACAATATGAGATGCATATCTAGACAACTGGGTGAATCTTAACTCTTACTCACTCACAGACATCTCCCTCTGAGTTATATTCAAGAATTCTCGAGCCTTCTCCTGGATGTAGACTCGGGAAAGATACTTCTTTCTGAATAGTTCCCCGAAGCCCCTCCATGTGAGTACTGGTAGCACAGCTTGACTCTGTGGCACTGACTCCCACCAGTGTAGAGCATCCCTTTGCAGTAAACTAACTGCATACTCCAGCTTTTCCTCACCAGGGCACTTCATCTGGACCAAAACTCTCTCTGTCCTCTTCATCCACGCTTCAACTTCCTCTGGATTGGTGGTACCATGAAAGTCCACTGCTCCAAACTTCCTTAGCTTGTCATACTGCCTGCCCCTAACCACTGGAGCTGGCACCAAAACCTGAGACCCTTGAACCATGACGAAGGTGAAAGCCTGAGCAAAGGCCTGGAAAAATTGCGGGTCCATCGCAGGCATAGAAGGAGGAGGAGGAGGTGGAGGCTCCTCAGGTTGCACACTAGGTGCTTCTAAGCCAGGGGCAGAGTGTGTCCTCGCATCTTGTGGGACATGAGACTCATCGGTGCTTTCCTGGTGAGAGTGAGAACGAAGTCGGGCTCCTCGAGTTCTACTCTGAGGTGGCATAATACTCCTTTAAAATAAAACCAGTGAAAAACTTTAGTTCATGCAAAAACAATTTGTCAACATGTATCGTACGATTTAAATCATGAAAAATTCGGTCAAAATCATGCAAAATCAACATTTAGTCAAAATCACCATATAGGCATGTAAAATCAATTAATACAATGCAAAAAAGCACAAATCATGCAATTTTAATGGAGGTTAAAGAAAACCCTAAAGTTCTCCTTCTACCCGAACCTAAACCGAAAGTTCTGATACCATAAGTGTTGGAACCCCTCCCTGGTGAGACACGTGTCCCACGTCCTACGTGACGTCCGGATGCACGAACCACGAGGGAGGGATTCCTCACCACGATGGAAAACTTGATTCGGCATTAAATTTGCAAAAATATGAACCTTGTGCTTATAACCTTGCTGGGTCCTTAGTTGTAACTCCACCTTCGTGGCTAGCGCACACTATTTAAACACCAAAATCATAAGTTGACTTATTCATATAAGTTGTAACTTTATGTCTCAAGTTCGTTTTGGAACAAGAATCACCTCAAACGTAGTTGTATAACTCAAGTTATGCTCAAAAAGCCTAAAAGAGCTCATACTCCAAATATGATCTCCAAACCGACCTCTCACTTACTTTAATGCAAAAATTTTAAATTCAACTCAAAATGATACCAATTTTTATGGAGAGAAAGATATATATCTTAGGAATCTAATGGTTCAAGTATCACCCCAATTGGAGGTCGGATGTGGGATTTATTCCCAAAAGAATAGATAATGTTCACACCCTAAATCAGTTTCAACATCTTTTGGCGCGATCACCATAACTTTCGATTTATAAATCTGATTTTGTTCGTTTTTCTACCATTAGAAAGTAGATATCTAGATATACAACTCTCATGAAGGGTGAAAAGCGATATTCGGCCTCTAACAATTCCGAAATTCAACATCTTTCCCTTAGCTGTCCGTCAAAAGGACATCCATGTCCGTTTGACGGACACGTTCGGATGAAAGCGGTCCAAATGATCCGAGAATGTCCGTTAAACGGACATGCAAGTCCGTTTAACTGACTTGGGCAGGCTAAGGGGTGTTTTTGCATCCAAAGTTGTCCGCTTAATGGACATCCCTGTTCGTTTAACGGACATGCTTCTCCCAATCCTCTCACCTTCAACCTAACTTTATAACCATTTATACACTTCCCAAATTTACTCATTCCAAAGCCTAAACACTTCATAACACTTCAAACTCCAAGTTCAACTCACCAACTTCACAATTTCCAACTTAATTGGTTCATCAAACCATGGATTTCAATCATTTGTCAATCAAAGTTATCATAAATTTATAAGCTATATGAACAACCAATATGGACTTTAACTGTTATCTTTCAATTCTCATAACTTCTTACTTCAAATCCTAAAAATTACATATTATACCTCAATGGAAAGATAACAAGATTCTCTACAACTTTAATGAAGGATGTAAAAGTTAATTTCATCATTAAGCAAGGTAAAAAGTCACTCAAAGGCACTGCTCATAAAAGGTCCAATGAAACAGTAACATAGTTATATGAACAGTGACTGAATGCATTCTTAAGCTCATAACTTCTTAACCCTAAGTCCAATTGTGGCAAATTATATATCATTGGAAAGTTCTAAACCTCTACTACAATCTTCAAGAAGACTTCCCGATCCAATTCAAGCCCTAAGAGGGTCTAAAACCTAAGAGAATTTTATGTCAAATTTTACAAAAATTTTGACAGCACCTCCCTTGAAAAATTCAACTAACCAAACTTCAATCCTAGCTCCACCACCTGAATAAAACTAAATATCCAACCTCATTCAACATAATTCAATCCTAAAGTATTTCTAAGCGCAATTCCAGGGCAACAACCGCACTCCTAGACATCTATTCCATTCCAAAATATAAAACCATACAATCTCAATCCTTCTTTTTGTCAATTATAACCATACAACAATACATGTTTATAAAATGAATACAAGATACATTTAAAATTCAAACTCTTACATTTACATAGAAATAAGTTGATACAAAGCTTTAGAGGGCATTTTAGCTCAAATACATCAAAGTCGCAAGAACAAAATACAAGGTACATCATTAGTTCCAAAATGCTATCTAAAGCCTTGTTTTCTAACATATGATTTCAAAACCCAAAAATGCATCGGAGTAATGCCTCATTCTCGATGCAGTGTCTCAGTTTCTCGCTCATGACCTCTGGAGGGGAAAATGGGGGGTGAGCTTGACGGCTCCGTGGGTAAAAGCTTAATAATTAAGAATAAACATGCCAAAATCCTTTAGCAATTTATTCTTAAACAATTGAACTAAAGCATCTTTGCCATAAAGCAATTCTTCATTAATATCAAATGATCAAAGGCAATTACAAAACAATATATCATAAAAGAAAAACTTAGACAGCATATAACATAGTCACACATAAGTTGGTTTGGGTAGGTCCAACAGGACGTACTACACATTTCCGCAAAGCGGTCATGTGTAGCCGTAAACACATGAGGAAGTCCGTGAGGAACTCCGTAGCCACTAGCGGGCAGGCGGGAGAAGCCTATATAGGTGCACCTATCACATAAAGGAAGACCCTAATGTTGGACCCCGTCTCCGAGGCCCAACATTCGGACCCATCCAGCGTAGAAGACCCACAACCGAACACATATGCTAATCACAATAAGAAAAAAATTCACTTTATAAAATTTGGGATTGGCTCTTGATAAAATGATCCCTCGGATCTAACGATTCCAACGCAACTGGAATCGCTCAATTCGGGTTAGAAATGAAAAAGTTATGGCAAAAATGCTATCTTAAAGAAAACAGTGAAAACAGTCCCTCTACCGATTCATGTAAATATTTGAAAACTTTAGAGGCAAAATTACTGATCGGCTCCTTCATAAAAAGTGTAGATTTATGTCTCTAGTTTCATTTAAAATAAGAATCGCCTCAATCCGAGTCCTATAGCTCCATATATTTAAAAATTTGTGAAGTATATTCAGAAAGAATCAGCCGACCTCCACACTTTGTTTCAAACCACCATTTTCAATTTGAAAGAAAATCTGATAAATCCAGTGTAGAAAGGTAGAAAAATCTCTTAGAAATCCAACGCTTCGAGAATGAGGTCGATCGGAGGTCTGTGCAAAAAGTTATGGCCAAAAGAAGGAAGAGGGGTCGAAAGATAAAAACAGTACATCGTCTGATTTTTGCTCCGTGAACAGTAACATCGTCTGATTTTTTTGCCCCGTGAACAGTACATCGTCTGATTTTTGCTCCGTGAACAGTAACATCGTCTGATTTTTTTTGCCCCGTGAACAGTACATCGTCTGATTTTTGCCCCGTGAACAGTACATCGTCTGATTTTTCGTGAACAGTACATCGTCTGATTTTTGCCCCGTGAACAGTACATCGTCTGATTTTTCGTGAACAGTACATCGTCTGATTTTTTTCCCCGTGAACAGTACATCGTCTGATTTTTGCCCCGTGAACAGTACATCGTCTGATTTTTCGTGAACAGTACATCGTCTGATTTTTCGTGAACAGTAACTTCGTCTGATTTTTGCTCCGTGAACAGCTCCACTTGCAAAGGTCATAACTTTCCACTCCGAACTCCAAATTTAACAAAATTGGTGTCTATTTCATAGAGAAAAGAAAGATCTACATTTTTCATGAAGACCACTGACCCAAATTCCAACTCTATAAGGGTCAAAAATGGACACAAAGGTTCTGTCCAAAAATCTGTCATTTGACAGCACCTACATTTAATTCTAACACTCACACCTACCATTTTAATTCCTCATAAATAGCTCATAAACATCTTAGGAGAGCTCTACATCTCACCTATCATTCTCAAGGAGTCATAATGATTTCATACAACCTCTAACAACCCCGAAATTTCAGAAAATGCAACATACCCACAATTTACAAAACTTACAACTCCCAACCTTGGAAATTTTCCAGCAAGCTCTTCCAAGGCAAAAACCCCAGCAGATACCCAACAACAATCTCCAAGCTTAAAAGAATCATACATGCTTCACACATAGGTCACAAATCAACACAAACATATAATGAAGAGAGTACTAGAGCTCTCATTCTCTTTTCCAATCATAAGAAAGATTCATGGATAGCTTTGGTTACATATTGGCATATTCATCAAAATCAAGTATAAAGCACAAAAGATGAGATGCTCAATGATCAATATGCTTACAAAGCTATTCCAAAAGCTAGTTACTAACTTAATACAAAAGCTCCTAAGTTATTGGAGTGATGTCGATGCCTTGCAAGGTTCCACGATTAACTAGAATTTGCACGAGGAGGAGAATGGGGTGAGCTAACACTTTCGATGGCTAACAAATTTATAGCCATCACATAATGAGCCACACACACACAATTAATAATCCAAAGCATTAGCAATTTACATAATAGGTTGAAAACTCAACTTTATCACATAACTCACAATTTACTCAACTCATCACATAAGGCATAACATAGAATCATCTTGCAACTAAAACCCATATTATTCATCATAAACACTTATAAATGATGAAATACACACAATTGGCTCGAGAGTTCCATAAACACGATGGAAACCGAAGTTTACGTAATCACGACGAGTCCATTTTTCGGATCTCGTAAGCTTCCAAAGCAGCAATAGGAGAAGGCTAATGGGGGTCAACGTGCACGTGACTTATCGAAGTAGGTTCTCTCTCGCCCAAACACAACTCATTTATGCTCACATATTCAAGCACAATAATAGCATTTCATGCTTCTTTCATACTTTCAAATCATCATGGTTTCGTACTTTTCATTCAAAGCAATGTAAATACACTTTCAATATACACATATTATAGCAAAGATAGCACACATAGGGCATTTGCCCATTACACAACAACTATAAAAATGTTACCCACCTATCGTAGAGATCCGAATTCAAGATCGCCCTTCCTCCTTGTCTTGAGTAGGGTTTTCTTGAGCTCCTTCAAACAAAACACATCTCTAATCAATTTCTAACTTCATAGGAAAGGTCATAATATTCAGAAATTTAAAGGAAAACTAACATTAACCTTAACCTAACCTACCCATGGCTCATTTAAGCTAGAATAACCATAACCTTCCCTAACCTCCATAGATCTCACCTTCTCTTCCATTTTCTTCAATCTCTACACAAACCCTAACTTCCATCCTACACCATTTTCGAATCTATCTTAAGAAAAGATGAAAACTTACCTTTCTCACTTGATTTCTCTTCTTTTCTCCTTCTTTCTTCTTCTCCTTGGGCTTAGCGAATCTCCTCTTCTTCTCCTTCTATTTTCACGTTTTGGCTTTCCCTCTTTCTTTCTTTGGAGACTCATACCTCCTCTTCTCCTTCTTAAATTCATTTAACTCTTCTTTAATTCCTTTACATCTCCACTTAAAGCCTATACCAAAACTACATAGTTTTGGTTACCATGCTTTTGGGCCCTTCCTCTAATAACCTACAAGCCCACCATACCTTAACCCACTCATTCTACTCCTCCTTCCACTTAATCCATTTACCTAAAGCCCATACTTTCCAACATTAGGCCCAAGCCTTCAAATAAATTTCTAACTTCTAATCTCAAGCCCAACATAAAAATATTTATATAAGCACATAATTAAATCAATTAAGGCAAAAAATAAAATAATTAACGAATAAATCTATAAATTAATAAATAATTAATTCAAATAAAATAAAAAAAATTTCGGGGCCCAACAATTCTCCCCTCCTAAAAGAATTTCGTCCTCGAAATCCTTACCTGAGTCCATGAAGAGGTAGGGATACTTCTCCCTCATGGCTTCCAAGGGTTCCCAAGTAGCCTCCTCGGTGAATGGTTCCTCCACAAGACCTTAACCAGCTTCGTAATCTTATTCCTTAACACTTTTCCTTTGAATCTAAGATTTCCACCGTTGCTCCTCATAAGTCAAGTCCTCTCTCAACTGAACCTCTGAAGGTCGAACTATATGCGAAGGATTTGATCTGTATTTCCTTAGCATCGATACATGAAACACATTGTGAATCTTAGACAACTCGATGGCAAATCTAGCCTATAAGCCAAGGTCCAATCCTCTTAATGATCTCATAGGGACCGATATACCTCGGGCTAAGCTTGCCGCTTCTTGCCAAACCTCAAAACACCTTTCCATGGAGATGCTCTAAGAAACACCTTCTCACCCACTTCAAACTCCATCTCTTCCTATGGGCATCCGAATAGCTCTTCATCCGATCTTGAGCTGCCTTTAAGCCTCTGCTTCACTAGCTTTATCTTATCAGCGTGACTGCACTAACGGGTCCCACAAGTTTCCTTTCACCTTCCTCGTCCCAACATATAGGAGTTTTACATCTCCTACCATACAAGGCTTCATAAGGCGCCATCTGAATTCCCGAGTGATAGGAATTGTTATAAGCAAACTCAATCAAAGGTAAGTGATCATCCCACGAACCATTGAAATCCAAAGCACAAGCCCTTAACATTGCCTCCAAAGTCCGAATGGTCCTCTCCGACTGTCCATCAGTCTGCGGATGGAAAGCCGTACTGAAATGCAATCTAGTCCCCAAGGCCTCCTGCAAACTCTCCCAAAACCTAGAGGTAAACCTGGGATCTCTATCAGAAACTATTGAACTCGGAATCCCATGAAGCCTAATCACCTCATCCACATACTTCTTAGCCAACACATTCAAAGAATCTGTCTGACGAATTGGCAAGAAGTGAGCTGACTTAGTCAGCCTATCCACAATCACCCATATTGCATCATGCTTCTTGCTAGATCTCGGCAATCCCATCAGAAAATCCATAGTTATCTTTTCCCATTTCCATTCTGGAATCGGCAACGGATTAAGCTTGCCTGAAGGTGCTTGGTGTTCAGCTTTAACTTGCTGACACACCAAACATCTTTTAGCATACTCTGCCACATCTTTCCTCATTCCCTTCCACCAGAAATGCTCTTTCAAATTCCGATACATCTTAGAACTCCCTGGATGCATTGCATAAGGAGCATTATGCGCTTCATCAAGAATCTCATCTCTCAACTCCAACTTGCCCGGGACACACACTCTACTACCCACAGCCATCAATCCATCTTCCTTTACCTCTACATTAGACGGCTTGCCATTCTTTATCTCTTCCCTAAGCTTACTCAAGTACTCATCCCGATCCTGCGGTTCCTTGATCTTCTCTTTCGTGCTTGGCCTCACCTCGAAACTTGCCAAAATACACTCGGGCCCATCTTGCCTCAACATCACATCAAGTCGGCTAAATCCTTCAAATGAGGGAAGATACACACTCTCCATGTGAGCCATAGTGGACTTCCTACTCAGAGCATCCGCTACCACATTAGCTTTCCGGATGGTAATCTATCATCAAGTCATAATCTTTTAGCAACTCTAACCATCGCCTCGCCTCAAATTCAGTTCTTTTCGGGTCAACAAGTATTTAAGGCTCTTATGATCTGTAAATATCTTAGTGGTAACTCCATATGTAATGTCTCTAAATCTTCAATGCAAAGATTATAGCGGCCAACTCCAAGTCATGGATCGGATAGTTCATCTCATAAGGCTTCAACCGCTGAGGCATAAGCAATCACTTTCTCTCCTTGCATCAATACACACCCTAAACCCTTCTCGAGGCATCACTTGTACAATGTACCCATCATCACCGAAGGCAATGTCGAATCGGTGCGGTTGTAAGCGCTTCTTCAACTCCTCGAAACTACTCGACACTCCTCGGTCCATTCAAAATTTTGATTCTTCCTTGTCAACTTGGAAAGTGGAGCATTTATCAAGGAAAAGCCTCCACAAACCTCTGTAATATCCAAATTAATCCCAAGAAACTTCTCACTTCAGCTATATTCTTTGGCGCTTCCCATTTAACCACGACTTCTATCTTCGTGGATTCACGTGCACTCCCGCTCGAGATCACATGCCCCAAAATACCACTTCCCTTAGCCAAAATTAGCATTTATCGAATTTGGCATCTGACTCATTCTTTCTCAAGTCTCAAAGCAACCCTCAAATGATCCTCATGCTCCTCATCACTCTTAGAGTAGACCAATATATCATCAATAAAGACAATGATAAATTGATCTAAGCAAGACTTGAAGACTCTATTCATCAAATCCATAAAGACTGCGGGAGCATTAGTTAATCCAAAGGCATAACCAAAAACTCAAAGTGGCCATACCTCGCCCTAAAAGTCTTTGACACATCGGTCTCCTTAATCCTCAGCCGATGATAACCCAATCTCAAGTCTATCTTAGAAAGGCTCTCGCTCCTTGCAACTGATCAAACAAGTCATCTATCTTGTTGGGCGGGTATCTATTCTTAATGGCATGATTGACTTCCTATAATCCCACACATCCGCAAAGACCCATCTTTCTTCTTCCAAAGAACCGGAGCTCCCCAAGGAGAAGAGCTGGTCTAATGAAACCCTTCTCTAAAAGATCCTCTAATTGCACCTTAAGCTCCTTCAATTCTGCCGGAGCCATCCGATAAGGCGGGATTGAAATCGGTCCAGTACCTGGAAGAAGCTCAACGGGAAATTCAATTTCCCTCGGAGGAGGTAGTCCTGGCAATTCCTCGGGAAACACGTCCAGGAATTCCCGACTATAGAATGTTTTCCAACCTCCTCTATCTGCCTCCATATCTAGCACATAAGCCAAAAGGCCTCACACCCTTGCTCATCATTCTCTCTGCCATCATAAATTGAAATAACCCGAGGTGGGTGACTTTTCTATCTCCCATGAGTATCACTTTCCTGCTATCCTCTAGCTCGAACTCCCCTTGTCTTACATTTACAATCTAAAGTAACATGATACCTCTCTAATGTGTCCATACCAGGATCATCCAATCCTCCTATCTTGAAGGCATCAGATCCACCACCAATTTTCCTCCACTAATCTCTATCTCACAATCTCTATACACTTGGTGATAATAATATATTGGCCGATTGGGTACTCACAATCAGCGAGTATCCAATGGGCTCAAACTCCTCCTAGAAATAGTCTGCCGAAGACACAAAAGAATGGGTAGAACCCGAGTCAATCATAGCAAGTACATAATCATCAAACAGTTTAACCATACCCTTACAACTTCGGGCGGTCTACGCCTCCTCTCGCGTCATGGCAAACACTCTGGCTGGAACTTGCCCTCTGGACCTGTCTGGAGGATAAGCTCTCTTAGGACCTCCAGAGCTACCTACTTCAGCCACAGTCTTCTATCCCACTGTCTCTATCCTCCTGGAAGCTTGCATCTGAGATCCCTCTCTTCTATCTCGGTTTAGGACACTCTTTGGCAAAATGTCCCTTACGCCCCTGATTGAAGCATGCTCCTGTCAATCTGCGACATTCTCCTCTATGGAGATATCCACAGTGCTCACACTTATGAAGGGGTGGTCTCTCCCCATCTCCTCTTCTACCGCCGCCCACCGTTGAGGCTTGGTGGGAAACGGAAGAAGTCCTCATCGGTCTAGGCCGGCTTCCACCGGTACTCCTCTCCTCAGACTGTACAGGAAAGGCTTTAGCACTTCTCTCAGGCATAGAAGTACCACCTCTCCTCCTGAACTGCTCTCTTCCCTTCCTCTTCCTGTTAACTGCACTCTTGATGTTCTCGAGGTTCTCAACCCTCAGCGCTGCTTCAACCAACTGCTGCAAGTCACAGAAGTTCTGCACTATCACCTTCTCTCTGATAGCCAGGTGCAAACCCAACTCAAATTGACGACACTTAGCAGCCTCGCTCAGCCTCATCTCTGCAGCATATCTAGACAACTGTGTGAACCGGCGTTTCGTATTCACCGACTGTCATCTCCTCAGGTAAGGCTTAGAACTCCTCTGCTTCACTGAATGTACACCTCAGACAGATACTTCTTCCCAGCCTACAATCAGAAGTCTCCCATGTCAATCCTACGGTCTCGTCGACTCCCCAAGACAGTCTCCCCCAATGCAAGGCATCACCACAAGCGGTGGCAAGATAAATCACTCTCTCATCATCCTCGCATTCCATCCGATCCAAAACCCTCTCGGTCTTCCTCAACCGGGTCTCGGCTTCCTCGTGGTCCGAGGTCCCGGTAAATTCCACCGCTCCATACTTCCTCGACTTGTCAAACTGTCTCCCTTCTTAGGGGCGAACCCGAAGCTTTGGGGCATTTGACCCATAGCCTGAGCGAATGCTTGGGTAAATGCAGAGAACACTGGGTCTAACGCAGCACTTGCTCGAACAAACTAGGTGGCTGCGAGTGCGTGAACGAAGAGGCTCACTACCACCGCCCTAGAAGCCTCATTGCGGCTACTCCGGGCTACGGACTCATCCATGCTCTCCTCTCTCGTGGAGAGTCAGGTGCAATTGAACCTTGCAGAACTCCTCGTGTCCTTGACGAGGTGGCATCGTACTCCTTGATAAAAATACTAGTGATTAGCTACAATTCATTTTTAAGCTTAGTTCCTATATGTATGCATGATATGCATGTCACGTAATGCAAACAATCAATTCATAAAGTAAACATTTAATCACATACAGAACAATGTTCCCTACTATACATTTTAAGCCTAGGGTAAGCCTAAGCTCGATACCAAAAATGTTGGACCCGTCTCAGAGGCCCGACATTCGGACCCATCCAGTAGAAGACCCACAATAGAACACATATGCTAATCACAATAAGAAAAAATTCACTTTATAAAATTTGGGATTGGCTCTTGATAAAATGATCCTCGGATCTAACGATTCCAACATAACTGGAATCGCTCAATTCGAGTTAGAAATGAAAACTTATGGCAAAATGCTATCTTAAAAAAAAGTGAAAACGGTCCCTCTACCGATTCATGTAAATATTTGAAAACTTTAGAGGCAAAATTACTGATCGGCTCCTTCATAAAAAGTGTAGATTTATGTCTCTAGTTTCATTTAAAATAAGAATCGCCTCAATCCGAGTCCTATAGCTCCAGATATTTAAAAATTTGTGAAGTATATTCAGAAAGAATCAGCCGACTTCCACACTTTGTTTCAAACCACCATTTTCAATTTGAAAGAAAATCTGATAAATCTAGTGTAGAAAGGTAGAAAAATCTCTTAGAAATCCAACGTTTCGAGAATGAGGTCGATCGGAGGTCTGTGCAAAAAGTTATGGCCAAAAGAAGGAAGAGGGGTCGAAAGATAAAAACAGTACATCGTCTGATTTTTGCTCCGTGAACAGTAACATCGTCTGATTTTTTTTGCCCTGTGAACAGTACATCGTCTGATTTTTGCTCCGTGAACAGTAACATCGTCTGATTTTTTTGCCCCGTGAACAGTACATCGTCTGATTTTTCGTGAACAGTACATCGTCGATTTTTGCCCGTGAGCGATACATCGTCGATTTTTCGTGAGCGATTACATCGATCTGATTTTTTTTGCCCGTGAACAGTACATCATCTGATTTTTGCCCCATGAACAGTACATCGTCTGATTTTTCGTGAACAGTACATCGTCTGATTTTTCGTGAGCGAAGACATCGTCGATTTTTCGTGAGCGATAACTTCGTCGATTTTTGCTCCGTGAACAGCTCCACTTGCAAAGGTCATAACTTTCCCTCCGAACTCCAAATTTAACAAAATTGGTGTCTATTTCATAGAGAAAAGAAAGATCTACATTTTTTATGAAGACCACTGACCCAAATGCCAACTCTATAAGGGTCAAAAATGGACACAAAGGTTCTGTCCAAAAATCTGTCATTTGACAGCACCTACATTTAATTCTAACACTCACACCTACCATTTTAATTCCTCATAAATAGCTCATAAACATCTTAGAGAGCTCTACATCTCACCTATCATTCTCAAGGAGTCATAATGATTTCATACAACCTCTAACAACCCGAAATTTCAGAAAATGCAACATACCCACAATTTACAAAACTTACTACAACTCCTAACCTTGGAAATTTTCCAGCAAGCTCTTCCAGGCAAAACCCAGAGATACCCAACAACAATCTCCAAGCTTAAAAGAATCATACACATGCTTCACACATAGGTCATAAATCAACACAAACATATAATGAAGAGAGTACTAGAGCTCTCATTCTCTTTTCCAATCATAAGAAAGATTCATGGATAGCTTTGGTTACATATTGGCATATTCATCAAAATCAAGTATAAAGCACAAAAGATGAGATGCTCAATGATCAATATGCTTACAAAGCTATTCCAAAAGCTAGTTACTAACTTAATACAAAAGCTCCTAAGTTATTGGAGTGATGTCGATGCCTTGCAAGGTTCCACGATTAACTAGAATTTGCACCTGAGGAGGGAGAATGGGGTGAGCTAACACGGCTCAGTGGCTAACAAATTTATAGCCATCACATAATGAGCCACACACACACAATTAATAATCCAAAGCATTAGCAATTTACATAATAGGTTGAAAACTCAACTTTATCACATAACTCACAATTTACTCAACTCATCACATAAGGCATAACATAGAATCATCTTGCAACTAAAACCCATATTATTCATCATAAACACTTATAAATGATGAAATACACACAATTGGCTCGAGAGTTCCATAAACACGACGGAAACCGAAGTTTACCGTAATCACGACGAGTCCATTTTTCGGATCTCGTAAGCCTAAAGCAGGCAGCCGGGAGAAGGCTAATGGGGGTCAACGTGCACGTGACTTATCGAAGTAGGTTCTCTCTCGCCCAAACACAACTCATTTATGCTCACATATTCAAGCACAATAATAGCATTTCATGCTTCTTTCATACTTTCAAATCATCATGGTTTCGTACTTTTCATTCAAAGCAATGTAAATACACTTTCAATATACACATATTATAGCAAAGATAGCACACATAGGGCATTTGCCCATTACACAACAACTATAAAAATGTTACCCACCTATCGTAGAGATCCGAATTCAAGATCGCCCTTCCTCCTTGTCTTGAGTAGGGTTTTCTTGAGCTCCTTCAAACAAAACACATCTCTAATCAATTTCTAACTTCATAGGAAAGGTCATAATATTCAGAAATTTAAAGGGAAAACTAACATTAACCTTAACCTAACCTACCCATGGCTCATTTAAGCTAGAATAACCATAACCTTCCCTAACCTCCATAGATCTCACCTTCTCTTCCATTTTCTTCAATCTCTACACAAACCCTAACTTCCATCCTACACCATTTTGAATCTATCTTAAGAAAAGATGAAAACTTACCTTTCTCACTTGATTTCTCTTCTTTTTCTCCTTCTTTCTTCTTCTCCTTGGGCTTAGCCGAATCTCCTCTTCTTCTCCCTTCTATTTTCACGTTTTTGGCTTTCCCCTCTTTCTTTCTTTGGAGACTCACGACACTCCTCTTCTCCTTCTTAAATTCATTTAACTCTTCTTTAATTCCTTTACATCTCCACTTAAAAGCCTATACCAAAACTACATAGTTTTGGTTACCATGCTGGGCCCTTCCTCTAATAACCTACAAGCCCACCATACCTTAACCCACTCATTCTACTCCTCCTTCCACTTAATCCATTTACCTAAAGCCCATACTTTCCAACATTAGGCCTAAGCCTTCAAATAAATTTCTAACTTCTAATCACAAGCCCAACATAAAAATATTTATATAAGCACATAATTAAATCAATTAAGGCAAAAAATAAAATAATTAACGAATAAATCTATAAATTAATAAATAATTAATTCAAATAAAATAAAAAAAATTTCGGGGCCCAACACCTAAACCTATAAAAACATGCAAATCACAACATTCACGCATAATCGCCCAAAAGGGCATTTCTTTCGAAATCATATAGTTGAATCTTTTTCATAAAGCATTTTCATCCAAAGACTTATACTACAAGTTTAAACCATGATAAGAATGATAAAAACAACATTGACAATTCATTGAGAGGCAAACAATAGCATTTATTATAAAAAATTCTAACATGCTTATTAACTTTATTATTAAGAAATCACTCACCTTAAACCTTTAGCCTTGAATTTGGTCAATTGGCCTTTCTTCTTCCTCCAATTGCCTTAATTCACCTTCATCAAACACATCCAACACAAAAGAATCCCATATCAACATGAGATGTCAAAATTTACCATTTATAAGGACATTAAAGCATGAAAAGAACCTAACTAACCTTACCCATAAATATCCTAAGCCATTCACACCTAAATCTATCCATAATACCAAAAGATTTCACTTTTCTCTTACCTTAAAGAGAGACCCACGAAATTGGGTTTTGCTTCAAAAGGTAACTAAAACTCTTTCTCTTCCCTTTTTCTTCTTAAAGAAACTCTTCAATCTTCCTTTCTAAAGCATAAAAACCTAAGCTCCTTCTCTTCTTCTTCTTCTTCTTCTTCTTCTTTTTGGCCGAAATTAACCTCTTTTCTCCTTCCTCTATGATAATTTCGTGACTCACTCATTTAATGGACTAACAAGTTGTTTGTTATTTAAAACCTAAACTCCAAACTCAAAACTACGTAGTTTTAGAACAACCTTTCTTTCCTTGCAAAATTTTACTCCTTTCCCCTTACATCAACTATCCCTCCTATATTTTCCTCTTCTTTTTGTTTTTAAAAGAACTTAAAAGGACCAAAGTAGCCTTCCATCTTAGCCTTAGACTTTAAAACCATAAGTGAATTACCTAAATTGCCCCTAAGCTATTTTATTCCTTTCAAGTTCTAACAACAATTCAATTCTAATTTAAAGTAATCCCTCATTTAACTTTCATCCCTCTAAACACTAAAATCCTCAAGTTATTCCAACTAAAAGGAAATTTCAAATTAAGCCTCAAAATAAATTAAAACATGTTTAATGCGATTCAGGGCCTAACATTTGCTCTCCAACTTGCTTCCATTTGTTGCTTGTCTTCCAGCTACGAATTCATTGGACCAATCCGCGTGTTTTTCTTAAATTTGCTTCCTTTGATTTGCGCGTCTCTAATGTAGCCTCTCTTATTAATTTATGTCCTCTATTAAAACGCCACACTTTTGCATTACGTCTCACTCTTTAATTTGTTGCTTGAGTCCTCATTTAATTTGCTCTTTCAAAAGCTGAAAAAAAGATTAATTTCAACCTATTAAGGACTTTTTGTATTTTATGTGTCTAAAGCTCTAATAATTATAAAACATAATGAAAAAGGCCATAGACATCCATAAAACACATGCAAGATGCTAAATATAAGGTTCTTAAAATAGATAAAATATAATTGCATCAGATAGGATCACTTTGATGCTAAAGGATTTTACTACTGGACTGAAAGTTTCAGTAAAGTCTACGCCTGGGTTCTGGTTAAACCCTTTAGGCACCAAGCGATCTTTCGCTTTGTCGAAAGAACCATCTGAGTGATATTTTACTCTAAAACCCATTTTGTGCCCAAACATTCATGTTAGGATGATAAGGGACAAGAGTTCAAGTTTGACTTTGGTATAAAGCATGGATTTCAACATCCAAGTAGCCTTCCAAATAGGATCCTGTAAGGCAAAAGAAACATATTTGGGTTCTATGATGGATAAGGTGTATAGAGGGGTGTGATATAGTTTTGGTTTGAAGATGCCACTCTTGGAGCGAGTTTGTATTGGATGATTATTAGTGACAGGGAGAGAATGATGGGTAGGGATAGTGTTTTTTTTCCAGAGGTTGAGATGAGGAGGAAATAGGAGAGGAAATAAGTTGTACTGGTGAACGGTTAGGAAAAACAGTTGGTGTAAGTAATACTGAAGATAAAGGAGGAGAATTTACCTATAATGGAAGTAATGTTGGGAAGCCCTTGAAGAACAATCCTCCTGCAGGGAACTTGACGATGAGGTTGCGAGAAGGTGAAGCGGTTTGTAATAGGGAGATAGGTAGGTGAGAATGAGCTACGTGTGATGAAGGATGTGAGTTTTGATGATTTTGGAAAAAGCAGTGGATAAGGATATTATGTTTCATTAAATACTACATGGCAAGAAATGTAGATTTGTCCATGAGCATTGAGACATTGATACCCACGATGAAAGAGGTTTGTATGTGGATCAAATAGCATGAGTGCGTTTCTATCGTCAAGTAGTAAAAATATCAATCCCAGAGACCAAATTAGTTAAAAGTAATACTGTAATAAATTTTAACTTAAGCCAATAACATAAAATTAAAGAAAAGATTGATTGATTATAATTTGAAAATGAAATAAAATGAGAATTATCGCAAGATAAAAATATAAGAAATATCGATGGAATGAAAATATAGGAATTTAACTTCCCCCTTGATTTGACCTCGGTGTCAAAATTTTTTTTTTGGTTTAATTCATATACTGGGTTTGATAACCTAAGATTCAGAATTAACTACTAAGCCCTCCCGGATCATTAGTAATCCTAATCATCGAACCAATTTCCTATATTTCTATGGTAAATTGTGATAATTCGATGATAGCTTTATCGAATCAATCTTAATGTGGTTACTTAGGGTGGATAGGTATCTCCCGATCCTAGACACAAATCACTACAAATGTGATCCTAAGCTATTGCAATTTTCTTCCAAATCTATTGCTCCCTGTTACGTTACACAAAGATTAAGAAAATCAATTTCATTTCTGATCAAATTATGAAAAGCATTAAGAACAAATTGCAATAATCAAACCTTTAAGTAAAAACGGACATAAGAAATTAAACGAAGAAAATACCAATTAACCGAGATTACTTAAAGGGTTCAGTTAAAATCCTAGAATGAAAAGATTAGTTACTCATAATAATAGTAGCAACAATGAAAATAATAAAAGCAATCATTATGAATATAAAATGAGTAGAAAGAATAGAAAAACAAATGGTGATTGCTTGGTCTTTGAGTCCTCCTTAATGCTTGAACTTGACAGCCCCTTTCCTTTTGATGTGCGTGAATAGCTTGAGTAAAAATGGAGTGAGTGCTGGAACCTTGAATGTGTCACGTTAATGCTTGGCTGTTAAGTTGATAGCCAATCGCCCTAGCCTTGTCTGTATCGTTGATGCTTGTAGAGTGAGTAGAGAGTTTAATGGTGGAGCCTCCTTTTGTGTTGTCACGTTGATAGCTCTTCACTGTGCATGAATGGACCCCCTATGCGTGAATGGTGCTTGGTAGCTCCCAACTTATGTCAATTCCCCAGAATATCGTCTCCTCTTGCGTGATTTGTTGACCAACCCATGTGATTTATTCTACTCTTAGCTATTACATGAGCACGCCTCCGTGTGTTGTGCTTGCTTTAATTGCTCCCCTCAATTTCAGGATATGCTCCCTGTGCAAGCGCCGCCAGCCTCTAGCCTCCCCAATTGATTTTGTCTTTCCACATGTTGCCTTCCTCTACTGTTTTAATTCATCAAACCAATCAGATAATTAAATAAAAGTCTCCACTTGATTTGTTTGGTCCACCTACTCTAGCTCATTTTCTTAGCTGCAACTCTTGATTTAATTGCTTCTCTCCCCAATTAATTGGCTGTCCAGCGTTGATTTAATTTCCTTTGTTTCCACAACAACTGTTGCTGTTCATTTTAAGCTTTCTGTTGCATGAATTTTGAATCTTTCTCTGCCCACGCCTAGCATGTGCTATCTTATTTTATTTTGCTGTTCACATCCCACATGCCTCCATTTAATTTCTTGATTTGATAATTAATCTTTAAAGCTTCCTTGTAGCATTTTGTGCGATCCATCTGTTGGCTGGTGCATGATCCATCTCTTGTATTTACTGTCTAATGTTTTGTCTCATTTAATTCCCAGCCTCCACACAAATCTTCTATCCACGCCTCTCCTCTCTTGTTGCATTAGTGTCTCATGCTATGTTCTACGTGATTTCCTCTAGCATTTTGTTGCCTTGATTGATGCTGGGTCCTCTTGCTCATTTGCGTCAATTCCCTTGATTTCATGTGCTTGTAACAATTAATTGTTCCCAAAATCCTCTTAGCTCACGCTGTTGTATTGCTGTCCATGTCTTCTATTATATTCCAAAAATCTTCTTAGCTCATGTACGTGTCCTCTCTTGCGTTGATTTAGATTTCATGCTCTCATTCCATGGTCACGCTAATCTCCTCCTTTATTGCTGTCAATTAATTCCATTTGCTTCCTTTTTTTCAATTAAAGTCTCTTTGCCTTTTGTCTTTGCCCATTTAATTTGCTTGTCCGATATGCGTTGTTCGTTGTTGATATTCACGCCCCATGATCTTTTAAATGCTCCTCCATTTAATTCCTCAAGTGCCGCCTCCACGTGATGTTTATCTCCAACCAGCTAACGTTTTTCTTCTTATTTTTCACCAGCTCCTTTGACCTTACGTGTCGACAAATGCTTCGATTCTCCTCTTCTTTGCTGCATGAACGTAACTCCTCTAAATGATTTTTGTTTCTTATTTTTGTGGGTCCTGAGCTGTCCTCACCAAGGTCTGCTCTTGCTCTTGGCTTAACGTTATTTTCTCCACTGATTTGGGTTCTGCCGCCGCCTCTTATGTCTTCATTTTATAGCTGATTTAGTGATTTTTGCATGCCTCCCAACTGTCTCTCTTTTCTTATGCGTGATATGCTGCTTTGTGACAAGACAATTAAAAGCTCAGCTCTCATGTGTTAAAAAGTCGTGGGTTATCTCCTTGTGTATCACGCTATTCAATCCTTATGCTTTTCCTCCTGTGCTTTTAAATTTGCCTTCCTCGAATTAATTGTTATTGCAGTCTTTTTCAGTCAAAAACAAGTATATTTCCTACAAATTAAACAAGACCCATTAAAAATGCAGATTAAGATAAACTAAACAATTTAGTAGGAAAAATATGTATAAGAACCAATAATTAATCCAGAAATTAAGGGAAAATGCCATTAATTCTAATGATAAAAATGCATCCAACAAATGCCCCCAAACTTAAGCTTTTGCTTGTCCCTAAGCAAAATTAAGAAAAATTGTTCAAAATAGATTAAGGAACACTCAACAATTGGAAATTTCATAATTGCAGTAACCAATTAAAATTTACCTTTAGCCACTTATCAAACCGTACCCACCTTCATAGTGCAAGGATACCAATGCTAGCTCAAAACACATACTCCTTTATTCATGTCTAAATTAAAAACCAACCAACTCACAAGAGTAGAGAAAAGCCAAATAAACTCAAAGTTAATTTACAACACAAGAGACTCTAAAGGTATTATGAAATTAACCAATCCCATAGGCAAAATTCTACATCCCATCTCTACTAATTTTTAGCACTCATTTTCAAAGGATCAAAAGGTCTTATTCGGGTTGTAATGGGGTCGTTGGGGTTTAAACTCGGCTTAGACCAAAGAAAAGGAAAATAAAAGCTCAAATGAAATGGAAATAATTATTCAAGAAATAGGAAAATGTAAGGGATCTCTTTTCTTTTCTTTCTTTTTTTTTCTTTTTTTTAATAAAATAACAAAACTCAACAAGACAACATGTTATCGAGATCGGTAATAATTACAAGACATAACTCAATTTCAATGAATTCCCAAATTTCAAATAATTGACTCTCCCCCAAACTCAGTTTTTTGTATACTAGGGGCGATAACTTGCTAAATCCTCTCTTGCTCGCTTTCTTTTTAAATTTTTTTTCAACCCCCCACATAACCTACTCCTAAATAATCGTTTCCGCATGAAAGGTAGGGAATGCTTGGCTTATGGCTTGGTTAAATGAAGGTGCCAAAGAAATTGGGATATTACTTTAGGTTCAACTTAGCTCAAAGGGAATATAGGGTTATTTTAAGCCAATATTAGATTGTGGTTAAGAATTCACAGAAAATGCCTTAATCACTTCCTTATCAAATTTGTGCTAACATTTCGCCTCGATAGGCCTAGAGAACTTGTTCTAGGATTGGCGAGATCTCACTAAGTTCCAACTTGCCTAAAAATTTAATGGATAATCAAAACTCAAATAAAATGGTTAGAAAGACTCAAATCAAAGAATATGAGTATGAGTAAACAATTAGAAATCGAGCACTAATCCGGAACATTCTATCCACAAACCTTCTAAAGGTAAATCCAATTAGGTTCCAAACAATTCTCATTTTCCCAAAAGTGAGGCCAAAATCAAAACCTTTAAAGATCAAAATATCTTAATGAGGTTTAACTATGCAAGAAAATGAATTTTTTTTTATTATTTTATTTTTTGTTGTTGAAATTTTTGTAAAATTGATGCTCACGCCCCCAAACTCAGATAGGACATTGTCCTCAATGGCAAGGTCTGCAGGCACAATTTAAAGTGGGTAAGTAAACATGTAAATGCATAGAAGAGGACAAAAGAATGTCGGCAATAATGCATGCGAATAAAGAAATCTTTGCAGATCATACGCAAACACAAAATACCATGAAAATTCTACAACATGCGAAGTCATGAGTAAGAGGCAAAAGATCTTCCTGTAATGGCGTGGACCATTTTTGTCGAAATGTAATTTCTCCGTCAAAATTAAGCTCGTAAGGTCCAATTTCCTGCAATGAAAACAAAGAGCACGTGAATTTTGAGTAAATAAAATAAAATAAAATAAAATAAATGAAAACAACAAAAGTGTGAAACTTGGGTTGCCTCCCAAGAAGCGCTTTTCTTTAACGTCTTTGGCTAGACATTTTTTTTTGCTTCTTCAAGCCTCAATGAGCCGAATGGTTGTCGTCCCCCTATGGACTTCGCCTTCTAGATATAGCTTTAAGCGTTGTCCATTCACCTTAAATGAATGTGTAGAATTAAGAGGTGAAATTTAAATGGCTCCGTGGGGGAAAACTTCCAATACTCAAAACGGCCTTGACCATCGAGACTTCAATTTTCCCGGAAAGAGATTGAGTCTAGAGTTGTAGAGCAACACGAGTTGCCCCGGTTCGAAGTGTTTCTCCCTTAAATGCCGATCGTGCCATTTCTTCGTCTTTTCCTTGTAAATTCGTGCATTCTCATATGCATTAAGACGAAATTCTTCTATTTGCTCTAGTTGAAGAAGACGTTGTTCACCGGCAAGAGTTGGGTCGAGATTCAATTGCTTTGTGGCCCAAAATGCTTTATGTTCCAGCTCTACCGGGAGATGGCAAGCCTTTCCGAATACTAATTGATAAGGCGAACACCCTATCGGAGTTTTGTATGTCGTTCGGAAAGCCCATAAGCTATCATCTAGCTTAATTGACCATGTATTTGGTGAGGCATCAATGGTTTTCTTGAGAATTTGCTTCAATTGCCTATTTGAAACCTCAGCTTGGCCATTTGCTTGTGGATGATAAACGAGTGCCACCTTGTGTTGTACTCCGTACTTGGCAATGAGATTGGCAAATTGTTTGTTACAAAAGTGTGTCCCTCAATCACTGATGATGGCTCTAGGAGTTCCGAACCTTGTGAAAATGTTTTTCTTAAGAAATCTCGTAACAACACCTGCATCATTAGTTGGAGAAGCAATTGCTTCTACCTACTTTGAAATATAGTCAACTGCCACAAGAATATAAATATTTCTATTTGAAGCTGGAAAAGGACCCATAAAATCAATTCCTCATACATCAAATAATTCAACATCAAGAACATTATTCAAAGGTAACTCATCTTTCTTAGTGATCTTGCCGACTCGTTGGCATGCATCACAACTTCTTATATAGTTATGAGCATCTGCAAAAAGTGTTGGCCAAAAGAATCCAGATTGGAGGATTTTGGCTACTGTCCGCTCATCGTTGAAGTGACCACCGTATGGAGAAGAATGACAATGATAAATAATGTTTTGTTGTTCCTCGAGAGGAACACATCTTCTCAATACTTTATCCTTACCCAACTTGTAAAGATATGGTTCGTCCCAAAAATATGCTCTAACATCGTGCATGAATTTTTTCTTTTTTTGATATGTAAAATCAGGAGGTAATTGTTTACATACCAAATAATTAATTAAATCAGCATACCAAGGGATTTTTTTGTCATTCACCATGAAGAGTCTTTCATCAGGAAAAGACTCGTTGATTTGCCCGGCTTTTGGTGAAGAGCTTTCCGCGTTCTCCATTCTTGATAAGTGATCGGCCACTTGATTCTCAGTTTCCTTCCTATCTACTATCTCTAGGTCGAACTCTTGGAGGAGTAAGACCCATCGAATAAGTCTCGGTTTAGCATCCTTCTTTTCAATCAAGTATTTGATGGCTGAATGATCTGTAAAAACTTTCACTTTCGTGCCAACAAGGTAAGATCAAAATTTCTCAAATGCATAAACAACAACTAATAACTCTTTTTTAGTTGTGGTATAATTTAATTGAGCATCATTAAGAGTTTTACTAGCATAGTAGATAGAGTGAAAAACCTTATTGTACCGTTGTCCTAAAACGACACCCACAGCATAATCGCTTGCATCACACATAAGCTTGAAAGGGCGGCTCCAATCAGGTGCAACAATAATTGGTGAAGACACCAACTTCTCCTTTAGTACCTGAAAGCAAGCATTCAATTTTCATCAAACTTAAATGGGACATCCTTTTCAAGCAAATTGCACAAGGGTTTCGAGATTTTAGAAATTTTTTTTATAAAACGCCTATAAAACCTAGCATGTCCGAGGAAGCTTCGGATTCCCTTTACTGAGGTGGGTGGTTGTAGCTTCTCAATTGTCTCAATTTTTGCTAGGTCTACCTCCAGCCCTTTACTAGAAACCTTGTGTCCAAGAACAATACCTTCTTGTACCATGAAATGGCATTTCTCTCAATTGAGCACAAGATTTGTCTCTTCACATCTTTCTAGAACTTTGATTAAATTTTCTAAGCACATATCGAATGAATCTCCATAGACTGAAAAATCATCCATAAACACTTCTAACCCGTTCTCAACCATGTCTGAAAAGATGGCCATCATACATCTTTGAAATGTGGCTGGTGCATTACATAGTCCAAATGGCATTCGTCGGAAAATGAAAGTGCCATAAGGGCATGTAAATGTGGTTTTCTCTTGATCTTCCACCGCAATTGGGACTTGGTTATAATCTGCATAGCCATCCAAAAAGCAATAATATACCTTACCAGCCAATCGATCAAGCATTTGATCAATGAAGGGTAGTGGAAAGTGATCTTTCTTTGTTGCTTTGTTCAGCTTTCGGTAGTCCATGCAAATCCTCCATCTGGTAATGGTTCTCGTTGGGATGAGTTCATTCTTCTCGTTTGTCACTACCGTCATTCCTCCCTTTTTGGGTACACATTGCACCTGACTTACCCAAGAACTATCCTATATAGGGTAAATAAAACCAGCATCAAGCCACTTCACGATTTCCTTCTTCACCACTTCCTTCATGCTCGGGTTCAATCGCCTTTGTGGTTGCACACTAGGTTTGAACTCTTCTTCTAGTATGATCTTGTGTTGACAGAAAAGTGGGCTTATTCCCTTGATATCGGCTATGGTCCAACCGATTGCTCTTTTGTGTCCTTTCAAAATACGAAATAGCTTCTCTTCCTGTACATTAGTTAGTTCTGTGGAAACAATACCAGGAAGGGTGGAGTTCTCACCTAAGTAAGCATACTTCAAGTGATGAGGAAGTTGCTTAAGTTCTAACTTCGGAGGTACTTCGATTGAAGGTTTTGCTACTTCATCCTTGGAATTGTTCAATGGCTCTATAACTTGTCTATATGGTCATAGAGATGAATCTGCATCTAACAAGTTAATGTATTCGAGAATTTCTTCTTCATCAAACTCATTAAGTGTTGTTAAAGCAGCTGTCAAAGGATCATTGGTTAGAGCATTGATAGTTGAGTCATTTAAAATTGCCCTGGTTGAAGAAATTGCATAACATTTTTCATTTGGAAATTTAATAGAAGAAAAAATGCTAAAGGTTACCTCTTCTCCATTTACTCTCATGGTAAGTTCTCCATTTTCAAAATCGATGAGAACTCTACTTGTGGCTAGGAACGGTCGTCCCAAAATGATAGGTACCTCTGCATCTTCTTCAATGTCACAGACTATAACATTTGTTGGAAAAATGAACTTATCCACCTTGACTAGCACATCTTCAAGAATTCCCCATGGATGGATAATCGAACGATCAGCCAATTGTAGTCTCACTGAAGTTGGTTTAATTACATCTCCCATGCCTAATTTCCTGAAAATAGAGATGGGCATTAAATTAATGGAAGCATCAAGATCACAAAGAGCCTTACCGAAAATTTGTGTGCCAATTACACATGGAATTGTAAAACTTCCATGATCCTTGAGTTTTGGTGGGAGCTTTTTTTGTAGTATTGCACTACATTCTTCCGTCAAGGCCACCGTTTCATGATCTCCAAGCCTTTTCTTTTTTGATAGAACATCCTTCATAAATTTGGCATAGCTTGGCATATTTTCTAAAGCTTCAGCAAAGGGAATGTTAATTGTTAGTTTCTTAAAAACATCCATAAAATTTTCAAACCCTTTTTCATGTTTTTGCTTTGCTAGCCTTTAAGGAAATGGTGGTGGTGGATATGGTCTCTCCCTCGGTTGTTTTTCCTTGTCTTCCCTTGGTTTTTCTTCCTCCTCTTTTTCCATTGATCTATCAACATCAATAACAACATCATCCCGCAAAATTTTAGAATTTTTAGAATTTATACATACCTCTTTCCCTTTGGGGGTTGGTGTTGTATCCACCTCTTTGCCATTCCTAAGAACGATGGCATGAAGTTGTTCCTTTCGAGGATTTACGGTGTCACTTGGCAATGTTCCTTGAGGACGACTTTTTAAAGCTTCAATCACTTGTCCCATTTGAGTTTGCAAGTTCCGTGTTGATTCTTCAAGTTTAACCATTCTTTGACCACTTTGCTCCATGAACTTCCCCAATATACTCTCCAATGATGCTTGGTTGGATGTAGTTGTAGGTTGTCCTTGTGGTTGGTTTTGATATAGCCAATTTTGTTGTTGTGGTTGGAATCCCAGTGGGTGATTTTGCTTTGGAGGGTAATTTCTTGTTCCCGAATTGTAGTTGTTTGCACTTTGATTATACGGAGTTCTTTGATTCCCGAAGTAATTTACCGTCTCGGTCGGTGGCTAGACATTTGGACACTGTTCATAATGATGACTTTCACCACAATAATCACAAGTAAATGTAATGGCTTTTACTATTGTGTTATGGGTTTAAGTTTCTCCAAAGCGATTATTCGTGATTTTCTTGCACATATTCGAGATCTTGGCATCCATCAATTCTGAGGGATTGATTTCATACGTACTTGGGGCTTTCCGCGTAGGTTGAGATCCTCCTCTTTCATGAGCCCTACAGTTGTTAGCAGTAACCTTTTCTACTAACGATATAGGGTCATCGGGATTGAGTTCTAAGAATGTACTTCCAGCAATTGTATCTAATTGACTTGCCGTAGCGAGAGTCAGCCCATGATATAAATGAGAGACTAGAGACGATGGAGGAATCCCGTGATATGGGCACTTCCTTTGGAGTTCCTTGAATCGTTCAAAGGCTTCAGCTAATGACTCCATCTCGGATTGTTTGAAGTTAATAATCTCCATTTCGAGCTTGTGAGTTTTTGACCCTGAAATCCACAAATATGACAAATAGGGACTTGTGGTCCCTTGGTTACAACATTTGCAATGCCAGTGTCCAATCTCTTGCTTTATTCTTCTCCCTACTATTCAATGATGTGACAATTAAGGGTCACACATCAAACCCTTTAAAAACCTCCTCTCATTTGCTTTGCACCTACTCCTTTATTAAACGCTGTGTATTACTCCTTGCTTGGCTTCTTCTACTTCACGCTTGTTACGTTTTATATCCCCCACATGTAGTTTCAAAATCAATCCAAAAGCTATCAAGCTTAAAACTCATATAAAAACTCATTCATCAAGTTCATGATTCAAATATCACAGATTAACTCTCACCTATAATGTAAAAGTGTAGTCTCAACAAGATATAAAGCAAGTTCTAGAGATACAAAGCATTGAATGAACACACATCAAAGACGCATAATAGATCACATGAGGGTCACGGCCTACCCTCTGCCCAAGAACTGCTCCTACAGCGTAGTTACTGGCATCGCACATGAGCTCGAAAGGGAGGTTCCAATTCGGTGGTTTGATGATAGGTGCGGTAACTAGCTTTTCCTTCATGATGTCAAATGCCTTTTTATAGTCTTCAATACCTCTCCACTGTCAACGTTATCTCCACTCATTTATTTCCTCTGCTGGTGGTCAACAATCTTGTCAAGTCTACTTTCAAGTTTAGAATTACTTACCTCACGGACACCTCGAGTGTGTGCGTCTGAACGATATCCGAACTGCTGAAGATTTGCGGCCATTGCTGCATATGTAACTGCGTTGTCGAAAGCATGATTCCGCAATTCTTCCAATTCCTGAATCTGCAACTTCCTTTGTTGCCCCGCAGCATCAAAATTCATGTTGCACTGCTTCACAGCCCAAAATGCTCGATGCTCAACTTCCACTGGCAGATGATTGTGCGAAGGTGCGTACCTGAATATGAAATTTCTTCCATATTGCAATTTTGTCATGCATCTACTTGTGGTGGCCATTTCGGTCCCAATAGGACAGCTAGGAAAGTGCTTGAATCTGGTTTTTACTAGCCTGACACACATCAAACCCTTTAACAACATCCTCTCATTCGCTTTGCGCCTGCTCCTTTATTAAACGTCTGCGTCTTACTCAAGATGCAATAACGTTGACAGTGGAGAGGTAGCAAGAGAGAACAAAGACAGCTGGAGAAAAGAACCAGTTGGAGACGCGCATAAGGAGGCCCATGCAAGATAGCTACTCACGCACTACACAAGGAAAATAAAACTAACAGAAGAGAGGAGCTGAAGAGAGAGGTGCATTACAGGGGAAGGAGAGAATGGCGCTGTTGCCGGGGACCAGTGTTTAAGTTTTTGTTTTATTTGTGTTGCTAACTATTGGGACCGAAATGGCCACCACAAGCAGATGCATGACAAAATTGCAATATGGAAGAAATTTCAGATTCAGGTACGCACCTTCGCATAATCTGATCAGAACACATTTTCCATAAATATGGATCATCCCAAATATAATACCTGGCATCATTCTTCAATTTATGGCACTGGGCAGATGTGATACCAGCTGGATAGCCATTCTGGGTGATAAAATTGACTAGATCCGCGTACCATGGGTTTCGACAGCTAGGGGCATTGAAGTGGATAAGTCAAAAATTGATGTGATTAGGTCGTTGCCTTACCCCGCAAATGTGCGGGAAGTACACTCCTTTCTTGGTCATGCAGGTTTTACAGCGGTTCATGAGGTATGGTCCATGCAAGATACATGATTTGCGAGCATTCTGAGTTGCATCGGCATATTACAAAGAACAAGCGAAGATTGATGGCAATAAATTACTCCCATCCATTCTTCAGCCGCCGACATTGGAGCTTAAGGCATTACCTTCGCACCTCAAGTATGTCTTCTTGGGGGAGGCCGAAACGATTGGACAATTCTGTCAACCCATTGGTTTGAGGATGGTAGGCCGTGGAGTAGGCAAATTTTTAGTTTGGTCAGGCAAGACTTGGGCAGAATTAGAAGCTTGTCTCTTACGCAATTTAGTAGCTTTCCTGAGTTGTTTTGCGGTCTTCTCTATCTCCGGATCAAACAATTGTATTAACCCCTTGACCGAGAAAGTTCTTGAGTTGTGTGTTGATGATTTTTTACAGGCTGTGATAACTGACAACATTACTCCTGTGAAGTTATCAGAGATCGAGACTGAATGGGTAGTTCCGCGAGGTATAGTCCATGTAGTACAACAAATGTGGGGGATATAAAACGTAACAAGCGTGAAGTAGAAGAAGCCAAGCAAGGAGTAATATGCAACGTTTATTAAAGGAGCAGGCGCAAAGAAAATGTCTGATGCCATAAATTTCTCTGCGCAAACTAGTGGCTCTGGACACTGGGAAGTATTTTTCTAAAAATAACCTTGCCATATCAGGCCATGTATCCACTGTCCCAGGCGGACGATAGTACAACCAGTCTCTAGCTGTGCCCTCTAGAGAAACATTGACAGCAAAGGATGGAGCACCTTAACGACACAGCTGCTGGGAAGCTCAACGCAATTCACCAGGAGAGAAGCACCACGCCAGCTGGGAGAAGACCCACTAAACAATCAGAAATAGCAGGAGGCAACTCAACAAGCAAATAGGAGAAAACAAAAATCACGTTTCTGCATGGTTGTTTCCAATCTCTTGATTTATTCTTCTCCCTACCATTCAATGATGTGACAATTAAGGGTCACACATCAAACCCTTTAAAAACCTCCTCTCATGTTTTGCAGCCTACTCAAGTGATCTGCGACCAGGTTTTCTGCTCCTCTTTTATCTCAGACCTCAATGTCAAATTCTTGTAGCAAAAGAACCCATCAGATAAGTCTTGGCTTCGCATCCTTTTTGGTCATTAGGTACCGAAGAGCAGCATGGTCTGAATACACTATCACCTTCGTACCAAGCAACTATGATCGGAATTTCTCTAATGCGAAGACCACAGCAAACTTCTCCTTCTCCGTGGTTGAATAGTTTTGTTGAACACTATCCAACGTCTTTGATGCAAATAAAGGAGCAAGCGCAAAGCAAATGAGAGGAGGTTTTTAAAGGGTTTGATGTGTGACCCTTAATTGTCACATCCAATGCATAAAGCTAAGGAGAGGCATGTTGCATTTCACGTTGCAAGCATACGCAGAAGAGCCACAAGCACAGTGAGAGGAGACACATGGTATGTAGTCTCAACAAGATATAAAGCAAGTTCTAGAGACACAAAGCACTGAATGAACACACATCAAAGAATTGCGTTGAAGGTTCAAACGCTCACAAAACTTGCAACTCTTTTAAAACCTCCTTCTCACGCCTTTTTTGCCTTCATAACGCTACGTTTTTTCTGTGGCCTTCGTTCCTTCTTGATTTTTATTCTCCAATTAAAAAGCTCCACGCTTGTTTAGTCCACGCCTCCTCTTCATTATTTCCTTTGAGGCTGATAATTATCATTGAGCGCCTTAACTTCAGCTTCCACAGTATCATCTTGCAGATTCAGACAAGCATCAGTAAAACGACCCTGAAATCCACAAATATGACAAATAGGGACTTGTGGTCCCTTGGTTACAGCATTTGCATTGACATTATTGGCATTGGAAGAATATGACAAATAGGGACTTGTGGTCCCTTGGTTATAGCATTTGCATTGACATTATTGGCATTGGAAGAATTAATAACTTGTCTTTCCAACAATTCAGCAATCTTGTCAAGTCTACTTTCGAGTTTAGAATTTCCTTTGAGGCTGATAATTATCATTGCGCACCTTAACTTCAGCTTCCACAGTATCATCTTCCAGAGTCAGACAAGCATCAATAAAATGACCCTGAAATCCACAAATATGACAAATAGGGAATTGTGGTCCCTTGGTTACAGCGTTTGCATTGACATTATTGTTGCACTGCTTCACAGCCCAAAACGCTCGATGCTCAACTTCCACTGGTAGATGACAAGCCTTGCCATAAACAAGTCTATAAGGAGACATATGTAATGGCGTTTTATAGGCAGTGCGGTAAGCCCAAAGAGCATCGTCCAAGCGCCAGCTCCAATCTTTCCTGCTAAAGTTCTTTCTGCATTCTCGGTTTTCTTGGCTTTCAAAATTTATGTTTTAAACCTTCCTCAAGGACGAGCAAGAGTTAAGTGTGGGGGATTTTGATGCAATTATATTTTATTTGTTTTTAGAACCTTATATTTAGCATCTTGCATGTGTTTTATGGATGTCTATGGCCTTTTTCATCAACGGCTTGGGGCTAAAATCCTTCATAAAATGCCTTCAAACGATGGCCATTCACCTTAAAAATTTTTCCTGTTTCCACGCTTTGAATATCCACAGCACCGTACGGATAGATCTTTGTGACCACAAAAGGCCCAATCCATTTGGATTAGTCCACGCCTCCTCTTCATTGCTGTCCGTTTTAACTTCTGTATTATGCGTCCCTCCTTTGATAATTTTGCTCACGTATGTTGCCTGTCTGAAACTAAACTAAACTGTGTATTGGTCGTCAATTGGGTCGTAGTCAACTGTGACATGAGATCCTCCAAGGTGGAAATTTGGTCGCCGTAATTAGGCCTCGGATATTGTTGTTGTTGTTGCTGCTGCAGCTGAGGTTGACGTTGCTGACTACTCTGACCTTGCTGCCCATTCCCATATCTCAGGTTGGGATGATCCCTCCATCCTGGGTTGTAAGTATTCGAATAGTGATCATATTTCCTTTGAGGCTGATAATTATCATTGAGCGGCTTAACTTCAGCTTCCACAGTATCATGTTGCAAAGTCGGACAAGCATCAGTAAAATGACCCTAAAATCCACAAATATGACAAATAGGGACTTGTGGTCCCTTGGTTACATCATTTGCATTGACATTATTGGCATTGGAAGAATGACGGCAATAAATTACTCCCATCCATTCTTCAGCCGTCGACATTGGAGCTTAAGGCATTACCTTCGCACCTTAAGTATGTCTTCTTGAGGGAGGCCGAAACCACAACGTTTTGAATAAAACGTCTGCGTCTTACTTAAGATGCATAGTACAAGAGTGAGTGGCATGAATTTTTAACGCAGGTGGCATTTTAATTATCAAAATTAGCAAATGTGGGGGATATAAAATGTAACAAGCGTGAAGTAGAAGAAGCCAAGCAAGGAGTAATACGCAGCGTTTAATAAAGGAGATCACGTTACAAGGGAGACCACCAACAGAGAAAACAAATGAGTGGAGATAACGTTGACAGTGGAGAGGTAGCAAGAGAGAATTGAATAGTAGGGAGAAGAATAAAGCAAGAGATTGGAAACAACCATGCAGAAACGTGAGCTTGAGGAGACCATCAGCATTGAAAACACCCATGCTTAATTGTCCAACCCCACTTGCCATTCCTCCACTTACAAGCACCAAGACCCACCTGTTGGAGCACTGCAGAAACGTGAGCTTGAGGAGACCACCAGCAGAGGAAACAAATAAGTGGAGATAACATTGACAACAAAGGATGGAGCACCTTAACTACACAGCTGCTGGGAAGCTCAACGCAATTCACCAGGAGAGAAGCACCACGCCAGCTGGGAGAAGACCCACCAAACAATCAACAACAGCAGGAGGCAACTCAACAAGCAAAGAGGAGAAAACAAAAATCACGTTACAAGGGAGACCATCAGCAGAGAAAACAAATGAGTGGAGATAACGTTGACAGTGGAGAGGTAGCAAGAGAGAACAAAGACAGTTGGAGAAAAGAACCAGCTGGAGATGCACATAAGGAGGCCCATGCAAGACGGCTACACACGCACTACACAAGCACAGTGAGAGGAGACACATGGAACGTTACTGACGCGACAAATGAAGAGCTAGGGGGTTTGAGTGGTGGCAAATAAAATTGTCACATATTCGAACTGCTGAAGATTTGCGGTCATTGCTGTAATTAAGTTTCTAGCCTCCTGAGGCGTTTTGTTCACTATGGCTCCCCCACTAGCAGCATCAGTCTTTGCTGGTGAAAAGTACTTTTTCATGAATTTGTCCTTTAATTTGCCCCACATCGTCAACGAACCCTTTGGGTTTGCATCCCACATCCATTCTTTGGCTGCACCTACAAGAGAAAATGGAAAGAGCCTTAGTCGCATTTGCTCATTTGACACATTTGCTACTTGATAGCTATCGACAATTTCGAGAAAATTTTTTAGGTGCATGATGGGACAATCGGATGCCACTCCGGTGAAAGGTTTGTCCCTCAAGTAATTCATGACCACTCCGTCAATTTTGAAAGTTTGAGTGGCTGGAATCCGAGTGTGAGCAATACTCGTTCTCTTATCAAAAGTAGGTGTATGGAAATCTAAGCAACTTCGTGCTCGTTCCAATTCTCTTTGCTTAGCTTCCATCTCCTCTCGAACTTGTCTCCATTTTTTTATTTCAGAGTCGTTCGGCCATTTGTTCTGGTGTCTTGTTATTATTGGCCATGTTGGCTGCAGCTGCTCTTTGTTCTCGAACTCTTCTCTGATTCGCTTTACACGTTCTCTCTATTTCAGGATCACATATAGGTTGGATCGGTTTAGAGCGGGTGAGCATGCAGATCACCTATGTAACATCCCACCCTCAATTGGAAGGGTAGAATAGTAAATTGGCATAGGATGTGCTAGATTGGGATTTCATAGGACTGCTCATGCATAATAGGATTGCTACATAGTCACAATTGTGCACATGAACTTACTGTACAAGCATACATGACATTCCCGGTTTTTGTGTCTAAGACAATTTTATTGGGATTAGCGTGATTTTTGGGTTTGAAAAATTATTCTGAGTGTGCCATAAATTGTTTTCTATTTTAAGGGATTTTCGGGATTTTTTTTGGAATTTTTTGGGGTTCTTGCCCGGACCGGAAAAATTCCAACTGAGTGACTGAGTGACTTTCTCTGTACTAAAAAGGACTACCTAATGACATTGGATTATGGAATAAATAATTGTGGGAATTGTTATAGGACCATTAGCATATGTTGGTTTAAGATTAAATGAGATTAGTGTTATGATTAAATTATGTTAATTAAGTTCATTTTTGTCTTTTCTCATTTTAAAAAGCCAAGTGGCTTCTAGTATTTAATGATTTTGTCTTATATTATGCATCACCATCGACTTTTCTCCTTGTCATACTTAAAGACTCATTTTTGGAAAGCTTTGGAAAGCTAATCTTTCTTCTCATCAGCAGAAACTTGCATCCCCTTCATTTGTGTTCTTCTCCTTCTTGGTTTCCTTCTCCTTCCATATAAGTTTCACTTGTCCACTAGTTACAGCCAAGTCTCTACTTAATCCTTGAGAAGATGATGATATGCATGTATAGTGGAGATAGCCGTGGGTGAGGTATCAAGGTAGGAAGTGTGGAGAGGTTTAAAGACTTGGAGAATTGATAGCTTGTAACTTGTTTAAGGTGAGAATTGATGTTTTTTTTTATTCTTTTGGTAGTTAGAAGCATTCATGGAGATCCTTTAAGCATTTATTTGATCATGAAAGTGGTAGGTTTGAATGGGTTTAATGCATGCTTGTGTGAGGGAAGTGGATAGAGTAGTTAAAGAATGTGAAAGTAATCTTGTTAATGATGTTTAATGAATGGAAATGAAATATGGAAGTTGTGTATGTGGGTGCTGCCAACTTTTGTGTAATTATATAAGTAAATGTTGTGATGATTTTGTGGTTGAATTAGAGGTGTAAATGGATGCTTGGTGATGTGTTATTGATATTAGAAGTGATAGGAGTTAGGTTGAAGTTGAAAGTTGGAAAATGCATTTTTGACCCTATTGCAATGTTTTGATCATAACTAATTGTGTAGGTGAGAAAATGAGGTGAGGTTTGTGCCCAATTAAACTTTGGGATGTTGGCTACATTTTTGTGTGAAATAGGTGTTGTCCAATTGTAGCTTTAAGAGGTTGCAATATGGCTTGGAAAGTTACTGCTATTGACTGGAATGAATAGTACCCGAAACCATAACCTAGAGTTTTGCTATTTTTCTAATTTAATTGAGAAGGAATTAGAACAAATGGACTAAATGAAAGTTGAAGCCTATTAAGTTATCTTTCCAATTCCACTGATTTTGCAATTTTTCAATATGTATAGTAGGAGTTATGGACTGATGACTATTGACTGTTTTCATGCATTGAATGAAACCTAGCTGGAATGTCAAATTTGGTGCACATTATGATTTGGAGCAATTTTAGTAATTTATGTGAACTGAATTGGTGTGAGTGATCTTCTGCAAAGTTGTAGAGGAAGAAATTATCTTGAGAATTATATATAACATGTAATTTTTGGTTGTCAGATTTGAGAGAAATGAATTTGCAAAAACTGAACCTGCATTAGGTTGTGAATTGCTGATCATGGCAGAAACTTGCATAACAGTTTTGAAATTGTTAGAGATCGAATTGGATGTTGAGTCCTTCATGAAAATTGAAGTTTGAGATCTTATCTTTTCAGGGATATAAGGTACTGAATTTGGTGACATTTGTGCTAAGAGATATACTGTTGTGAAATGTGCTGTTCAGATTGGGAAAATTCTGAGGGCTGATGCTTTGGTGAATTGTTTGACATGTTAGCAAGTGAATCTGATTTTGGGTTGTTCGTGAAAGTTGTAGATAACATTGTGATCTTACTTCCTTATTTATTGTGTAATTTTTGACTGAAGAATTAGAAAGTTAATGAATTTGCAATGTACTGCACTGTTTTGATAGGTTTTGAGTAGGCAGTGGCTTTGACTGAATTTTTGACACCCTTATGGGTAAAATTGCTTGTTGGGGTCTTCATGAAACTTGTAGAGGGTTTCATTATCTTTCCAACAAGGTATAGTTTGCATTTTTCTGAAATGTATAGAAAGAGATACGATAGATTGAATTTCGGTTGGAAAACATGAAAAAGAGAAGGAAATAAGGGCTATATTGACGTGGGTCCGGGTAAAGGTCTGTTTAATCACTGTTTTGTTTAATTGAGGACCTATAGAGGTCCGAATTGCGCACCGTCAGCGCCTATAGGTTTCTAATTTTTTTAGACGGATTTTTATGATGGAAAAAAATGGGATGAGGGCTGGGAATTCATGAACATGCATATTTCACCTACATGTGCACAAATTGCATATTTAGTGACTCGTTCTTCCTCTGATTCTTATAGAGGCCCAAGTGGAGCGTCGTTCGACCGACGGGGCGAAAAACTTCCCGGCATTAGCTCGGAAGTAATAGGTGAGTAACCTAGGTGGTTACCTCAATCTGTTGGAACCCCTCCCTGGTGCGACACGTGTCCGACGTCCTGCGGGACATCTAGACGTGCATCTCACGAGGGAGCGATTCCTCACCACTAATTAAACCTCGAATAGAACTTAAGTGCATGCCATCCGAATAAACCTTGATAAATTTACCCTAATTATCCTCCAATAAAAATTTGATCTGCTTAGGGCCCATAATTACTCCTATGCCTAAGCTAATCCAAAATCCCATGCCTCTAGGTCAAATGAAAACAGAAAACGCCTCAATCGAATCTTTATATCTCACAAAACATAATTTACACAAAACCGACACACATTGGCCATAGAGTCCAACGATGACCCGACACTCTCATTTTACCAAAAGAAATAGAAAATGTTACTAGTTAATCAATACTTTAAAATTCATACCAAATCGGAGGTCAAATGGATAAGAATCAAGGAAAATAAGAAAAGATATTATATTTGCTTTAAAATCAATTTATTTTACATTTTATAACCTTTCATCCCAAAATCGAATTGCGAAGAGTTATTGTTTATTTCATGAAGAAAACAAAAGTCATTTCAATCATTAAAAAAGTAAAGATTTGATTAAAGTTGTTGTTTAGCTAATTACCATATGAATAGTGAAAATTTACCAAATGAATAGTAAAACGACCAAATGAATAGTAATCAGAAATTTTCAAGCGCCCATAACTTTTTCATCTTAAGTCGGAAATTAATCTATTTTATACCGTTTTAAAGATCTTAACAAGCTCTACAAACTTAAAGAAATACCTCTCACTCAAATTCTTACTCTAACATGCCCTAAAACCCAAAGCAAGGTGGCTGCCCATTTAAAAAAAAATGGACAGCACCTCCCCTAAAAATGCACTAGCCAACTCTTCAATTTCCAACCAAACTTCATACCTACACAAAATCACTTCTATCTTCCAATTTTACACAAACATCCAACAACCAAACCTCATCAACTCCAATGGAAACAACGCAATCTTAGGCATTCTAACCTAACTTCTAAACATCAACTCATTTCCAAAACATAAAGAAACTACAAGCTCATGCTTGCTTTTACATACATACAATCATACATCCATACATGCTTAGGGAACATATCCAATATACAATGAAAACTTCAAACCTTAATATTTACGTGAAATAAGCAAACACCATGCTTTAAAGAGCATTTCATCCCAGATACATCAAGATTCCAAAAAAGAGAACATTTACGAAAGCCAAAATGCGAGTCAAAACATTGTTTTTCAAAAGTATGACTTCAAAACAAAAGCATCGGAGTAATGCCTTATTCCCGATGCGACGACCCGGTTTCTCGCTCAATACCTGTGGAGAGAGGAAGGGGGGTGAGCACGACGGCTCCGTGGGTAACAGGTTAATAACTAAGCATAAGCTAAAGCATGCATCAACAATTTCATTTCAAGTCATTATTCAACAATCTCAGTTTCTAATACAATAAAACACTTACAACAAGATCAACGAATGTCATATAATAACACAAAATTTCATATCAAATGGTTTGAGTGATCCTAACAGGACGTACTACACATGTCCGACAAGCGACCATGTGTAGCCGTGAACAGAGGGGAGTCCGATTTCGGAAGTCCTATGCTACTAGCGGGCAGGCGGGAGAAGCCTAAAAGACAAGTGCGCACTTGCTAACAGAGGGGATCACTACAAACCCAAGAAATCATGCAATTTCACTTTAGGCATTCATCCAAAATCACATACTCACCATTTCTCATTTTAAATCAAGTTTCCTAACATTACAATATTCATAAGAATTTGCCACAAATGGCCATTACAACTAGTTACTTTCACATAATCATCAAAGTCTCATATTCGGCACTTTATTACTTGTTAAACAATTTCATGAATCTTTACACAATATAGTTACATAAAAAGGCACATAATACATGTTTACAATATCACAAACAATAAGGCATTCAAAATTTGAAAGTTATAGGAAACCATTCAAGAGATAATTAAGTAGCTTATTACTTAACTATTAAAAAGTTACCCACTTTGATTTCTTTGATTCGGAACTTGGATATCTTGACCCAATTGATTATCTCGACCTCCTCAATCTCCAAAGCGCCTTAAATGACCTAAAAACGCATAAGAATGCTAATTAATAAAAGCACCTATGCTGGAATTTTCCAAGACTATTGAAACTTGACTTTAATCTAACCTAACCATTCCTAAACCTTTCCTAAGCTATACTAACCATAACCCCTATCAATTTACTACATTATATTCGAAAATTCTCAACCATTTAGCCATCCATGCATGCTGATTTTTTTCACTCAACTTTCCTAATTTTTTTTCTTTTATTTATCCTTCACAACACACTCTCCATACCACCATTGGACTAACCCTAACAACATAGCAATAAAATTCCAAATTCTCCTTCCTTCATGAAACCTACAACATCACCCTACTAATTTCTAATGATAGGAAACTCTTTCCTTTCTCATTCTTTCTCTAAAATCTCTTCCAATCATCCATTTAAAGCATGAAAAAAAAATCCTAACAAATAAATTCATAAATTTCAAAACCCTAATCCCTACACAAATCTGATTTTTTTTCTCTCCTCTCCTCCAACACAACAAAACCCTCTAATCCCTCTTCTAATCACCAATATGAAACAAGAAAGATAAAATCCTAACCATAAAACCAAGAATTTCGAATTTTCTCTTACCTTCTCAACACCCACGAAATCTCTTCTTTTGCTTCTAAAGATGGAGAAACTTTCCTTGCACTTCCTACCACTTGAATCAACCTTCCTCAAGCATAAAAACCCTACCTTCTTCTCTTCTTCTTCTTCTTCTTGGATGGCCGAATCTCACTCTTCTTCTTTCTCCCTTTGAAATATTCGAAATCCACTCATTCTCTCCTCTCTTTGATGTGTTTCGGATGACTAAGCATAAGTGAACTAATTTTGCTTCTTTTTTCACTTATTCCCTAAGCCAAAACGACATCACCTTGGCCTCTCCCTTGAAATTTTCGTTTGCCTCTTCTTTTCCTTAAGACACTTCCTAATCCTTCTTAATTTAACCTAACCCTAACTCTTTAACTTAAACCCTAGCCCAAGTTTTCAAGCCCAAGTTATTTCCCTCTTTATAACCTTTCCCAAATTTCATTTTCCTCCTTCCAACTTAAATTTTGTGGGCTCCCTCTTAAAAGCCCAAAAGTCCAATTCAATTTTCCTCCTTCTAACTTAAACTTTCCCAAAATTTCATCTTTCCTCCTTCCATCTAATAATTTATTGGGCTCCTACTTAAAAGCCCACTTGCTTCCCTTTTTTTCATTTACTTCATCTTAAAACCCTATCCCCTTATTTACTTTCCCATCATTTAAATAATATTCCAAAGGCCTAAAGGCCCACTTTAATAACCTAAAGCCTTAAAACCCTAATAACACCTCCTAAATTATCCTAACACTATTTTATGGCCTCATTACCATTTTCTTATTCTTTTTTAAATCTACACAAAATTAAAATTCTAAATTAACTAAATTCCTTCAATTAATAATTATTGCACTAAAATCCCAAATTATTCTAACCAAAATAGAAATCTAATAAAACCCTAATTTCATACTAACCAAAAGGCAAATTTTAAATTGCAAACCTATTTAATAGGGAAAAAGGGATCGGGGTCTAACATTTCTTCCCCTTTTAAAAGAATTTCATCCTCAAAATTCTTACCTGAATCAATGAAGAGTGAGGTACTTCTCCTTCATAGCTTCCTTGGCTCCCCGTGGCCTCTTCCTTGAATGGTTTCTCCATAACACTTTTACTAACTGTACTGTCTTATTTCTGAGAACCTTTTCTTTTGTATCCAGAATCTGCACGGGAAGCTCTTCATAACTCAAATCCTCACTCAATTGAACTTCATCAGCTTGAATGACATGGGAGGGATCTGATCGATATCTCCTCAGCATAGAAACATGAAAAACATCATGTATCTGAGATAACTCTGGAGGCAAGGCTAACTTGTAAGCCAACGGACCAATCCTTTCCAGAATTTCATACGGTCCCACATACCTCGGACTCAGCTTACCCTTCTTGCCGAATCTCAGAATCCCTTTCCACGGAGAAGTCCTAAGAAATACTTTATCGCCGACCTCATACTCCATTTCTTTCCTATGAGCATCCTCATAACTCTTCATCCTATCTTGAGCTGCCTTCAGCCTGTGCTTAATCAAATTGACCTTATCAACGGTCATCTGAATCAACTCTGGACCCAAAAGTCTCATGTCTCCCTCTTCATCCCAACACACCGGAGTCCTACATCTCCTCCCATATAGAGCCTCATAAGGAGCCATCTGAATGCTCGAATGATACGAATTATTATATGCAAATTCGATGAAAGGCAAGTGTTCATCCCATGCCCCACTAAAATCTATTACACAAGCCCTGAGCATTCCCTCTAGAGTTCGAATGGTCCTCTTAGACTGACCATCGGTCTGAGGATGGAAAGCAGTACTGAAACTCAACTTAGTGCCCATAGCCTCCTGCAAACTGCCCAAAAATCTCGAAGTAAAGCGAGGGTCCCGATCAGATACAATCAAATTTGGGATCCCATGCAATCTTACTACCTCATCAATATACTTCTTAGCTAGCACATGCAGAGGATCTGTTTGTCTGATGGCCAGAAAATGGGCTGATTTCGTCAATCTATCCACAATCACCCATATGGCATCATACCTCCTACTGGTCCTAGGCAATCCCATCAGAAAATCCATAGTGACTCTCTGCCATTTCCACTCAGGAATTGATAATGGCCTCAACTGGCCTGAAGTTGCCTGATGTTCAACCTTAACTTGTTGGCACACTAGACACTTGCTCACATACTCAGCCACATCTTTCTTCATACCTCTCCACCAGAAATGCTCCTTAAGATCCCTGTACATCCTGGTGCTACCCGGGTGCATAGTATAAGGTGCATTGTGCGCCTCATCCAGAATCTCATCTTTATCCTCCTTGAGATAAGGAATATAGAGCCTATTCCTGACTGTCAGGAGTCCATCATCACTTAGCACCATGTCGGACTCCTTACCCCTTTGCACCTCTTCCCACAGCTTACTCAACTCGGAATCCTGACCCTGCAACTCTTTCACTTTCTCTCTAAGGATCGGTCTTACCTTGAAGGTAGCAATCATGCAATCAGACTCGTCCTGTGTCAAACTGATCCTGAGCTTAGCCATCTCTTCCAATAGCGGCAGATAGAGTGTCTGCACATATGCTATGGAAGACTTCACGCCAAGCATCTGCAACTATATTTGCCTTACGGATGATACTCGATTAACGGTCATAATCTTTGGCGGCTCGATCCATCGCCTCATCTCAAATTCAGCTCCTTCGACTCAACAGATATTTGAGACTCTTGTGATCTGTGAAGATCCTAGTTTGCACTCCATACAAATAATGCCTCCAGATCTTCAAGGCAAAGATCACAACTGCTAACTCCAGATCATGGGTCGGATAATTCACCTCATAAGGCTTTAGGTGCCGTGAGGCATATGCTATCACCTTATCTTCCTGCATAAGCACACATCCTAACCCCTTTACGGAAGCATCACTATACACGAAAACTCCCATCTCTGAGGGAAAAGCTAGAATCGGAGCCTTGGTCAATCGTGTTTGACTCCTCAAAACTTCTCTGGCATTCATCACTCCAGACAAATTTCTGATTTTTTCTTAACAACTTAGTCAAAGGAGCAGCAATCAAGGAAAATCCCTCCACAAATCTCCTATAATAACTAGCTAAACCCAGAAAGCTCCTCACCTCTTTCACTATCGTCGGAGCGTGCCAATTTACTACAGCTTCAACTTTCTTTGGGTCTACATACACCCCATTCTTAGAAACGATATGACCAAGAAAGACCACCTCACGCAGCCAAAATTCACATTTCGTGAATTTGGCATACAATTCTCTCTCCCTCATTCTCTACAATACAATCCTCAAGTGCTTCTCATGATCTCCCTCGCTCCTGGAATACACCAGAATGTCATCGATAAACACGATGACAAACTGATCCAGAAACTCCTTAAAGACCCTATTCATCAGATCCGTAAATGCAGCAGGAGCATTAGTCAGTCCGAAAGGCATAACCAAAAATTCATAATGGCCATACCGAGTCCGGAAGGCTATCTTGCTCACATCAGACTCCTTAATCCTGAGTTGATGGTAGCCAGACCTGAGATCAATCTTGGAGAAGACCGTTGCTCCTTGCAGCTGATCAAATAAGTCATCTATCCGGGGCAATGGATACTTGTTTTTCACTGTCACTTTATTTAGCCTCCTGTAGTCAATGCACATTCTCCAGGTTCAATCTTTCTTTCTAACAAACAAGACCAGGCGCTCCCGGGGTGAGAAACATGGCCTAATGAATCCTTTCTAACAAATCCTCCAAGCGCTCTTTTAGCTCCTTATTTCATTTGGAGCCATCTGTAAGGTGGAATTGAAATAGAGGCTGTCCGGGAGTCAAGTCGATAGCAAACTCAATCTCCCTTTCCGGGGCAAACAAGGCAACTCCTCAGAAACACATCAGAAATTCCGCACAATGAGAATATCCTCCACCTTACTCTCCATCATACTGGTATCCAGAACACACGTCAAGAAGGCTTCGCAGCCTCTTCCCATCAGTCTGTCGGCTAACAAAGCTGAAACAAGCCGTGGCGGTGTCAATTTTCTATCTCCTCTAAAAACTACTTTCTGACCCTCACCCAGATCAAATTCCACTTCCTTTTTACCACAGTCCAGCTTCGCCTTATACTTCTCCATCACGTCCATTCCGACGATCACATCTAACCCCTTCAGATCTAGAGGTAGCAGATCCACTACCAAACTAGATCCATCAATCACAAGCTCACAATCTGGAAAGATCAGAACACGATATGATCCTCCCTAACGGAGTACTAACAAACAGAAATTCATGCAAAAGAACTGACTGCATACTAGGCAATAACACACTCGCAGAGACAAAGGAATGTGTGGAACTAGAATAAAAAAGAACATAAACATCAGAATGAAAAAGCTGAGCCATACCAGTAACAACCTCTGGTGCGACTATAGCCTCCTCTCGAGTCATAGCAAATACCCGAGCCTGAGCTTGCTCTCTCAAACCCCCTGGCGGCATGGGCTTCTTCACTGTCCCAGAACTACCCACTCCAGAAATTGGTCTGGTCCCCACTGTCTCCACTCTCCTCTGAGCCTGTGACTGAGATCCTGCCCCTCGGGCCCACAGAGGGCAGTCTCTAATCCTGTGTCCCTTCTCTCCACACTTAAAGCAAGCACCTGACAATTTACGACATTCACCTCGATGGGGGTTCCCACAATGCTCACATGGAGGGGTCGGGTTCTTGCTTCTCTCTATCCTGTTGTTTCCTCCCACTGAGGAGGCTGCCGACCGACTGCCTCGAATTGCCCGCTCTGCTGAGGGCACTCTTGCCTCCCGACTCAAGACACTAAAACTCTTCTCACCCCTCAAAGCGATCTCAACACTACCCCTCTCTGAAACCGCTCTGCCCTTTCTTTTCCTGCCACCTCTGTCGATGTTCTCCGGTTTTTCTGCTGAGTGTCACGCATCCACCATTGTTGATAATCGGTGAAATTATGAATCACTACCTTCTCCTCGATTCCCGGTGGAGGCCTCCCTCAAACTTTCTGCACTTGTCTTCTTCATTAGCCACCATATATCCGCATACCGAGAGGCAGTTGGGTGAATCTCAGTTCATACTCACTAATAGACAGCTCCTACAGGCCAAATTCATAAACTCTCGGCCTTTTCTTGCATATAAACCACGAGAAGTACTTTTTCCTGAATAATTCTCCAAAATCCCTCCATGATAACATGGGAGGTACAGCCTGACTCTGTGGCACCGACTCCCACCAGTGAAGAGCATTCCCCTGCAATAGACTCACTGCATACTCAAGCTTCTCCTCATCATTGCATTTCATCATGCATAAGAACCTCTCTGTTCTTTTCATCCAAGCCTCGGCTTCCTCGGGATTGGTGGTACCATGAAAGTCCACCGCACTAAACTTCAGTAACTTATCATAACGCCTTACGAATCACTGGAGCTCGCACTGCACTCGAGATCCCGTCCCATGGCTAAGGTGAATGCCGGCAAGGCACTGAAAAATCTGGATCCATCGCAGCGAGGAGGAGGAGGAGGAGGAGGAGGAGGTTGCTCCTCATGTTGCACACTAGGTGCCTCTGAGCTAGGAGCTGAGTGTGTCCCCGCATCTTGTGGGATATGCGACTCATCTGTGCTCCCCTGTCGGGAACTAGAGCGAGAACGGGTTCCGCGGGATCTACGCCGAGGTGGCATATTTACTCCTTCAAAATAAAACCAGTGAAAAAAAACTTTAATTCAAAAGTATCGTGCAACACTCAAGTTATAATCATCTAAAATCATCATTTATTCGAAATCACCATGTAGGCATGTAAAATCAATTAAAACAATGCAAAAGAACACTAATCATGTAAGTTTAATAAAATCATGAAAGCCCTAAAGTTCTCCTTCTACCCGAATCTAAACCGAAAGCTCTGATACTATAAGTGTTGGAACCCCTCCTTGGTACGACACGTGTCCGACGTCCTGCGGGACATCTGGACGTGCATCCCACGAGGGAGCGAGGGATGCACGTCCTCACCACTAATTAAACCTCGAATAGAACTTAAGTGCATGCCATCCGAATAAACCTTGATAAATTTACCCTAATTATCCTCCAATAAAAATTTGACCGACTTAGGGCCTATAATTACTCCTATGCCTAAGCTAATCCAAAATCCCATGCCTCTAGGTCAAATGAAAACAGAAAACGCCTCAATCGGATCTTTATATCTCACAAAACGCAATTTAGACAAAACCGACACACATTGTCCATAGAGTCCAACGATGACCCGACACTCTCATTTTACCAAAAGAAATAGAAAATGTTACTAGTTAATCAATACTTTAAAATTCATGCAAATCGGAGGTCAAATGGATAAGAATCAAGGAAAATAAGAAAAGATATTATATTTGCTTTAAAATCAATTTATTTTACATTTTATAACCTTTCATCCCAAAATCGAATTCGAAGAGTTATTGTTTATTTCATGAAGAAAACAAAAGTCATTTCAATCATTAAAAAGTAAAGATTTGATTAAAGTTGTTGTTTAGCTAATTACCATATGAATAGTGAGAATTTACCAAATGAATAGTAAAACGACCAAATGAATAGTAATCAGAAATTTTCAAGCGCCCATAACTTTTTCATCTTAAGTCGGAAATTAATCTATTTTATACCGTTTTAAAGATCTTAACAAGCTCTACAAACTTCAAGAAATACCTCTCACTCGAATTCTTACTCTAACATGCCCTAAAACCCAAAGCAAGGTGGCTGCCCATTTAAAAAAAAAATGGACAGCACCTCCCCTAAAAATGCCCTAGCCAACTCTTCAATTTCCAACCAAACTTTATACCTACACAAAATCACTTCTATCTTCCAATTTTACACAAACATCCAACAACCAAACCTCATCAACTCCAATGGCAACAACGCAATCTTAGGCATTCTAACCTAACTTCTAAACATCAACTCATTTCCAAAACATAAAGAAACTACAAGCTCATGCTTGCTTTTACAAACATACAATCATACATCCATACATGCTTAGGGAACATATCCAATATACAATGAAAACTTCAAACCTTAATATTTACGTGAAATAAGCAAACACCATGTTTTAAAGACCATTTCATCCCGGATACATCAAGATTCCAAAAAAGAGAACATTTACGAAAGTCAAAATGCGAGTCAAAACATTGTTTTTCAAAAGTATGACTTCAAAACAAAAGCATCAGAGTAATGCCTTATTCCCGATGCGACGACCCAGTTTCTCGTTCAATACCTGTGGAGGGAGGAAGGGGGGTGAGCACGACGGCTCCGTGGGTAACAGGTTAATAATTAAGCATAAGCTAAAGCATGCATCAACAATTTCATTTCAAGTTAATATTCAACAATCTCAGTTTCTAATACAATAAAACACTTACAACAAGATCAACGAATGTCATATAATAACACAAAATTTCATATCAAATGGTTTAAGTGATCCTAACAGGACGTACTACACATGTCCGACAAGCGACCATGTGTAGCCGTGAACAGAGGGGAGTCCAATTTTGGAACTCCTATGCCACTAGTGGGCAGGCGGGAGAAGCCTAAAAGACAAGTGCGCACTTGCTAACAGAGGGGATCACTACAAACTCAAGAAATCATGCAATTTCACTTTAGGCATTCATCCAAAATTACATACTCACCATTTCTCATTTTAAATCAAGTTTCCTAACATTACAATATTCATAAGAATTTGCCACAAATGGCCATTACAACTAATTACTTTCACATAATCATCAAAGTCTCATATTCGCACTTTATTACTTATTAAACAATTTCATAAATCTTTACACAATATAGTTACATAAAAGGCACATAATACATGTTTACAATATCACAAACAATAAGGCATTCAAAATTTGAAAGTTATAGGAAACCATTCAAGAGATAATTAAGTAGCTTATTACTTAACTATTAAAAAGTTACCCACTTTGATTTCTTTGATTCAGAACTTGGATATCTTAACCCAATTGATTATCTCGACCTCCTCGATCTCCAAGCGCCTTTAAATGACTAAAACAAAGCATAAGAATGCTAATTAATAAAAGCACCTATGCTGGAATTTTCCAAGACTATTGAAACTTGACTTTAATCTAACCTAACCATTCCTAAACCTTTCCTAAGTTATACTAACCATAACCCTATCAATTTACTACATTATATTGAAAATTCTCAACCATTTAGCCATCCATGCATGCTGATTTTTTCACTCAACTTTCCTAATTTTTTTCTTTCATTTTTCCTTCACAACACACTCTCCATACCACCATTGGACTAACCCTAACAACATAGCAATAAAATTCCAAATTCTCCTTCCTTCATGAAACCTACAACATCACCCTACTAATTTCTAATGATAGGAAACTCTTTCCATTCTCATTCTTTCTCTAAAATCTCTTCTAATCATCCATTTAAAGCATGAAAACAAAATCCTAACAAATAAATTCATACATTTCGAAACCCTAATCCCTACACAAATCTGATTTTTTTTCTCCTCTCCTCCAACACAACAAAACCCTCTAATCCCTCTTCTAATCACCAATATGAAACAAGAAAGATAAAATCCTAACCATAAAACCAAGAATTTCGAATTTTCTCTTACCTTCTCAACACCCACGAAATCTCTTCTTTTTGCTTCTAAAGATGGAGAAACTTTCCCTTGCACTTCCTACCACTTGAATCAACCTTCCTCAAGCATAAAAACCCTACCTTCTTCTCTTCTTCTTCTTCTTCTTGGATGGCCGAATCTCACTCTTCTTTTTTCTTCCTTTGAAATTTTCGAAATCCACTCATTCTCTCCTCTCTTTGATGTGTTTCGGATGACTAAGCATAAGTGACCTAATTTTGCTTCTTTTTTCACTTATTCCCTAAGCCAAAACGACATCACCTTGGCCTCTCCCTTGAAATTTTCGTTTGCCTCTTCTTTTCCTTAAGACACTTCCTAATCCTTCTTAATTTAACCTAACCCTAACTCTTTAACTTAAACCCTAGCCCAAGTTTTCAAGCCCAAGTTATTTCCCTCTTTATAACCTTTCCCAAATTTCATTTTCCCTCCTTCCAACTTAAATTTTTGTGGGTTCCCTCTTAAAAGCCCAAAAGTCCAATTCCAATTTTCCCTCCTTCTAACTTAAACTTTCCCAAAATTTCATCTTTCCCTCCTTCCATCTAATAATTTCGTGGGCTCCCACTTAAAAGCCCACTTGCTTCCTTTTTTTTCATTTACTTCATCTTAAAACCCTAGCCCACTTATTTACTTTCCCCATCATTTAAATAATATTCCAAAGGCCTAAAGGCCCACTTTAATAACCTAAAGCATTAAAACCCTAATAACACCTCCTAAATTATCCTAACACTATTTTATGGCCTCATTACCATTTTCTTATTCTTTTTTTTAAATCTACACCAAAATTAAAATTCTAAATTAACTAAATTCCTTCAATTAATAATTATTGCACTAAAATCCCAAATTATTCTAACCAAAATAGAAATCTAATAAAACCCTAATTTCATACTAACCAAAAGGCAAATTTTAAATTGCAAACCTATTTAATAGGGAAAAAGGGATCGGGGTCTAACATTTCTTCCCCCCTTAAAAGAATTTCGTCCTCAAAATTCTTACTTGAATCAATGAAGAGCTGAGGGTACTTCTCCTTCATAGCTTCCACTGGCTCCCACGTGGCCTCTTCCACCGAATGGTTTCTCCATAACACTTTTACTAACTGCACTGTCTTATTTCTAAGAACCTTTTCTTTTGTATCCAGAATTTGCACGGGAAGCTCTTCATAACTCAAATCCTCACTCAATCGAACTTCATCAGCTTGAATGACATGGGAGGGATCTGATCGATATCTCCTCAGCATAGAAACATGAAAAACATCATGTATCTGAGATAACTCTGGAGGCAAGGCTAACCTGTAAGCCAACGGACCAATCCTCTCCAGAATTTCATACGGTCCCACATACCTCGGACTCAGCTTACCCTTCTTGCCGAATCTCAGAATCCCTTTCCACGGAGAAGTCTTAAGAAATACTTTATCGCCGACCTCATACTCCATTTCTTTCCTATGAGCATCCTCATAACTCTTCATCCTATCCTGAGCTGCCTTCAGCCTGTGCTTAATCAAATTGACCTTATCAACTGTCATCTGAATCAACTCTGGACCCAAAAGTCTCCTGTCTCCCTCTTCATCCCAACACACCGGAGTCCTACATCTCCTCCCATATAGAGCCTCATAAGGAGCCATCTGAATGCTCGAATGATACGAATTATTATATGAAAATTCAATGAAAGGCAAGTGTTCATCCCATGCCCCACTAAAATCCATTACACAAGCCCTGAGCATTCCCTCTAGAGTCCGAATGGTCCTCTCAGACTGACCATCGGTCTGAGGATGAAAAGCAGTACTGAAACTCAACTTAGTGCCCATAGCCTCCTACAAACTGCCCCAAAATTTCGAAGTAAAGCGAGGGTCCCGATCAGATACAATCGAATCTGGGATCCCATGCAATCTTACTACCTCATCAATATACTTCTTAGCTAGCACATGCAGAGGATCTGTTTGTCTGATGGCCAGAAAATGGGCTGATTTCGTCATTCTATCCACAATCACCCATATGGCATCATGCCTCCTACTGGTCCTAGGTAATCCCATCAGAAAATCCATAGTGACTCTCTGTCATTTCCACTCAGGAATGGATAATGGCCTCAACTGGCCTGAAGGTGCCTGATGTTCAGCCTTAACTTGTTGGCACACTAGACACTTGCTCACATACTCAGCCACATCTTTCTTCATACCTCTCCACCAGAAATGCTCCTTAAGATCCCTGTACATCCTGGTGCTACCCGGGTGTATAACATAAGGTGCATTGTGCGCCTCATCCAGAATCTCATCTTTAACCTCCTTGACATCAGGAATACAGAGCCTATTCCTGACTGTCAGGAGTCCATCATCACTTAGCACCATGTCGGACTCCTTACCCCTTTGCATCTCTTCCCACAGCTTACTCAACTCGGAATCCTGACCCTGCAACTCTTTCACTTTCTCTATAAGGATCGGTCTTACCCTGAAGGTAGCAATCATGCAATCAGATTCTTCCTGCGTCAAACTGATCCTGAGCTTAGCCATCTCTTCCAATAGCGGCAGATAGGTATGCGCACATATGCTATGGAAGACTTCACGCTTCAAGGCATTTGCTACATTTGCCTTACCCGGATGATACTCAATTAACGGTCATAATCTTTGAGCAACTCAATCCATCGCCTCATCTCAAATTCAGCTCCTTCCACTCAACAGATATTTGAGACTCTTGTGATCTGTGAAGATCCTAGTTTGCACTCCATACAAATAATGCCTCCGGATCTTCAAGGCAAAGATCACTGGCTGCTAACTCGGATCATGGGTGGGATAATTCACCTCATAAGGCTTTAGGCGCCATGAGGCATATGCTATCACCTTATCTTCCTGCATAAGCACACATCCTAACCCCTTCTCGGAAGCATCACTATACACGAGAAAAACTCCCATCTCACGAGGCAAAGCTAGAATCGGAGCCATTGGTCAATCTGCTTGACTCCTCAAAACTTCTCGGCATTCATCACCCGGACAAATTTCTGATTTTGCTTAACAACTTAGTCAAAGGAGCAGCAATCAAGGAAAATCCCTCCCCAAATCTACTATAATAACCAGCTAAACCCAGAAAGCTCCTCACCTCTTTCACTGTCGTCGGAGCGTGCCATATTTACTACAGCTTCAACTTTCTTTGGGTCTACATGAACCCCATTCTCAGAAACGATATGACTAAGAAAGACCACCTCACGCAGCCAAAATTCACATTTCGTGAATTTGGCATACAATTCTCTCTCCCTCAGTCTCTGCAATACAATCCTCAAGTGCTTCTCATGATCTCCCTCACTCCTGGAATACACCAGAATGTCATCGATAAACACGATAACAAACTGATCCAGAAACTCCTTAAAGACCCTATTCATTAGATCCGTAAATGCAGCAGGAGCATTAGTCAGTCCGAAAGGCATAACCAGAAATTCATAATGGCCATACCGAAGTCGGAAGGTTTGTCTTGCTCATCGGACTCCTTAATCACGAGTTGATGGTAGCCGGACACGAGATCAATCTTGAGAAGACCGTTGCTCCTTGCGGTGATCAAATAAGTCATCTATCCAGGGCAATGGATACTTGTTTTCATCGTCACTTTATTTAGCCTCCGTAGTCAATGCACATTCTCCAGTTCCATCTTTCTTTCTAACAAACAAGCAAGGCGCTCCCGGGGTGAGAAACTCGCCTAATGAATCCCTTCTCTAACAAATCCTCCAACTGCTCTTTTAGCTCCTTCAGCTCAGCTGGAGCCATCCTGTAAGGTGGAATCGAAATAGGAGCTGTCCCGGGCGCCAAGTCAATAGCAAACTCAATCTCCCTTTTCGGGGGCAAACCGGGCAACTCCTCAGGAAACACATCAGGAAATTCTCGCACAATGAGAATATCCTCCACCTTACTCTCCATCACACTGGTATCTAGAACACACGCCAAGAAGGCTTCGCAGCCTCTTCCTATCAGTCTGTCGGCTAACAAAGCTGAAACAAGCCGTGGCGGTGTCAATTTTCTATCTCCTCTAAAAACTACTTTCTGACCCTCACCCAGATCAAATTCCACTTCCTTTTTACCACAGTCCAGCTTCGCCTTATACTTCTCCATCACGTCCATTCCGACGATCACATCTAACCCCTTCAGATCTAGAGGTAGCAGATCCACTACCAAACTAGATCCATCAATCACAAGCTCACAATCTCGAAAGATCCGGCTTACGATAACAGTCCTCCCTAACGGAGTACTAACAAACAGAAATTCATGCAAAAGAACTGGCGCATACGTGCAATAACACACTCGCAGAGACAAAGGAATGTGTGGGCAGGAATAAAAAGAACATAAACATCGAATGAAAAGTGAGCCATACCAAGAATAACCTCCGGCATGGTTTGTAGCCTCCTCTCGAGTCATAGCAAATACCCGACTGAGCTTGCCTCTCAAACCCCCCAGTGGCATGGGCTTCTTCATGTCCCTGTAACTACCCACCCTGTAAAGCGAGTGTCGGTCCCCACTGTCTCCACTCTCCTCTCGAGCCTATGATCGAGATCCCGCCTTTCGGGCCCACAGAGGGCAGTCTCTAATCTGTGTCCTTCTCTCCACACTTCAAGCAAGCACTGACAATTTATTGACATTCACCTCGATGAGGTTCCCCTGATGCTCACATGGAGGGTGGGTTCTTGCTTCTCTACATCTGTTGTTTCCTCCCACCGAGGAGGCTGACCGACTCGCTCTCAATTGCACCTTTCTGCGAGGGGCACTCTCGCCTCCCGACTCAAGCACGAAAATCTCACCCCTGAAGCGATCGAACACTACCCCTCTCCTAGAAAGCGCTCTCGCCCTTTCTTTTCTGCTCACCTCCTGTCGATGTTCTCCGGTTTTTACACTGAGTGCCGCATCCACCATTTGTTGATAATAAGTGAAATTATGAATCACTACTGTAACATCCCACCCCCTCCTGAAAGGGTAAAATAGTAAAATTGGTATAGGATTAGACTAATAGGGAATATTTAGTACTATTCATGCATAATAGGATTGATACACAGTATCAATTGTGTACATGGAATTACGGTAAATGCATTCATGACATTCCCGGTAATTGGGTCTAACGGTATTTTATTGTGATTAACGTGGTTATGGGATTTGAAAAATTATTCTGAGTGCGCTGTTAAGCGTTTTCGATTTTAAGGGATTTTCAGAAATTTTTTTGGAATTTTCTGGAGAAAATTCTCGGACCGGCAAAATCGCCGGTGACTGGCCTAAACATGTTTTGGGGTAGAAAAGGTGATTGTCGTGATTGAAAAAAATTATTTGGAGTGCACTGTTATGTGCTTTACTTCAAAAAAAAATGATTGAATGAAATTTAGAAAATTTTGGATAGGGAAAATCGCCAAGCAATGAACAGGTTGATTTTCGGTGGCGAAAATTTCACTGAAGGGCACCTTGTATTATTGGGTATATTATTTTGGAATTATAACTGAGAGCCTTGAAAATGGATTGAAGATCTAATTTATTTGGATTACTTTATCAAAGATTATTTAATTATTTTGTCTTTTCTTAAGTTACAAAGAGTCAAAACAATTAATGAGGTGGTTACATTCTCGACTCTTCCATGTGTGAAGAGTGAAAGTTGTGTTATTTATTTATATGGGTTGCATCATCCGAGAACTTCTTGGGAGTTTCTCATTTTCCATCGAAATTTCTTTACTTGCCTCATTTAGTTGCCACTTTCTTTGTCCTTCCTTGCATATTTCTAAACTTAAACCTTCTCCTTCCTTACCATGGGATAATCGTATATGAAGAGGAGAAAGGAGAGAAAGTAAAGTAATTAGAGAAGTTAGAATTGAAGATTGGAAGTTTATTAGGTAAGTTCTATGGTTAAGCCTTAGTTATGCTTTAATTATGTAGTTAATGAATCATGGTTATTATATGCATGCAATGGGAATTATGGAGCATTTATTATGCTTATTGATGCCTTAAATTGATGAAAAGTATAGGTGGAATTGGGGGTATAAGGTGAGGTTTGAGTGTGGTTGGATGAAGTAGTATAAGTGTTTGATGAATTGAAAGTAGTGATATGGCTTGATTTTGAATTGAATGGGGATAATTATTTGAGTCTTTGAATTGAGGAATTTAAGGCTGCCAATTTTTCAGTATTAACCCTAACATATGTATGATTGTAGTGATATTTAATTTGTATTTATTTTGATGTCTAGTGATGTGAAAAAGGCATTGGAAATGTTAGAACTAAGGTTATCATTAAATCTGGAAAATTGGAATTTTGATTAATGTTACTGTTTTATTCATAACTTATTGTGTAGAAATGTAAATGAGGTAAGGTTAGTGGCCACTGAAACTTTGATTTGTTGGCTTCAATTTAGTGTGAAATAGGTGTTGTTGAATTTCAATGATAGAAGGGTGAATTTTTGAATGGAAAGTTACTGTTCCATTGCCTGTGAACAGTAACCGAAACCACAACATATGAATTTTGTTGATTTTATGAATTAATTGAGATGGAATTAGGAGAATGGTCTTCATGGAAGTTGTAGCATATTTGATTATCTTTCCATTGCTACTGATCTTCTTATTTTTGCAATTATATATTGGGAGATATGAATTGATTACTAATGACTGATTTTGAGCATTTTGGATGAAACCTAGCTTAAGTGTGATTTTGTGAGTTTACTTGATTGAGGCAATTTTAACATTTTATGTGGACTGAATTGGTGTGAGTGAGCTTCTGAAAAGTTGTAGAGGAAGAGATTACCTTGAAATTGATATTTGGTATGTAATTTTTAGAAGTCAGAATTGGGAGATATGATTTTCAAAAGCTGATCCTACATTAGGTTATGAATGGTGATGATATGAAACTTCCATAACAGCTTTTCAAATTGTTAGAGATCGGGATCAGTTCGTGTCTGCATTAGTGTCTTAGTAAATTGTATTCCGCAATCACTGTATAACAAGGCTTTATATTTTTACTGAGCCATTGTGGTATTAATGTTTTACTGCATTGAGTGATTGTAATTATTCTTTGGATGACTGTAATAAGCTGGCTCGGTTTTATTGAACACGGATTTTAATTACTTCTTGTGTTTGCCGTGTGAACGTGGAGTTAATGGCTACAAAAAGAAAAGAAAAAAAAAGTATACTGAATTTTAAATCGACTGATGTAGTACGTCACTCTCGTGGGACGTGGACTCGGATATCACCAACGATATCGGGTTCGGGTCTTACGGGTGTGGGGTGTTACAATTAGGTGGTATCAGAGCCCAGTAGTACGTAATGTATCTGGGCACAGTTTGGAACATAGGTTTCATGCATTTGAGTCGCGTCGTTGCAGACCGTGGTAACTGATCCCTAGTCAGAGTCGCACGAGGATAAATCCTACGGGTGCATAAGTGTCAAGTGACTAAGTGAGAGAAGTGTGAGACTGGATTAGAGTGAAAATCCCTAAAAGGGGATAATCAATTAGGAAAGGATAAAGGAAAAATGGATAAGAAGGTTGATATTGTACTGGGTTAGAAACCCTCATATGTGATAGCAGAATGACTGTGTTGGCCTAGACTAATTAAGAATTTCCAAATTAAATTGAATGCAGATGTTGAGAACTTGGAGAGGTCCATTAGAGATATGGGAAGCATATTGGTTATAGTAGATCTAAGTGAGATTAAATGCCCGGAATGGTTAGGTAATTATAGTTCTGACTGTATATGTCATGAAAAGGGGAAATATTGGAAGTGAGTAAAATGTAGATGATCCAATCGGGCATATTTTGATTCACTGTATTCGAGTTAGAGATTAGTAGATATTATAAGCAGAAGATAATAGCGAAATGGAAAGAAGCTCAATAGAGTGCTGTAACGGTTTACTGAGAACTGAAAGAACCGAAAAAGTTATAATTCCAAAATAATATACCCAATAATACAGTGCCCTTCGGTAGCAATTTTCGCTACCGAAAATCAACCGGTTCGCTGCTTGGCGATTTTTCCCGGTCCGAAAATTTTCAGAAATTTACCCGAATCATTTTTTTTGAAGTAAAGCACATAACAGTGCACTCCAAATAATTTTTTTCAATCACGACAATCACCTTTTCTACCCCAAAACATGTTTAGGCCGACCTGGCGATTTTGCTGTCGAGAATTTTCTCCGAAAATTTCAGAAAATTTCTGAAAATCCTTAAAATCGAAAACGCTTAACAGCGCACTCAGAATAAATTTTCAAATCCCATAACCACGTTAATCACAATAAAATACCGTTAGACCCAATTACCGGGAATGTCATGAATGCATTTACCGTAATTCCATGTACATAATTGATACTATGTATCAATCCTATTATGCATGAATAGTACTAAATATTCCCTATTAGTCTCATCCTATACCAATTTTACTATTTTACCCTTCCAGGAGGGGGTGGGATGTTACAATTCTCCCCTCCTTATAAGAATTTCGTCCTCGAAATTCTCAGTCAACGATTCCCTATGACAGTAATCATATGATTCTTCATATCCCATATACTTTTCCACTTAATGATTCACTTTTGGAGTGATCACAGTAATCACTCTCAGTCCGTAACTCAGTTACTAATTTGGCTAACTCTTTATCACTTAGGACAGTAAATGGATTTGACAATACCATTAGTTGACTATCTCATTTTCTTAGCTATCTTACTTGTCATTTCTAGAATCAGTCACCTCCTTTGGTTCCGATATATATAACTCAGTTCAGTATTTTCGAATCTATTCATTGATCACATTTTATCCTTCCAATACCTTTTTCCCCAATGTTATATAGTCCAACTTATGTTCCAATGAGTACGTTTCTATTTCTTTGGTACCTCCCTTAATCACGTCAGGGACGAATTACATTCCCTTGGTACCAATACAGTGACACTTAATTCCACTTCACTATAATCAGTAACAATGTACCTAATGCAGTCATTTGTTGTATACCATTCACTTTATGTTCAAATTCGATTCTCGTAAGACACTTCATCGTTCTATAGTGTTCACACACTTTATCCGGATATCTGATTTACTCTGTCTCATTTGTCCGATCCAATTCCACTTTAGCTAACCATGCAGGCTTCCTAAGTCACTTCTTTTTGTTTCACTTATCACAGTCAATCTTTGACTCTCGTTAGGCACTATACAGTGTAACAGTATATTCCTCTAGTGAATCAAAACTCGATAACAAAAACATAATCAAACCTTTTTCTTATTAGACATTCAATCTATAAACTCTTGAGCCAAGAATCACTTCATTCTATACCTATAATTACTCAATTTCACTTTTCAAATATGCTGACTAGAATGTCTAACTTTGACTGTTCACTTTCTTGTTCTAATACCTTTTTATCGGGTACACTTACTTCTCCTTCGACTTTTGTTCACTATAGTTTTCCAATTCCATTCGTATATTCAAACTCATCATAAGATTTCCCCCTTTTACTTTCTGCACTCTTAACCATTCTTATCACTAGATTTACAACTTCAATTTTCCAGAAACACATCACTATTACCCATAATCTGCTTGACAATCATTGACAATCCCAATATCTGTAATTAATCTGTTCATTGCAGCATTATCGTATTTATACCCGTCTCTTCCCTCAAATTAACACAGTGTATGATTATAAGAATCTACAGTCTCCAAGGCTTTCAATAATGAGAATGGCACTAATACCATTTATCACAGTCAGTTCAATTTATTTCATACTTGTTCAACATATTGTCGCAGTTCAATACTCACTGCCCACTCTTCCAATGTATGTATATCATCAGTATCAGATTCCTCAATTAGTCCTATCGTCCTTTTCACTTTTCACTGTTCAACACTTCCAAACACATTCTATCTCTAATCACAGTTACTACCATTTGCTTACCTCGCATAAATCCCTATTAGGGTCTTATTGACTTTACCATACATCTTTTACCCTTTTCATTGAGTCCACAATCAGTGTATCTGCAATTTCTTTATGAAGGTGTCACTACATCACCTCATTGTCAGTTTCCCTTTTTGACCCTCTTGTCTCTATTCAGTTACTCTTTTTCATTTTCTCTTCTCATTTGTTTTCATATCATTCATATCAACACATGTTAATACCTTATCATCCATATTTAAACCTCCAAAATTTCCATTTTATTTTAGTATCTCTCTTCTCAGTTCGGGACTCTTTTATTTTTCGTTTCAAATCTAGATTCCTCAACAGTTTTACATCATAACTGGAGATCGATTCACTTTACATTGCAATTAGATTACTTCCAATTAGAATTTCACTTATGTTGGATACTTTACATTTCTGTACATACAATGCAGATAATCTCAGCAGTATGAGCTATGACCCAATTTCACTTTTAATTTTGTCCACAAAAGTCTTATCAACCAATGATTATTCCTAATTGTGTTTCAATCCTTCTTCACTATCGCATAATCTCAATCAAGACACTCTTATGTCATCATTTAATGATCGTAACATTCCTTTTTGAAGGTTCCTTGTGATACTACTTAAACATTTTCTTTACCACTTATTCAAGAAGCTATATCGTAATCACTTTTCGTTCCTCTCATACAATGTACACGGTCCACCTTTGTCTTACTTTAACCTCTTAAGAACTTCACACTTATAATCACTCTAAACATTTACCGCTCATTTCCTCTATGATTTCCATATATCTGTCACATACGTTTCATTAGTCACAATCAACATTACTGTCCAATAGATATTCCCAACAGTAAATCGACTTAAATACAACAACTCTCTTCATATACCACTGTTGTGGTTTCATTTTTTTTGTTTTTGTTTTTTTTTAAGATCTCAATTTCATTCTCCCCGAATCATTAAACTGTATGTCTCATTCCCATATCCGTTACGTGCAACTTGACCTTGTAAGGTCATATCAATTTGGCTTATCAGCTTATGATCATTATTATTTTACTGTTTTCTACCACTTATCTACTATTTTCCTCAAACATCTTATCTCTATCTATTTACTTATCCATTTACCATTTTTGTGCCCATATCCACATATTCAACCAATCCAGAATTCCCCGATATACAATCAGTGGAAATCATCATGTCTCTTTTTCCTTACGATTTTATCATACGTAATTTCCAAACTCGTAACACAATAATCACATAACCATTTCAATCTCAAGCTTATGCGGTTCAGATCATAACCATTTCACAAATTCTTCAGTTTATCTGTACACTTTTATCTCACTCTAATAGGCACTGGGCATCTTCCTTTTTCGGTTCTTTCTGAGAACTTTCAATATTAACCCTAACATATGTATGATTGTAGTGATATTTAATTTGTATTTATTTTGATGTCTAGTGATGTGAAAAAGGCATTGGAAATGTTAGAACTAAGGTTATCATTAAATCTGGAAAATTGGAATTTTGATTAATGTTACTGTTTTATTCATAACTTATTGTGTAGAAATGCAAATGAGGTAAGGTTAGTGGCCACTGAAACTTTGATTTGTTGGCTTCAATTTAGTGTGAAATAGGTGTTGTTGAATTTCAATGATAGAAGGGTGAATTTTTGAATGGAAAGTTACTGTTCCATTGCCTGTGAACAGTAACCGAAACCACAACATATGAATTTTGTTGATTTTTATGAATTAATTGAGATGGAATTAGGGAGAATGGTCTTCATGGAAGTTGTAGCATATTTGATTATCTTTCCATTTCTACTGATCTTGTTATTTTTGCAATTATATATTGGGAGATATGAATTGATTACTAATGACTGATTTTGAGCATTTTGGATGAAACCTAGCTTAAGTGTGATTTTGTGAGTTTACTGATTGGAGGCAATTTTAACATTTTATGTGGACTGAATTGGTGTGAGTGAGCTTCTGAAAAGTTGTAGAGGAAGAGATTACCTTGAAATTGATATTTGGTATGTAATTTTTAGAAGTCAGAATTGGGAGATATGATTTTTCAAAAACTGATCCTACATTAGGTTATGAATGGCTGATGATAACAGAAACTTCCATAACAGTTTTCAAATTGTTAGAGATCGGGATCAGTTCGTGTCTGCATTAGTGTCTTAGTAAATTGTATTCCGCAATCACTGTATAACAAGGCTTTATATTTTTACTGAGCCATTGTGGTATTAATGTTTTCTTGCATTGGTGATTGTAATTATTATGGATGACCGTAATAATCTGGCTGGTTTTTATTGAACACGGATTTTAATTACTTACGTGTGTTTGCCGTGTGAACGTGGAGTTAATGGCTACAAAAGAAAAGAAAAAAGTATACTGAATTTTAAATCGACTGATGTAGTACGTCACTCTCGTGGGACGCGGACTCGGATATCACCAACGATATCGGGTTCGGGTCTTACGGGTGTGGGGTGTTACAACTACCTTCTCCCTGATTCCCAGGTGGAGGCCTCCCTCAAACTTTCTGCACTTGTCTTCTTCATTAGCCACCATATATGCTGCATACCGAGACAGTTGGGTGAATCTCAGTTCATACTCACTAATAGACAGCTCCCTCTGAGCCAAATTCATAAACTCTCTGGCCTTTTCTTGCATATAAACCCGGGAGAAGTACTTTTTCCTGAATAATTCTCCAAAATCCCTCCATGATAACATGGGAGGTACAACCTGACTTTGTGGCACCGACTCCCACCAGTGAAGAGCATTCCCCTGCAATAGACTCACTGCATACTCAAGCTTCTCCTCATCTGTGCATTTCATCTGTACAAGAACCCTCTCTGTTCTTTTCATCCAAGCCTCAGCTTCCTCAGGATTGGTGGTACCATGAAAGTCCACCGCACCAAACTTCCGTAACTTATCATACAGCCCGCCCTGAATCACTGGAGCTGGCACTGCAGCCTGAGATCCCTGTCCCATGGCTAAGGTGAATGCCTGGGCAAAGGCCTGAAAAAATTGCGGATCCATCGCAGGCATAGCAGGAGGAGGAGGAGGAGGAGGAGGTTGCTCCTCATGTTGCACACTAGGTGCCTCTGAGCCAGGAGCTGAGTGTGTCCCCGCATCTTGTGGGATATGCGACTCATCTGTGCTCCCCTGACGGGAACTAGAGCGAGAACGGGTTCCACGGGATCTACGCCGAGGTGGCATATTTACTCCTTCAAAATAAAACCAGTGAAAAAAAAACTTTAATTCAAAAGTATCGTGCAACACTCAAGTTATAATCATCTAAAATCATCATTTATTCGAAATCACCATGTAGGCATGTAAAATCAATTAAAACAATGCAAAAGAACACTAATCATGTAAGTTTAATAAAATCATGAAAACCCTAAAGTTCTCCTTCTACCCGAATCTAAACTAAAAGCTCTGATACCATAAGTGTTGGAACCCCTCCCTGGTGCGACACGTGTCTGACGTCCTGCGGGACATCTGGACGTGCATCCCACGAGGGAGCGATTCCTCACCACTAATTAAACCTCGAATAGAACTTAAGTGCATGCCATCCGAATAAACCTTGATAAATTTACCCTAATTATCCTCCAATAAAAATTTGACCGACTTAGGGCCCATAATTACTCCTATGCCTAAGCTAATCCAAAATCCCATGCCTCTAGGTCAAATGAAAACAGAAAACGCCTCAATCGGATCTTTATATCTCACAAAAACGCAATTTCGCACAAAACCAACACACATTGGCCATAGAGTCCAACGATGACCCGACACTCTCATTTTACCAAAAAGAAATAGAAAATGTTACTAGTTAATCAATACTTTAAAATTCATGCAAATCGGAGGTCAAATGGATAAGAATCAAGGAAAATAAGAAAAGTTATTATATTTGCTTTAAAATCAATTTATTTTACATTTTTATAACCTTTCATCCCAAAATCGAATTGCGAAGAGTTATTGTTTATTTCATGAAGAAAACAAAAGTCATTTCAATCATTAAAAGAAGTAAAGATTTGATTAAAGTTGTTGTTTAGCTAATTACCATATGAATAGTGAGAATTTACCAAATGAATAGTAAAACGACCAAATGAATAGTAATCAGAAATTTTCAAGCGCCCATAACTTTTTCATCTTAATTCGGAAATTAATCTATTTTATACCGTTTTAAAGATCTTAACAAGCTCTACAAACTTCAAGAAATACCTCTCACTCAAATTCTTACTCTAACATGCCCTAAAACCCAAAGCAAGGTGGCTGCCCACTTAAAAAAAAATGGACAGCACCTCCCCTAAAAATGCACTAGCCAACTCTTCAATTTCCAACCAAACTTCATACCTACACAAAATCACTTCTATCTTCCAATTTTACACAAACATCCAACAACCAAACCTCATCAACTCCAATGGCAACAACGCAATCTTAGGCATTCTAACCTAACTTCTAAACATCAACTCATTTCCAAAACATAAAGAAACTACAAGCTCATGCTTGCTTTTACAAACATACAATCATACATCCATACATGCTTAGGAAACATATCCAATATACAATGAAAACTTCAAACCTTAATATTTACGTGAAATAAGCAAACACCATGCTTTAAAGACCATTTCATCCCGGATACATCAAGATTCCAAAAAAGAGAACGTTTACGAAAGCCAAAATGCGAGTCAAAACATTGTTTTTCAAAAGTATGACTTCAAAACAAAAGCATCGGAGTAATGCCTTATTTCCGATGCGACGATCCGGTTTCTCGCTCAATACCTGTGGAGGGAGGAAGGGGGTGAGCACGACGGCTCCGTGGGTAACAGGTTAATAATTAAGCATAAGCTAAAGCATGCATCAACAATTTCATTTCAAGTCAATATTCAACAATCTCAGTTTCTAATACAATAAAACACTTACAACAAGATCAACGAATGTCATATAATAACACAAAATTTCATATCAAATGGTTTGAGTGATCCTAACAGGACGTACTACACATGTCTGACAAGCGACCATGTGTAGCCGTGAACAGAGGGGAGTCCAATTTCGGAACTCCTATGCCGCTAGCGGGCAGGCAGGAGAAGCCTAAAAAACAAGTGCGCACTTGCTAACAGAGGGGATCACTACAAACCTAAGAAATCATGCAATTTCACTTTAGGCATTCATCCAAAATCATATACTCACCATTTCTCATTTTAAATCAAGTTTCCTAACATTACAATATTCATAAGAATTTTCCACAAATGGCCATTACAACTAGTTACTTTCACATAATCATCAAAGTCTCATATTCGGCACTTTATTACTAGTTAAACAATTTCATGAATCTTTACACAATATAGTTACATAAAAAGGCACATAATGCATGTTTACAATATCACAAACAATAAGGCATTCAAAATTTGAAAGTTATAGGAAACCATTCAAGAGATAATTAAGTAGCTTATTACTTAACTATTAAAAAGTTACCCACTTTGATTTCTTTGATTCGGAACTTGGATATCTTGACCCAATTGATTATCTCAACCCTCCTCAATCTCCAAGCGCCTTAAATGACCTAAAACAAAGCATAAGAATGCTAATTAATAAAAAGCACCTATGCTGGAATTTTCCAAGACTATTGAAACTTGACTTTAATCTAACCTAACCATTCCTAAACCTTTCCTAAGCTATACTAACCATAACCCCTATCAATTTACTACATTATATTCGAAAATTCTCAACCATTTAGCCATCCATGCATGCTGATTTTTTTCACTCAACTTTCCTAATTTTTTTTCTTTCATTTTTCCTTCACAACACACTCTCCATACCACCATTGGACTAACCCTAACAACATAGCAATAAAATTCCAAATTCTCCTTCCTTCATGAAACCTACAACATTACCCTACTAATTTCTAATGATAGGAAAATCTTTCCTTTCTCATTCTTTCTCTAAAATCTCTTCCAATCATCCATTTAAAGCATGAAAACAAAATCCTAACAAATAAATTCATACATTTCGAAACCCTAATCCCTACACAAATCTGATTTTTTTTTCTCCTCTCCTCCAACACAACAAAACCCTCTAATCCCTCTTCTAATCACCAATATGAAACAAGAAAGATAAAATCCTAACCATAAAACCAAGAATTTCAAATTTTCTCTTACCTTCTCAACACCCACGAAATCTCTTCTTTTTGCTTCTAAAGATGGAGAAACTTTCCTTTGCACTTCCTACCACTTGAATCAACCTTCCTCAAGCATAAAAACCCTACCTTCTTCTCTTCTTCTTCTTCTTCTTGGATGGCCGAATCTCACTCTTCTTTTTTCTCCCTTTGAAATTTTTGAAATCCACTCATTCTCTCCTCTCTTTGAAGTGTTTCAGATGACTAAGCATAAGTGACCTAATTTTGCTTCTTTTTTCACTTATTCGCTAAGCCAAAACGACATCACCTTGGCCTCTCCCTTGAAATTTTCGTTTGCCTCTTCTTTTCCTTAAGACACTTCCTAATCCTTCTTAATTTAACCTAACCCTAACTCTTTAACTTAAACCCTAGCCCAAGTTTTCAAGCCCAAGTTATTTCCCTCTTTATGACCTTTCCCAAATTTCATTTTCCCTCCTTCCAACTTAAATTTTTGTGGGCTCCCTCTTAAAAGCCCAAAAGTCCAATTCCAATTTTCCTCCTTCTAACTTAAACTTTCCTAAAATTTCATCTTTCCTCCTTCCATCTAATAATTTCGTGGGCTCCACTTAAAAGCCCACTTGCTTCCTTTTTTTTTTCATTTACGCCATCTTAAAACCCTAGCCCACTTATTTACTTTCCCATCATTTAAATAATATTCCAAAGGCCTAAAGGCCCACTTTAATAACCTAAAGCCTTAAAACCCTAATAACACCTCCTAAATTTTCCTAACACTATTTTATGGCCTCATTACCATTTTCTTATTCTTTTTTAAATCTACACCAAAATTAAAATTCTAAATTAACTAAATTCCTTCAATTAATAATTATTACACTAAAATCCCAAATTATTCTAACCAAAATAGAAACCTAATAAAACCCTAATTTCATACTAACCAAAAGGCAAATTTTAAATTGCAAACCTATTTAATAGGAAAAAAGGGATCGGGGTCTAACATCAATCTACGTGTTTACTGTGACTTATTTGCCCTACGGGGATTTCTTGGATTATGTGATATTATTTGTAAATTATCGCTCATTGGGAATTCTAGACTGTTTTGTAATCGTTCAATTGAACATGTGCACTCATGCACAGATGCATAAACTGATAAAGAATACATGTGAACCGAAGTCGCCATCGATATCGACATCGCGAGCCTAGAGCTCAAGGAGATAATTCTCCCTAGACGCGCTTCATCGACTCTTGAACATCGCTAAAGCACTCGGTCACAACATCTGTAATAAATCAAAAGAGTCACATGTGCATTGCATCTTTGGATGAATATTTGACATGGTACCGATGTATGTATACCGTAATATGATCAGTATCGCGTGTTGCTTACCGTGATCGTGTTGTATGCCTATTCTTTGTGATTGTATTAGCATTGTAATTGTATGATTATTGGATGCATCTTGTATCATGCTTATGTGATGCATGAATTGGGAGAACCATCGATGATGGTGTCTCATTGAGTTCGTAAACTCATCCAAAATTGCAATCTATTTTTCGTGCTTAAGTGTAGACAGATAGCTCCTCAGATTTGTAGAGAACTGTGTATCGTGGATTGGCGAGAGGCGGTGGCTCAAAGGTCGGTCAGCTGGGTTTTCTTTTGGAGACTTATAGTTAGATCTATTCTTTGTACATTACTATATGGTACGTAGTGTACGGTGTTTTGGAATATGTGCATCGAAAATCTTGACGGTTTGTAAATTTCAATTTTGAGTGAATGAAATGAAATCTAGTTTGGTTTTAAAAGTTGTCAATTTTTTCGATCGCTTTATGATTGTGATGCCATGAGGAGTTTAGTGGTAGTTGTCAGTAGTGGTCTCTTATCGTAGGATATGAACAGGAATGACCTACGGGCGTTCCGGTGGATACTCTATGGTAAGGGGGCGCTACAACCTAGCCAATAAGAACAAAATGAGACACGTAAGTAAACTTAAATCAAAAATAAAAACAAGTATCAATATTAAAACTAAAAATTGATCCCCGGCAACGGTGCCAAAAACTTGCCGGTCGTAAACGCAAGTGCACGTTTCTATCATCAAGTAGTAAAATATCGATCCGACAGAGACCAAATTAGTTAAAAAGTAATACTCGTAATAACTTTTAACTTAAGCCAATAACATAAAAATTAAAGAAAAGATTGTTTGATTGTAGTTTGAAAAATGAAATAAAAATGAAAATTATCGCAAGATAAAAATATAAGAAATATCGATGGAATGAAAATCTAGGAATTTAACTTCCCCCTTTATTTTACCTCGGTGTCAAAAAAATTTTTTTGGTTTAATTCATACACCGGGTTTGATAACCTAAGAGTCAGAATTAACTACTAAGCCCTCCCGGATCATTAGTAATCCTAATCATCGAACCAATTTCCTATATTTCTATGGTAAATTGTGATAATTCGACGATAGCTTTATCGAATCAATCTTAATGTGGTTACTTAGGGTGGATAGGTATCTCCCAATCCTAGACACAAATCACTACAAATGTGATCCTAAGGTATTGCAATTTTCTTCCAAATCTATTTCTCCCTGTTACGTTACACAAAGATTAAGAAAATCAATTTCATAAGTGATCAAATTATGAAAAGCATTATGAACAAATTACAATAATCAAACCTTTAAGCAAAAATGGGCATAAGAAATTAAACGGAGAAAATACCAATTAACTGAGATTACATCAAGGGTTCGGTTAAAATCCTAGAATGAAAAGATTAGTTACTCATAATAATAGTAGCAACAATGAAAATAATAAAAGCAATCATTATGAATATAAAATGAGTAGAAAGAATAGAAAAACAAATGGTGATTGCTTGGTCTTGGAGTCCTCCTCAATGCTTGAACTTGACAGCCCCCCTTTCCTTTTGATGTGCGTGAATAGCTTGAGTAAAAATGGAGTGAGTGCTGGAGCCTTGAATGTGTCACGTTAATGCTTGGCTGTTAAGTTGATAGCCAATCCCCCTAGCCTTGTGTATATCGTTGATGCCTGTAGAGTGAGTAGAGAGTTTAATGGTGGAGCCTCCTTTTGTGTTATCACGTTGATAGCTCTTCACTGTGCGTGAATGGACCCCCTATGCGTGAATGGTGCTTGGTAGTTCCCAACTTGTGTCAATTCCGCAGAATATCGTCTCCTCTTGCGTGATTTGTTGACCAGCCCATGTGATTTATTCTACTCTTGGCTGTTACATGAGCACGCCTCCATGTGTTGTGCTTGCTTTAATTGCTCCCCTCAATTTCGTGATATGCTCCTTGTGCAAGCGTCGCCTGCCTCTAGCCTCCCCAATTGATTTTGTCTTTCCACATGTTGCCTTCCTCTGCTATTTTAATTCATCAAACCATTCAGATAATTAAATAAAAGCCTCTACTTGATTTGTTTGGTCCACCTACTCTAGCTCATTTTCTTAGCCGCAACTCTTGATTTAATTGCTTCTCTCCCTAATTAATTGGCTGTCCAGCGTTGATTTAATTTCCTTTGTTTCCACAATAGCTGTTGTTGCTCATTTTAAGCCTTCTGTTGCGTGAATTTTGAGTCTTTCTCTGCCCACGCCTAGCATGTGTTGTCTTGTTTTATTTTGCTGTTCACATCCCACATGCCTCCATTTAATTGGTTGATTTGACAATTAATCTTTAAAGCTTCCTTGTAGCATTTTGAGTGATCCATCTGTTGGCTGGTGCATGATCCATCTCTTGTATAAAGTGTCTAATGTTTTGTCTCATTTAATTCCCAGCCTCCACGGAAATCTTCTATCCACGCCTTTCCTCTCTTGTTGCATTAGTGTCTCATGCTATGTTCTATGTGATTTCCTCTAGCATTTTGTTGCCTTGATTGATGTTGGGTCCTCTTGCTCATTTGCGTCAATTCCCTTGATTTCATGTGCTTGTAACAATTAATTTTTCCCAAAATCCTCTTAGCTCACGTCTTTGTATTGTTGTCCACGCCTTCTATTATATTCCCAAAATCTTCTTAGCTCATGTGACGTGTCCTCTCTTGCGTTGATTTAGATTTCATGCTCTCGCTCCATGGTCACGCTTAATCTCCTCCTTTATTTCATCAATTAATTCCACGCTTCCTTTTTCCAATTAAAAGTCTGCTGCCTTTTTGTCTTTTCCCATTTAATTTGCTTGTCCGTATATGCGTTGTTGCGTTGTTGATATTCACGCCCCATGATCTTTTAAATTATCCTCCATTTACTTCCTCAAGTGCCGCCTCCACGTGATGCTTATCTCCAACCAACTAACGTTTTTCTTCTTATTTTTCACCAGCTCCTTTGACCTTACGTGCCGACAAATGCTTCGATTCTCCTCTTCTTTGCTGCATGAACGTAGCTCCTCTAAATGATTTTTGTTTCTTATTTTTGTGGGTCCTGAGCTGTCATCACCAAGGTCTGCTCTTGCTCTTGGCTTAACGTTATTTTCTCCACTGATTTGGGTTCTGCCGCCACCTCTTATGTCTTCATTTTATAGCTGATTTAGTGATTTTTGCATGCCTCCCATTGTCTCTCTTTTCTTATGCGTGATATGCCGCTTTGTGACAAGACAATTAAAAGCTCACTCATGTGTTAAAATGTCGGGTTATCTCCTGTGTATCACGCTATTCAATCCTTATGCTTCTCCTCCTGTACTTTTAAATTTGCCTTCCTCGAATTAATTGTTGTTGCGGTCTTTTTCAGTTAAAAACAAGTATATTTCTTACAAATTATACAAGACCCATTAAAAATGCAGATTAAGATAAACTAAACAATTTAGTAGGAAAAATATGTATAAGACCCAATAATTAATCCAGAAATTAAGGAAAAATGTCATTAATTCTAATGATAAAAATGCATCCAACACTGTAGATAAGAAAAATGCACTTAGTAGTATGATAGTTAAATTTTTTAGAGGAGTAACATCTTAAGTAAGGATAAAAGCTGCATCCAAAAGACTTGAGATGATGATAGGATGACTGTTTGTTACACAAAAGCTCATAAGGTGATTTGTTGTTTGTGATAAGGTTGGGTAAGTGATTTATGAGATAGGTGGCTGTGATAGAGGTATAGAGGCATGTGAGAGTAGGGCCAGACCCATTTCGGTGATGTGACAATGTTTCCTTTCGGAAACACCATTTTGTTGATGCATATAGGGACAAGAAAATCGTAGTATGATGCCTTGTGTTGTAAGATAAGTGGTGGCGTGTCAAACCAACAAAAATAAATTCCTACTCTTGAACACTAAAGAGAGTAAAGTGGTGAATAGGGTCGAACCACAGAGACCAATGTAGTAATTGTTTATTTTGTGTGAAATCAAAAATAAAAATAAAAATAAACATATGAAAATAAAAATAATGAAAATAATTGATTTGAGAATGATTGATTTTAGAAACACGAAATCACGCAAGAAGAAATTAAAAATAAGATTGAAAATAATATGAATAAAAACCTAGCCAAGGCATTCTCTCGTTTGATACCGTAATTCGATCATAGACTCAAAAATATAAATTTCATTCATTCCTATGGACAAAGTTATAGCAGACCGTGAACAACACAATTCTACCAATCCATTCGTAATTATTCGATAATCCCGAGTAAAGCTCCGCAGATTATTTTCCTAACCAATTAGACTATTCCCGAGTAAAGCTCCGCAGAATATAATCTATGGCAGCTATAGGCTCTAATGGACCCTCGTCTTAGCCAACAGAATCGGACACCGCAATCTATTTAGACTAAATTATTTAATCCCATTAACCTCTTAATTGAAATTAATTCGCCACTGACAGACAAAGAATCACGGATTAACTAATCTATTCGCAATTTATTATTAAGTTAATTAATTAATGGCCTCATTAATCAACAAACTCAACAATAATTAATCGATCAAGCGCAGAGATTAAATAAACATAAGAAATTCACAAAAACAATTAAACCACGAGAGTCTCACGAACTACATGCATCAAACGTAAAGTACCTTGTCTAGATTAAAAATTAGCCACACATAATACTAGTCTCTATCTATTATAAATGAAATTGACAAATTAAAAATAGAGTTCACTTCACTATTACCAAACAAGCCTCAACTTAACGTAAATGTCGCTATCCCTTAAACAACTGCTGTCTCCTACTGCCGTGCCTCCTTCTCTTCTGCTCTTCAAGTGTTATCCCCAAAAATTAATTCCTGCTCAAGCTTCTTGTGAAACACGTCTCCTCTTTTTGGTTGCTGGCACACTTCCCTATCTCCACTCAAACTCTTTCTTTTTGCTTACGCACCAAACTGTAGCTTTCCTTTAATAAAGAATAATCCAAAAATCTGTCGTCACTCCCCTTCTCTACTGTGGCTTTTTCCTGTTATTTTCTGCTGCTGCCGTCACCCCTTCTCCAAGTTGCTGTCCACGCTTTTTGGTCCCTAGGTCTTTGTTTTTTTCTTAAATGATATGGGCCCCTCGTCTTTTCCTAGGTCCAGCCGTCCACTCCACTTAGTCTCCCTCGTATGTTGCGTTAATTTTGTCTCTTTAATGTGCAGCCTACTAGTCCTACTGTAGCCCTCTTTGTGTTTGTCTATTTAATTCATCCTTGCCTCCACGTGTTGCCTTCCCTTGCTCAATTGACTTTAATGCTTTTATTTCTCTTGTGCGTTGACTTCCTGATTTTTGCAAGACGCCTCTGTTACGTGCTTTGTGCCATTCAATCTCCTTGAACCATTTAATTGCCTAGCTAATTTATTGTGTGTCGCCTTTCCGTATGCGTTCTCTAGCTTCCATTTTGTCAATTTCAGTTTAAATTGCGTCACCTTGTATTTTGTCACCTAGAACATGCAAAGACACAAATTATCGTAGAAACATAAACAAAACATCACCAAAAGTCTACCAAAAGAACATGAAACAAAAAGAATTAACGCGACAAAAATGCAAGTTATCAATAAGGTATGAATGATTGATATAGCCTTTATTTTATGATTAAATTGTAATTCCACATGTGTTTTGAATTTTAAGAAGGTGGAAAAGGCTTCGAACTTGAGTTTGAGTGGATAGAACCATGAAAATCTAATATAGGCATCAATAAAAATAATATAATATCTATGTCCTTTTGTTGATAGAGTTGGGGAAGGACCTCATACATCTGAATACACAATTTCAAAAGGCTTAGTAACATTAATTGAGTGAGTTTAAAAACGATGTTGATGTAACTCACCAACTTTACAAGCATCACAGAATATAAGAGTGTTAATATCAATACAAAGATTGATAGATTTGGCAATTTTGGATAGTATAAAGGGAGATGGATGTCCCATTGTAGCATGTAGCATATTTGCATCAACAGTGGTAACATAAGGAGTAGGAGAAACAAAACTAAAAGAGGAATGTGTAGCAAATTGATCAAGAGAGAGGAAGAGGAGTTAGTTGTTGTGAGGTGATACAGACCATCCTGCAGAATGCCCTATAGAAGAGTATTCCCTGAAAGCTTGTCCTTAAAGAAACAACCATTATCAGAAAATTCAACAACAATATTATTATCTCTAGTAAGTTTAGAAATACTTAAAAAGATTATGGGTTATGGAAGGTATATGTAAAATTTGTTTAAGATGTAATGGTATAGATGAAGTATTAAATTTAAAGGAGGATGAACTAATACGAGTGATGGGTAAAATATTAACACTGCCTATAGCCAAATGATCATTCCCACTATAAACAGAGCTAGTACCGAGATTATGAATGTCAAGAGTGACTTGATTTGTAGCAACACTATCAATAAACTAGGTGGACTCAGAGGATGGTTCAGATGTTGTAACTTGCTGTTGTGAAGCCATATATAGATATGAGGAGAACCATAATGCACATAGTTAGCTTAAGGAGAAGTATTATAATTAGTGCAAGTGTGTACAGGTTGAGAATGGGATCGCTAGGGCTGCTGAAACTACACAGGACCTTGCCAGTGCTGATTAAAGCCTTTATTACATTGCAGAGCTGAATGATTGGGTTTCTTGCAGAGCTGACAAAACACCCAAAAACCAGATCTACTGCCTCTTCCTCTTACTCCACGACCACATCCCCCATGTCTACCACTAGAAAAAGTAGAAGGGCAAGTATTAGAAGAGAAACTAGCAAGATTCACATATGGTATAGACATCTGAGACGCAACATTTTGTTGGTCTGGGCGAGTCTCATGCATAAGAAGAGAGCTTTGAACATCTTGTAAAGATGAAAAGGCCATAATGTTTGATAACAGACACACAATAGGATCATAATCATGTCCTAAACTAGGAAAAGCACTGAGAATTAACTCAATTTCAGAGATTAGATGACTAGCCAAAAGGAGAGAATCTCTAATAATTTTTATATTCTGCATATATGCACTAATAGTGTCAGATCCCTTGTTAATAGATGATAATTGTTGTTTTAATTGTAAGACTTTAACCATGCTGGTCTAAGAAAAAAGATTCTCAAGAGTAACCCAAATATCAACAAAGGATTGAGATTGAGTAACAAGACTAATAATGTCATCATCAACAGTAAATAGCAACCAGCAGAGAAGTTGTTGGTCAGATCTATGTTTGTTAATGGACATTTTTATATTAATTTTAGATACATAATTTGTTAAACTCTTGTCCATTTATGTTTAAATTACACTAATTAAGGGTTGTTTATTTTATTGTTTTTAAATACCAGCCTCTCCATACCTCCAGCACTCACAACGTACAACATAACCCCACATTTCATTATTTCACTCTCTCGAAACACCTACTCCCGTCCACAGCAGCACCCAAGCATCAGCCCCCACAACACATCCTTCACTTCCATCAACACAAGCTCCATGCTTCCACCATGCTACAGCCCCCACTTCAGCCTACAACCACTCCACTTACAGCTAGCCTCCAACTTATGACCATCAGCTCTCCTTTTCCTTGAAAAAGAAGGCAGCAAAAACTCGACAAAAAGAGGATGGCAATTGCTTCTTGACATAAGACTCATACGCTCCTCTCAATTGATGACAACGAGCTGCTTCCACAAGGAGGTTTTGTTTCTCGAGAAGCACAGCCTCAACCAACACACACCAGGCCAAAACCATCCATACAAGCTAGTGGAGAGATACGTTCAAAGCAGCAGGTACTCACGCATAAACTAGATAGTGGCTTGAAGATAAGAAGACAGATGGGAGGAGAGATTTAAAAAGGGACGTTGGTAGTGTGAAGATAACGTGATAGCTGGAGTGCTAACTTGGTGAAGTGGAGGACTGAACACTCACCACTCACACAAAAATGAAGCAGCTGCTGGAGACACACGTAAGAGGGTGGAAAAGGGAAGAAAAACGTTACATATGGTGGCTAGAAAATAACGTGAAGCAGCTAGGATCAAAGGAGACACAAAAAATAAAGCATGAGTATATGTAGGATGATGGGAGAGTGCGTAAGCTGGTAGTAAGGAGAGCAAGACGTTGAAGCTGCTAGAAGCTAGATGTTGGGCCCCAATTCGCATTAAGTATATTTGATTTATTTTGAGGTTTAGATTGATAATTTCTTTTAGTTAGAATAATTTGAAATTTTAGTGCTCAGTTAATGATTATAAATTGAAAGGATTTAGTTAAAATTAGAATTTTAATAAGTTGGTAGAATTAAAAAGAATAAGATGGATTTAGGGTAAATTAGGAAGTTTGCTTAGGTTTTAAGGCTTAAGGTTTATTAAGATGGGCTTTAGCCCATTTTATATGATATTAAATGTCATTAAATGAAGAAAGGAGGAATGAAATGGTGATGGTCGTGAATTAAGAGTGGAAGCCATGAAAGTTTTAAGTTTTAAGAAGACTAAATGAAAACTACGTAGTTTTGATAAAAAGGGCTTAGGTTTTTAAAGTTTAAGACACAAGTTCCTTAGGTTTTCTAGAAAACACACGAAACTTACATAGAAAAGAGAAAGAGGAGACTTTCGGTGGAGATAAGAAGAAGAAGAAGAAGAAGAAGAAGAAAAGTAAGAGCTTTGTCTTATTTTGCTTTAGAAAAGGGAACTAGAGTGATTTTTAAGAAGAAAGAGGAAGAGGAAGAGTTTAATCTTTCCTTGGAAGAAAAAAGAGAATTTCGTGGGTTTCATATAGGTAAGGGAAATTTCGAAATTTTTGAAGTTTCTTGATGGATTTTAGGTTTAAATAGCATAGTTAAGGTATGGGTAAGGTTAGATAGATGTTAATTCAAGTTTTCCTAGCCTTAAAATTGTCCAATTTTGATATCCTATGTTCTTATGGGATAATTATGCTTAATGAAGGTGAAGTGAGGCATTTTGAGGAAGAGCCAAGGCAAATTGACCATCCTACAAGCTAAGGGAATTTAAGGTGGGTGATTTCTTAATACTTGAGATAATAGGCCTACTTAAGTTTTAGAATAAATGTAAAATAATGCTTTCCAATGACTTTGAATCTTTGTATAGATTACTCTTTGTTATGTTTTTCATTTGTATGAGATGTTCCTTTGATTGTAAATCATGTTAGAAATCATTTGTATAATGTTTCGTTATGTGAAAAAGACTTGAATGTGTGATTTCGGAAAAGATTTGCTAGTTCGGTTCAATCATGCGAAAGTGATTTTTGAAATGGCCAATTACGGCTAATAATTTTGAATTATGTGAATTATGTGCTTTCTTTGGGTTTAGGGTGATCCGTCCGAGTCAGTGCACTGCCTAACCACGAGCTTCTCACTTTTGCCCTTGAAGTGTGGCATCGAATTCCTTTCAAGGATTTCCATCGATCATGACTACTACATAACGCTTCATGAAATGTGTAGTACGTCCGCTTTGGATCCACCCGAACCACTGTGTTTGTGAATTTGTTATTTGCTAGGTTACTTTTGTGATATGTTAAGTTTATAAATTGTTCGAAGTGCTAAATTCTGTGGAAAGATTTTCAAAGTGAAATTTCTTTTATTAATGTGATATTGCTTTGAACATGAAAGAATGAATAACAGTTTTTGCTTATATTCTCATTTATTAAGTTATTACTCACGGAGCCGTCGAGCTCACCCCCATTTCCCCTCCACAGATGTCGAGCGAGAAACCGAGTCACCGCATCGGGATTGAGGCAACTCCGATGCATTTTGATTTTGAAGTCATGTTTTGGGAAATCAAAGCGTTAGCTTGTTCTTTGTACTTTTACTTTTGTCATTTTGGGATGTAACCGGGCTAAATTCCCTTTGAAGCTTTGTATTGACGTGTTTTCATATAAATATAAGGGTTTTGAAGTTTAAATGTATCCTATGTATGTTTTGTAAGAATGTATTGTTGTATGGTTGAGAATGACCAAAAAGGAAATAATGAAATCATATGACTTTATGGATTGGAAAGGAGTAGATGCTTAGGAGTGAGATTACCTTATGGTTTGAGAAATGTTTAGAAGCCTAGGAGTGTGTTGTTGCCATTAGATATTGAGTTTTCATGCAGGTTGATGAGTTGGAATGAAGATTTTTGGCTAGAGCATTTTTATGGGAAGTGCTGTCCAATTTTTCCCAAATTGGACAGCAACTTGTTTTGAGTTTTAGAGTATCTTAGAGTGAGATTTTCAATGAGATGCCTTCTTGAAGATTGTAGTGCATGATTAGATCTTTCCAATGACATAAAGTTTGTCACATTCATACTTAATATGAAAAAGTTATGAGAGCTGAAAGATTTCAGCTACTGTTGATGAGGGCTGAAATTTTGCAGCACCTTTAGAAGGCTTTTTCACCCTCTTAGAAGCTGATCTGGTTTTTGCTTTCTTCATGAAAAATATAGATTATCTTTATATCTTTAAAATGAGGTATGATTTGCAATTATTAGAATTAGGAATAAAAAGTTATGAGGTTGGAAATGTTGACGATTCTTCGTTCATTTAGGTAAAATTACTGTTCCATTGGAGAATTTATAGGCTGAAACTTTGAGTGTGTTTTACCTCTGTAATGATTGAATTAATTTTGCACCCTTCATGAAACTTGTAGAGCATCTTTTATCTTTCCAATGAGGTAAAATATGTCATTTTTAGACTTGTATGCTAAAAGATATGAATTTTCAAACTTTTGACATTGTGTAGGAAAATTGAGTTTTGGGCTGAAACTTTGAAGCAATTTATGACCCTCTTAATGGCTAAATTAGTTTTTGAATCCTTCTAGGAAGTTGTAGAGTTTCCTTTTATCTTTTTATTGACACTAAATTAATGAAATTTTGATTTCGGGGTGAAAAGTTAGACCGGTTCAAAGTTGGGGGGTTATTTCAGATTTTCTATAAAAAAAAAATAATAAGCATTGCTCCTCGCACTCCGCTGAGTGCGACACTGTTGGAAATTTTTTTATATTGAAAATATTAATTTTTTATTTTTTAAAATATGATAAATAAATCCCTTTTTCTTATTTTCTTTGTTTTTCATCCGTTTGACTTCCGATTTTCACGATTTTCGAAGTATTGGGTTTCTAAAAAAAAATTTATACCCCATTTTGGAAAAATGAGAGTGTCGGCGTGTGGTCGGACTTTAAGGAGATTATTAAAGAGAGTTAAGTACGTGACGGTTTTGAATGAAATTCCGGTTTTGGGCGTTTTTTTGAGCTATAGAGATCCGATTGAGATGATTTCTATTTCTATTTTACCTAGCGATATTTCATTTTAGCTTAGGATTCGGATTTAGTTATGGGCCCTAAGCAGTCAATTTTATTGGGGAATAATTAGGGGGAATTTATCAAGTTTTGTTCGGATGATGTTAAATTAAATTCGATTTGAGGTTTCTTTCGTAGTGAGGAATTCCTCCCTCGTGAGATGCGCGTCCAGATGTCACGTAGGACGTCGGCCACGCGACTCATCAGGGAAGGGTTCCAACAATAGAGGAGAAGGACGTGAGCTAGCTGCCTATAGAGAGGGAAACACGTTGAGCTGTATGAGAAAAAAAAACAACGTGGCTGCTTGTGATGCGTGAGCTGGTGAAGGATCAACATGTTTATTGAAATTTGGAATTCCAGGCAAGACCTTGGATAGAGATCAAGTGGACAGCTGGGGACAAGAGGCTTGGAAACGTGGGGGTTGCTGGATTAAGATGCAAAGCAGCTGCTGGCTTTGGGGAATTCACGCAAGGCAGCACTGAAGATAGATGTGGACAGCTGGTGGAGTTAATTAAACAAAAAATGAGAAGAGAAGGAGAAACCAAGGGACGTGTACGAATAAGGCGACACAAACTTTATTTGTCATGTTAATGAATAGTAACAAAAGGAGGCCCAACAAAAGCATGAGAAGAGTTGTATTGTTGTAATGAATTTGAATGGGTGGACCACCAATTTATTAGTCACATCAATACATAGAGAAACAAGGAGGGTAGCTACAGGAAAGAGGAGGCAACGTGTGTCTTTGGAAAAGGTAGAGCTAAAAAGAAGAAGTTAATGATGGAATCGTGAACCAACATTGAAGCGGTGATCATGAAAGGCACGAGAAAAATTTCAATTGCGAGAAAAAGGGGTGTTTTAATTTGTTTTATTTTTTAATTCCATATTTATTTTAATTGTGTGGATTTAATTAATGCAAACATATATTATGACCATGATTTATGTTTCATTGATAAATATGTGTGAGTAAATTTTTCTTTTCGGTTAAGGTTAAGATTGATATTGGATTAGGATAATTTTTGTTGTATTGATTTTTGCTTGATTAAATGCATATTTAGTCTTAATTTAGTTTGATCACCTAGATTAAGACCTTAGATGATTGAATGCCACAACCAATGAGATTTAATTTATCAGAAAATTAATCAAGCGACATACTTGAGACTAAAGTGTAGACCAACCTTAGGATCTTGTCTGAGGATACCTAGAATTAACGAACTTAATTTTAGGCTTCTTGTATTTACCACCTTTTATTCTGAATTATCTATGGACCAAGTAGTAACTCGGATTTAAAAGAGAAGGGAACGCCATGAACATTGGTTTTGAATTGCTTAAGTGAAGTATTTCCTAAATCAATCTACCGTTATAATTTTATTTTAAACGTCTAATCCAATTGAAATCTGATACCTTAACCGAACTTTTGTCATTTGATTAAATCTAGTCGTTTTAATTCATACCTTGCAATTTTCATATTTCCTTGATTTACTTATTTTATTTTATTTTATTTTCAAATCAATCAATTCTTGATCGTAAAAGTAATTTTTCATCGTTTAATTTAACTGTTTTACGTGTTGGAAAATTTTCCCTTGGGTACGATATCCGATTTTCACCGATTTATATTACTTGTCGATGGGGTGCGCTCGCCTCTAATTGGTCTAGATAGAATTTAATTTATATTGTTTTGTTTAGAACGCAACAAGTTTTTGGTGCCGTTGCCGGGGAGAAAATTTCTAATTCTGAGTCATTAAATTAGACGGTATTAATTATCTCAGATTTAATTTTTGTTTTGTTGTTTATTTGCGTATTTTAGTTGTTTGTTTGATTACTTTATTTTGGGTATTTTATTTTTCATCCTTAAGTTTGTTATTATTTTTTATTTGTTCCATTTTGTTTATGCTCACTCGTGGTCAAAAGCTCGAGAATTTGCTATTAGATATTGAAATTGAAAAAACTGCTCGCATGTTGCGTAAGGAAACCCGATTGCCTCGGAGTAGTACTTCAACAGAAAGGACTAGAGAAGAGCAGTTTTCAGAGATGGAACAACACCAGGAGAGGTTGATGCCACATACTGAAGAGAGAAGGGAGTTGACTATGATGGATTTGACAATGGGGCACAACAATAGACCTATGCCTCCCATTATAAGGCCAACGATCACAACTGCGAGTTTTGAGATTCCTCACAGCATTACATCCATGATGAGGGCATCTCAATTTGGAGGATTACCTTTGGAGGATCCAAACATCCATTTGGAGACATTTTTGGATATTTGTGATTTATTCAAGCAAAATGGAGTATCGGAAGACGCAGTGAGATTAAGGTTATTCCTATTTTCTCTAAGGGATAAGGTCAGAGTATGGTTGGCTAGTTTGCAGTCGGGATCACTACATGGGATGAGATGATGAGGTTATTTTTGGCAAAAATTTTCCCTCCTGCCAAGGTTGCAAAGATGAAGAATGAGATCACTTCCTTCACTCAATATAAAAATGAAAGTTTATATGAAGCATGGGAGCGATTTTGGGATATGTTGACACAGTGTCCTAGTCATAGGTTATCTACATGGCAGCAGGTCAATACTTTTTATACAGGAATGAACCCATCGACCAGGAGTATCATCGATGTTGCAGCAGGAGGTAGTTTAACGAGGAAAATGCCAGATCAAGCCTATAAGTTGATTGACGAGATGGCCACTAGCAGTTTTATCATACAGAAAGGCATCCCAGACAACCTACAGAAGCTCGTGTAGTAGACAATACAGTGGCGTTATCTGCTCAAATGGATGTTTTGATGAAGAAATTGGATAATTTGATGCACAGTGTGAGAGTAGGAGCTAGCTCTTCATTAAGGAGTTGTGCTGTTTGTGAACATTGTGGTGGAGATTCCTATGCATCTTCTGAGTGTCAAGTCGGGAATCCTTTTGCTCAAGAAACAGAAGAGGCCCATTATGTGGACAATTATAACAGACAGCAATTGGACCCATATTCTAATACCTACAACCCAGGATGGAGGAATAATCCAAATTTCTCTTGGCGGAACGATCAGGTGGCACAACCACAATCATCCAATGTTCAGAGACAACCACCTCCACCCCTAGGTTTCAAGGCTCCTAATCTTGCACCACCAGAGAAATCTAATCTCGAAAAACTAATGTCAAAGTACATTTCTACTACCGAGGTCAGGATGCAGAACCAAGAATCTTCTATCAGACATTTGGAGAATCAGATGAGCCAGATTGCAACTTTGTTAAAGGAAAGACCTTCTGGTCCATTGCCTAGCATTACTGAGGCCAACCCGAGAGAACATGCAAAGGCTATTTTATTGAGAAGTGGAAGACAACTTGAAGACGTTAAAGAGAAGCAAAAGGATAAAGAAGTGGAAAAGAGTGAAGAAGATGAGAGTCGGGACAGTGGAAAGGAGGCCATAGAAGCACCGGCTGAAAAGGAGGACCATCCAAGGTTATTTGCTGATCCCATCACACATCCGGTAAGACCTTGGATTCCTTATCCTCAAAGATTGAAAGGTACGCAATTAGATAAGCAATTTGGTCGTTTTCTTGAGATATTTAAAAAATTGCATATAAACATTCCTTTTGTTGAGGCTATAGCACAAATGCCTTCTTATGCTACGTTTTTTAAAGAAATTTTGTCTAACAAGAGGAGGCTTGAGGAGTATGCCACGGTGAAGCTGAATGAGGAGTGTTCGACCATATTGTCAAGAAAGTTGCCACCGAAGCTTAAGGATCCAGGGAGTTTTACTATTCCTTGTGTTATTGGTGATTTACATATAGATAAGGTTTTAATGGATTTGGGTGCAAGCATTAATTTAATGACTCTTTCTGTTTTTAGGAAATTAGGATTGGCGGAGTCTAAAGCCACAACTATTTCACTTCAGCTGGCAGATAGGTCAATCACCTATCCGAGGGGAATCATTGAGGATGTATTGGTCAAGGTCGAGAAGTTCATCTTCCCGGTGGATTTTTTAGTCCTTGATATGGAGGAAGATATAGACATCCCCATCATTCTTGGGAGACCTTTCATGGCCACTACACGGACCATCATCGATGTACAACGTGGAAAGCTCATCTTAAGACTTTAAGATGAAGAACTAGTGTTCGATGTGTTCACTGCTATGAAGCATCCTTCTACTCTTGACTCTTGCCATTTTATTGATATTTATTCTTTTGATACTGATGATACTTCTATTGTTTTTGCAGATTTGTTGGAAGGGGAAGCGCAAGGAACAACTGAAGAGTTAGGGGAAGAATTGCAAGAAGAGTTGGAGGAAATTGCATATGAGTTGGAGCAGGCATATTGGACACATTATAGAGCATACGAGCCTCTCCAACGTCCAGCCAAGCTATTTTTGAAGCCTTTGATTGAAGAGCCCCCTTCTCTCGACCTTAAACCTCTTCCAAGTCATTTGAAGTATGTTTATCTTAACCCACCTGAGCACTTACCAGTTATCATTTCTTCTTGTTTGTTAGGTGCTATAGAGGAGCAGTTATTGAGGGCACTGCGGTGTAGGAAAATCCCGGGAGGAACATCACATGTTCCAGCAGCGGAAACAAAAATTTTTGGTCCCGGGACCTTCCCGAAAACCCAGGATCTCGGTGTCGGTATGAAAACTCAAACTGAATAGCCAATAGAGACTATCTCTAAAGGTATCCACGCAGAGATCGAAAACCCAACCGAGTCAAACCCTTTGACCCGGAATAGCTAGAACAGAATAAGAGCTACTAGACCCTACCTCTCTGGAGAGCTTGAGAATAACGTTGAATCCTTGCTTGGAAGAAGAGAGAATCGATGAAGCTTGATGGAAGAAGACTTGAAAATCCACTTTCAAACCAAAGCTTAACCTTTAAGCTTTCTTCTTCTCCTTCTCAAAACCTACGGCCACACCCTTTTACAAGCCATCTTATATGTCTTTTAACAATTAAAAGACTACTCATAAGATCATGACAAGTGGAGGATAAATGACCATACATTTGGCTAAGCATTAAATGCATTAACTTTTGAAAAGTCAAAGTCCTAATCCTCTCTTCCCTTTCCAACGAAAATGCATATATATATATATACATAATTAATTAATTACTTAATTAATTAACATATATATATAATTACTAAGAGGTCAACAAAATTGGTCGGTCTACCAACCTCTTCGGCCTCTTGTCAAAACAAACTCGAAACCTTTCTTAGCAATATTGATGTCGCGATCTCATGGAACATATCCAAATCCCATTGGGATCCATTTAATCCTAATGTTTCTATAATTGGAACTCGTCCAATTACTATTTCTGATTCTCGAAACACTCTTATCGTGTGACCCTTTAGGTTTCAGGTTATGTTGGCCACTTAGATTAACAATTAATCTGAGCAAGTCATGAGCGGTATCTAGAACACATCATGACCCCAATTGACCGGAAAGTAATTGGTTTGATGAATTCATCACGAACCATATCACGAACCCTTCCATAGACAATTCTTGTGCAATTCGTCCTTTCATCATCCTATACCCCACTTGGTTATGAGTATGGCTAATATGTCAACTCTTACTAGACTAAGTCTAGCCTAAGTGAAATCGGTTCTGTCGAGGACTCATTACTTTATATGTCCATGAAGACACTCTTCATGACATAGTCATTCTCGCCAGAGACTTAAAGTAATGATCCCGATAAGAGGCAGGTATCTCTTACATTTTTCACAGTGATGAATCCTTTATTGGCTACACAATTACCTTCGAATACCTCAAACTGTACCCAAGCACCACCCTATGAGTAACACCTCTGGAAGGCCACAAGGAATGGAGTCAAAATGGGATCAAGATATCAAGATATCCTCGAGTACCTCAAGTCTAAGGATACTTGCACCATTGCTATGATGAGATTATCACTGACATAAATCCATGTGATGATCTCATGGCAGGTCATTCAATGAACTTACTACTACTAGTAAGCATCCATATGTCAACTCTAAATATCTCATATTTACAGTTTCTGAGATCCACTGCTTGATCCAATCAAGAAGTATGACATATGCTAGTCGTGGGATTAATGATGTCCAATCTCATTAATCCTATGACTAGGAAAATTTAGATCTCGACATAATTACACATGATAGGAATCTCGTGAGTATGATCACATCATAATTTCCTTCATGCTATGTCATATATCATGGACTTCATTAATTTGATTAAAGATCACTATCAATTCATAAAGAACATCAAATAAATGAAACATGCCTTTCTTTATTTATTCATAAAGTCTGTACATGACTATGAACAAAATGCGCTAAAGGGGATTGCCTTTAGGGCACTACTCTAACAAATCTTCCACTTGACCTAAAGCCAATCGCCTTGGTATCTAATACCATAAGCGAGTACATGAGAATCAAAATTCTTCTGTGACAATGGCTTCGTCAACGGATCAACAATGTTCTGCTCTGTGGGAATCCTCTCGATCGCGACATCACCTCTAGCAATGATCTCTAATCGGATGATATCCGTGGAGTACGTGTTTGGATCGTTGGTGAGACCTTGGTTCTTTGCTGAGCAATAGCCCCATTGTTGTCACAATACAATCGTATGGGTCCATCACACTAGGAACCACACCAAGTTGAAATGAACTTCTTGATCCAAACGACTTCCTTTGTCGCCTCGATGCAAAGAATGTACTCTCTGCCTCGGTCGTCGAATCGCAGATCGTCTCTTGTTTGGAACTCTTCCAACTGACCGCTCCGCCGTTCGCGTGAAAACATAACTTTGACCGGGATCCGAGTCATCCTTGTCGATTAGGAAACCGCATCCGTATGCCGTTTACTTGAGATTTCCATCTCCATATATCAAGAAAACATCCTTAGTCCTTCGTGAAGTACTTGAGGATATTCTTGTGACCACCCGATGACCCTCACCAGATCCGATTGGTATCTCGCCGTGACACTCGAGCATACGATACATCAGGCCTCGTACATAACATAGCATACATGATCGATCCTACTGCAGATGCATACGGGATCCGATCCATGCGAATCCTTTCATCTTGTGTCTTAGGACACATAGATTTCGAGAGTGTTATCCATGAGTAATGGGAAGAAACCTCTCTTGGATTGCTCCATGCTAAACCTCTTTAGCATCTTGTCTATGTACGATGATTGTGAAAGACCAAGCAACCTCTTTGATCTATCTCTATAGATCTTTATCCCAAGGATATAAGTTGCTTCACCCAGGTCCTTCATCGCAAATTGCTTGGACAACCAAATTTTAAGCGATTGCATCATTGAGACATCGTTTCCGAGTAACAAGATGTCATCCACATATAGCACAAGGAAAGCGATTGCATTCCATTAACCTTCTTGTACACAGTGTTCATCCGGATTTTGTGAGAAACCAAACTCTTTGATTGACTCATCAAAACGGATGTTCCAACTCCTGGATGCTTGCTTCAATCCATAGATGGATTTCTGAAGCTTGCATACCTTTTCGCCATCACTGGAAGTGAAGCCCTCTGGTTGTGTCATGTACACATCCTCGGCCAGATTTCCGTTAAGGAAAGCTGTCTTCACATCCATTTGCCATATCTCATAATCATAATGAGCGGCAATGGCTAGGAGTATCCGAATGGATTTAAGCATTGCTACAGGGCTGAAGGTCTCGTCATAGTCAACTCCTTGTCTTTGACGAAATCCTTTGGCCACGAGCCTTGCTTTGTAGGTAATCACATTACCATCCATGTCGGTTTTCTTCTTGAAAACCCATTTGCACCCTATAGGTTTTATCCCTTCAGGTGCATCAACCAAAGTCCATACTTGGTTTATGTACATGGAATCCATTTCGGCTTTCATGGCACAAAGCCATTTTTCGACTCAACATTTCGTAACCTCTTCATAGGTAGCAGCTCATCATTTTCTATGAGCACACGTCATTCTGTTCACTTACGAAATCCATATCTCTCGGGAACAAAGGCACATCCTACTTGACCCTACGAACCGTGTGTCACGTAAGGTTGAGCTGTTACTTCATCCGAATGAGTGGCAGTTTGAGTTCGAGCGATTGATCTGTGTTTGTTTGAGCATCTTGAACTTCTTCAAGTTCAACTTTGCTCCCACTGTCTTCTTGTAAAAGAAACTCTTTCTCTAGAAAGACAGCATGCCTTGAAACAAACACCTTTTGTTCCTCAGCATGGTAGAATTGATATCCTTTGGTCTCTTTAGGATATCCTACAAACAAACACTTGTCAGATTTCGCTTCAAGCTTATCTGACTGAATCCGCTTCACGTAAGCAGGACAACCCCATACTTTCGGATGAGAAAGATAAGGTTTTCTCGTTAGTCCACATCTCATATGGAGTAACATCAACTGTCTTAAAGGAACTCGCTTAACAAGTAAGCAAATGTCTCTAGCGATATCCCCAAAACGATTTTGGTAACTGCGAAACCCATCATTGATCGTACCATGTCCAACAAGGTTCGATTTCTCCTTTCAACCACCTTTGTTGTCTTTGCGGCGTGTAAGGAAGAGTCCACGAGATAATATCCCATTATCTACGAGATAATCGAAGCTGTTGGTCTAAGTATTCTCCACCACGATCGGATCGTAATGCCTTGATACTTTTACCAAGTGGTTTTCTACTTCATATCTGAATTGTTTGAACTTTTCAAGCGCTTCAGATTTGTATCTCATCGATACAAGTACCCATATCGTGAATAATCATCGATAAAGGTAATGAAGTAACGACAACCACTTCGGCATGGATGGACATCGGACCACATACATCCGAATGTATTAGGTCTAATACTCCAATCGCTTCGCTCACCCTTTCCTTGAAGGGTAACTTAGTCATCTTGCCTAATAAACAAGATTCACATGTGTCATATGATTCATAATCAAATGACCCTAAACTACCACACTTGTGGAGTTTAGCGATCGTGTCTCATTTATATGGCCAAGTCGACAATGCCATAAGTAAGTTGACTTTAGATTATCTCTTTTATGCCGTTTGGTGTCATTGACATTTAAAATTGGATTAGACATATCTAATATGTAAATACCATTGCACAATGTACCAGTTCCATAAAGCATTCCATTAGAATTAATTGAACAACCATTGCTACTAAAATTCATATGGAATCCAGCTCTATTTAGACAAGAAATGCATAATATATTCTTTGTCAAACGGGTACAAAATAACAATCATCCAATTCTAGTACAAGCCCAAAGTAGGGAGATACAAAACATAGGTTCCTACGGCTAATGCAAAGAACCCTTGCTCCATTTCCAACACGTGGGTCTACTTCTCCCTTCATGAGTTGCCTCATCGTCCCCGAGGCCTGCATATCATTACATATGTGTGAGCCACAACCGATATCAAATACCCAGATGTTGTGATCGATAAGATTAACTTCAATGACATACAAACTCGAAGTAGTCAAGGCATCGATGCCTTCTTCCTTTAGCGACTCCAGATAGACTTTGCAATTCGCCTCCAATGGCCATCTTTACCGCAATGGAAGCAAGTTCCTTTGGGCGCTTCTTTGGTCTTCTTCTTGATGGCGCTTCCTTTGGTTTCTTAGCCTTCTTCTTCTTTGGGTTCTTTTCTTCTTTGAACACAAGAAGAAGAAGCTACTACCAAAGACTTGCTTACTATCATTCTTGATAGTCCGCATTTGTCTTGGCAGATTGATCAACTCGAGTATTGTAATGGATATTTGGTTCATCCGATAGTTTAGCATTTAACTGCGTGCATAAGCGTCGGACAATCCAACAAGAATTAAGTCTATACTTAATTCATGATCCATTCAAAACCTAAGACGGCCAATCTCTCGATATAGCCATTCATCTTGTATGCATCGCATGGCAGATATCCACGGAGCCATCTTGGTGGTGAAGAGAAGCCTCGAGGTCTCGAACCTTTCGGACCGAGCTTGCTTTCGTCAAACAGCTCCCTAAGATGAAAACTATTGTGTGAGCATCCATGGACTCGTCTTTGCTTATGTAGCTCAGTGACATCGACGCAAGCATAATGCAAGTCGCCATGTCATCATCCTTAAGATGCTTACTATATGCCTTCGATCATCATCGAAGCATCGACGATAAGTGCATCTGGAAGCGTAAAATCTAGGATATATCCTGACCTTCAGATCGAGAACGATTCTCGTGTTCCTTAACCAATCAAGAAAATTCGTCCGATTAGCTTGTTTGACTCCATTAAGCGGCGAAGGTTCACACTTGATTTACATTTTCAAACAACCTACACGAATAGAGAGGAAGAATGTTAGAATAGAAATAGCTGCATAATCATAAGGACTTGAATGATATGCAAAAGCGCCCCACTAGTTTCATAGAATCCATAACCCTCATTACTGAATCCAAAGAAACAAAATGACATTATGTCTAGTGGGTCGATATCCGATATTACTAAGAATGACCTTGGATTTGTCCAACAAGCCACAAGTTAGGTCAATCGGTAGGTATCGGTCATACCAATTGCATCATCGATAACCGACATTGAGAATGACCTTGGATTTGTCCAACAAGCCACCTTATGTCTCGGGAGGTATCAGATATACCAATTACATCTTAGACACAACTATCAATCAGTGCTATCAACTTGTTGATATATGCACTTACATTGGGTATCAACTCTTTGATGCGCATACATCCGATGTATGCTACCCAATTTCGCCTCTGTCCACGTTGACCTTGAGTTTGCTCAACAAACCAACACTTCTAGTGAAAACCAACCCATTAATCCGAAAATCATATTTTCATGGTTCGAACATATCCGTATAGAGTGAGCTTGAGTTTGCTCAACAACCCAACCCTATAAGAACTCTGGTTCTTACCATATTAATGGAAGGCGTTAGTTTTCATATACCGAGGAGGGATTTGGAAACTCTAGACTCCAAGCTGAAGGATCATAGTCACGAAAACTATATGGAATGATTTAGGTTATTTCATTAATCACATTGAATCAATCCTTATAATCATCCATCATCCAACCTAAGCATGCCACAAGTCGACTTTCATCAAATGCAAGTCGACTTATTGCATCTGCCCACACACAAGTCGACTTGATTGACACAAGTCGACTTATTTCACCTGCCCTTGTATAAGTCGACTTACAAGAAGCTACAAGTCGACTTATACTAAAATCTTGAACAAGTCGACTTATTCTATAGACAAGTCGACTTATCCAAAAACCTTGAACAAGTCGACTTATTCCATGTACAAGTCGACTTATTCAGGGAATTTTGCTAAAATCTCTAATCGGCTAATTCCTCAATCAATGCAATTCCAATTCACAATACCAACATACCTAAGGTAATATCTGTTAGTTGATGTATCAATGAACACTTCATTGATCCATGAATGCCTTAAATAGTCAAACTATATGAAAAGCTTGAAATGAGTCAAAACTCATAAATATCCAAATAATTTAGGAACACCCAAATTCTCACCCTAAGCATCTCAAGCTAGTGCATACACTCTCAAAACTACTCCGGCACTTGTCACAAAAATTGTGACGGCCAAAACAAGCAAGAAAATGAAATGTACTAACAAGACACTAATGTGACCAATTCGGCATTCAAAAATTCTTGGAAAAACAAATTCAAGCAATTCACTTTGGCAATCATACCACATCAAGATAACATATTTTTAATCACATTAAAAATGTTGCAAGGCATTGTAACTGAAAAAGCAACCTCAATCAAGCCAAGCAAAACAGTCCCAACAATTTTCACCAAAACTGTCCAGTTCTGTACATTGCTTGAAATGATCAATGAAACAATTTCAATAAATCATGAGAAAATTACATAGGTCACTACATGTTCAGAACATGCTACCTGAATTTTTCAGGATTTTAGGCCATCAAAAACTCAGTCAACCAAAATAATAAAACCGATTAAAATTCTGTGTTCATCAACACAGCAATTCCCAACAGCATAGAATAAAATCGAAAATAAATATCCAATCACCTTGAAATCCAATTTCCATGCTCACAGACATTCAACAACATCTTAGAGACATGTAGGTGAAGGAAAATCCAGAAAAATATTTTTCTAGAATTTATTCTTGATTTTATACTACTGCCTGTTCCAGAATCGTTTCACAAAACAGCATCTGTAAGCTTAGGGAATTAATTAGCAAAACTATATCAAATCAAATCGATAAATTCTGAAAATTCATAGACATATTCTCTAACATGTTATAAACATTCCTGGGCAGAAAAATTTCGAAAACCCTATCTCTATAGGAATTCGAACTCTGAACAGAAAACATGCTACAGCATCACAAGCAATTAGGGTTTATGATCTAGCTTCAGTTAAAGCTTCATACACGACACCAGACGCTCTGATACCACTGTAGGAAAATCCCGGGAGGAACATCACATGTTCCAGCAGCGGAAACAAAAATTTTTGGTCCCGGGACCTTCCCGAAAACCCAGGATCCCGGTGTCGGTATGAAAACTCAAACCTGAATAGCCAATAGAGACTATCTCTAAAGGTATCCACGCAGAGATCAGAAAACCTAACCGAGTCAAACCCTTTTGACCCGGGAATAGCTAGAACAGAATAAGAGCTGCTAGACCCTACCTCTGTCCTGGAGAGCTTGAGAATAACGTTGAATCCTTGCTTGGAAGAAGAGAGAATCGATGAAGCTTGATGGAAGAAGACTTGAAAATCCACTTTCAAACCAAAGCTTAACCTTTAAGCTTTCTTCTTCTTCTCCTTCTCAAAACCTACGGCCACACCCTTTTACAAGCCATCTTATATGTCTTTTTAACAATTAAAAAGACTACTCATAAGATCATGACAAGTGGAGGATAAATGACCATACATTTGGCTAAGCATTAAATGCATTAACTTTTGAAAAGTCAAAAGTCCTAATCCTCTCTTCCCTTTCCAACGAAAATGCATATATATATATATACATAATTAATTAATTACTTAATTAATTAAAATATATATATAATTACTAAGAGGTCCATCAAGCGGGGTCGGTCCTCACAAGCCTCTCGGCCTCTCAAGGTCAAAACGACTCCTAAACCTTTCTTAGCAATATTGATGTCGCGATCTCATCGCAACATATCCAAATCCCATTGGGATCCATTTAATCCTAATGCTCTCTATAATTGGAACTCTGTCCAATTACTATTTTACAGATTCTCTGAAACACTCTTATGCGTGTGACCCTTTAGGTTTCCGGTTATGTTGGCCACTTAGATTAACAATTAATCTGAGCAAGTCATGAGCGGTATCTAGCAACACATCATGACCCCCAATTGACCGGAAAGTAATTGGTTTGATGAATTCATCACGAACCATATCACGAACCCTTCCATAGACAATTACTGTGCAATTCGTCCTTTCATCATCCTATACCCCACTTGGTTATGAGTATGGCTAATATGTCAACTCTTACTAGACTAAGTCTAGCCCAAGTGAAATTAGTTCCTGTCTGAGGACTCATTACTTTATATGTCCATGAAGACACTCTTCATGACATAGTCATGCTCGCCGAGATTTAAAGTAATGATCCCGATAAAGAGGTGGTATCTCTTTCTGCTTTTCACGTATGATGAATCCTTTATTGGCTACACAATTACCTTCAATACCTCAAACTGTACCCAAGCACCACCCTATGAGTAACACTCCGGAAGGCCACAAGGAATGGAGTCAAAATGCGAGGATCAAGATTCAAGATATCCTTGAGTACCTCAAGTCTAAGGATACTTGCACCATTGCTATGATGAGATTATCGCGACATAAATCCATGTGATGATCTCATGGCGAGTCATTCAATGAACTTACTACTACTAGTAAGCATCCATATGTCAACTCTAAATATCTCATATTTACAGCTTCGAGATCCACCGCTGATCCAATCAAGAAGTATGACATATGCTAGTCTGTGGGATTAATGATGTCGGTCTCATTAATCCTATGACTAGAGAAAATTTAGATACTGACATAATTACACATGATAGGAATCTCAGGAGTATGATCACATCATAATTTCCTTCATGCTATGTCATATATCATGGACTTCATTAATTTGATTAAAGATCACTATCAATTCATAAAGAACATCAAATAAATGAAACATGCCTTTCTTTATTTATTCATAAAGTCTGTACATGACTATGAACAAAATGCGCTAAAGGGGATTGCCTTTAGGGCACTACTCTAACATGCGGGACCAAAAAAAGGCAATTGGGTGATCCATTACAGATATCAAAGGTATAGCCCTTCTTTTTGCACACACCATATTTTCATAGAGGATGGAAGCAAGGCGATAGTGCAGCCCCTGAGGAGACTTAACCCACACATGAAGGAGGTAGTGAAAGATGAGGTAATAAAGCTTCTAGATGCAGGTATTATCTATCCCATTTCTGATTCTGGTTAGGTTAGTCCTGTGCATGTTGTGCCAAAGAAAGGAGGCACCACTGTGGTTGAAAATGAGAAAAATGAATTAATAGCCACTAGGAAGGTAACTGGGTGAAGAATATGCATAGATTACAGGAAGTTGAATGATGCCACCAGGAAAGATCATTTTCCTTTACCTTTCATTGATCAAATGATTGAGAAATTAGCTGGACATGACTTTTATTGTGCCCTGGATATAGTGGGTATTTGCAGATTCCGGTAGCCTTGGAAGATCAGGAGAAAACAACTTTTACATGTCCCTGTGGTACATTTGCCTATAGACGCATGCCCTTTAGGTTATGCAATGCTCCGGCTACATTTCAAAGATGCATGATGGCTATTTTTTCTGATATGCTTGAATCTTGCATTGAAATTTTTATGGATGACTTCTCTGTGTTTGGAACTTCATTTGATGCATGCTTGGAAAACTTAGAGAAAGTCTTAATTAGGTGTGAAGAGACCCATTTAGTGTTGAATTGGGAAAAATGTCATTTCATGGTACAGGAGTGCATTGTTTTAGCTCATAAGATTTCTAGCAGGGGTATAGAGGTAGACCCAGCAAAAATTGATGTCATTAAGAAACTTCCACCACTGAACAATGTTAGAGCCATTAGAAGTTTTTTAGGCCATGCTGGTTTTTACCGTAGGATCATTAAGGATTTTTCCAAAGTTGCTAAACCTGTGACTGAGTTGCTTGAAAAAGATGTTGTGTTTAATTTTGATGATAAATGTTTGACATCTTTTCAATTATTGAAGGATATGCTTGTGACTGCACCTATTCTTATATCTCCTGACTGGTCTCTTCCTTTTGAATTAATGTGTGATGCAAGTGATTATGCATTGGTTGTTGTTTTAGGCCAAAGACGAGGTAAGATCTTTCATCTTATTTTTTATGTAAGTAGGACACTAAACTGTGCACAACGCCATTATACCACCACGGAGAAAGAGATGTTGGCAGTTGTGTTTTTTTTAACAAGTTTCGCTCATATTTGGTTTTGTCTAAAGTGATTGTATATACTGATAATGCAGCTTTGAAATACTTGATGACAAAACCCGACGCTAAACCAAGACTAATTCGTTGGGTGTTACTTTTGTAAGAATTTGACATTGAGCTGAGGGATAAGAAGGGTACCGAGAATTTTGTAGCTGATCACTTGTTAAGGTTAGATAAAGTTGCCATGGAGAGTGCAACAAAGAAGGACATTCAGGAGATTTTTCCTGATGAGCATCTGAAGGTTATGATAGTCACTCTATGGTTTGCAGATTATGTGAACTACCTTACTGGTAATATCTATCCCCCTGATCTTTCTTATGCTCAAAAAAGAAAATTTTTGCCTGAGGTAAGGTACTATCTTTGGGATGATCCTTTGCTTTACAAAATTTGTGTGGATGGTATTGTTAGGCGTTGCATTCTTGAAGAGGAAATGTCCTCTGTGTTAGATCATTGTCATTCTAGAGAGGCTGGGGGACATTATGGTGCATCTAGGATAGCTCATAAAGTTTTGGAGTGTGGTTTCTATTGGCCCACTTTATTTAAGGATGCATTTACATTTGTCAAATCTTGTGATAGGTGTCAAAGGGTCGAAAACATTAGTCGGAGACATGACATGCCATTGTCTAACATTCTTGTTTGTGAGGTTTTTGATGTTTGGGGAATAGACTTCATGGGACCATTCCCTAAGTCTTTCTCTAATCAATATATATTGGTTGTTGTTGATTATGTTAGCAAGTGGGTGGAAGCAGAGGCATTGCCCACAAATGAGTCTAAACGTGTTGTTAAATTTTTTAAGAAAAATATTTTTATACGTTTTGGCACACCTAGAGCTATCATTAGTGATGGGGGATCACATTTTTGCAATAAACTTTTTAATTCATTATTAGCTAAGTATGGGGTAACCTATAAGGTTGCTACTCCATACCACCCCCAAACTAGTGGACAAGTTGAAGTCTCAAATAGGGAATTAAAGAAAATACTAGAAAAAATTGTTAATGCTTCTAGGCGGAACTGGTCTTTAAAGCTTGATGATGCACTTTGGGCATATAGGACCGCATTTAAAACACCCATAGGCATGTCACCATTCAAGATAGTATATGGGAAGTCCTGTCATCTTCCTGTTGAGTTAGAGCATCGTGCATACTGGGCTACCAAATTTCTTAACTTTGATTTGCCAGCTGCAGGTGCTAAGAGACTTATGCAACTTCATAAGCTTGAAGAATTTCGTTTGGATGCTTATAACAATTCGAAGTTGTATAAGGAACGTGTGAAGAAGTGGCATGATAAGAAGATTCTCCACCGAGACTTTAAGGTAGGCGACCAAGTATTAATCTACAACTCTCGTCTTCGTCTTTTTCTAGGAAAGCTTAAGTCGAGGTGGCATGGTCCATTCACGATGATACAAGTCCTTCCTTTTGGGTCCTTGAGGTTTGTGGATAACTCTGAGGAGTGATTGTCTCTTCAAGATACTTCGCCTCCTTGATCGGGATGCATGTTTTCCAGTAGGACTTTAGTTTTCTTTCTTTTCTTTTCTCGTTTTTTCTTTATGTTTCTTTTAATGCATTTCTTTAAGTTGTTTTGAGTTTTCTTTAGGTTTGTGTGGTTGGTGCCAAAAAAAAAAGGGGTTCTTGGCCACTCCTTTTTCAGGGAAGTTTCTTCTTTCTCTTTCCCCTCTCTGTGTTTGATTGTTGACTACTTGAACATTAGGGACAATGTTCACAATGTTCATATTAAGTGTGGGGGGGGGGGGGAACTGTGATTGGATTGAGATTATGTGCATGCTGATGTTGATGATATTGATGTTGATGTTGAGAGATACACACTTGAATGGTTGCGACTCTTCTGGTAGCTAACTTGGGTCCTATTTGTGTTGAATTTGATCATATGATTCTGGCAAAATAGTTGGATGGAAAATTGAGTTGTATGCATGAACTTGGAATAGGCAACTTGAGAGGATAGTGAAGCATGTGGATTAATTTAAGTAGTCAATTGCATAAGCTTAGTCAATAACTGATGCTGAGTGATGAGGCAATGTATGAAATTTTGATGGATTTTCATTTCAACATTTGTGAGGTTTTGAGCCTTATGACTGCATCTCATAGTCATCTAATTTCTTTGTCATGTGTGATGTTTCCCTATGTGGATTGCCTTCAGAACTTGCTCTGAATCTGTTTGATACTGCTAGTTACATGCTTTATGGACATGATAAAGGCCTTCTTTGTTTTTACCCTTTAGCTTAAATAACCCACCAAGTTATTTTTCCCTTGTTACCCCCTTTGAGCCTTTAACCTTGTTGTTTTCTTATTAATCGTATTACATTGAAACTTGAAAACTTTTAGCCTTACCCTTTCTCAAGTTAAATGAAGTACTAAACATTTGATTCCTTGATTTGGGGACTTTTGTTTTACATGTTATTCTGAGATGTTTTAAAGGCACATCTACTCAATTGTTGTTGATTTTTGTTATGCTATCTTCTTTTATATTTATTGTTACAAAAAAAAGAAGAAAAAGAAAAAAAATCAAAAAATCAAAAAATCAAAAAAATCAAAACCGTAGCGTTTGATAGTGATGAGTAGTTGTAGTCTCGTATTTTTGTATATAAATTTCAAAAGTTTTTTTAATTGTCCCACGTCACTTAGTACTTTGTGAATGCTTGTGAGCAACCTTTTTTCTTTTTACCTCACCTTAACCTAAAACTCATTACAACCCTTAATAAAAGCCCTTTTGATCCATGAAGGCATGTACTCTATGTAGTGAAAAATAGGTGAATTTGCAAGCCTATGGTAGCGTAATCTCATAGAGGAAGTTTTGAGCGAAACACAACCCTTATACACTTGAGCAACGTGAGTGAATATCGTGAGGAAAGTTCATTTTAATTTTATGCTTGCTTTTGATCAAAGGTATCTATCTTTGATTTTGTTTATGTTCATTGATGAAAATATTATGATACATATTATCGCTTGATCCTTGATTTCGTCGAATTTTTAACAAATTGCAAGCACTTGATTTTCGCTGAAAATAAAATGACAGAATATGTTGATTGTGACCTAAGTAAGTTGTTTGAAGACAAGCAACAATTCAAATGTGGGGGTGTTGTTAATGGACATTTTTATATTAATTTTAGATACATAATTTATTAAACTCTTGTCTATTTATGTTTAAATTACACTAATTAAGGGTTGTTTATTTTATTGTTTTTAAATACCAGCCTTTCCATACCTCCAGCACTCACAACGTACAATACAACCCCACATTTCATTATTTCACTCTCCCGAAACACCTACTCCCGTCCACAGCAGCACCCAAGCATCAGCCCCCACAACACCGCCTTCACTTCCATCAACACAAGCTCCATGCTTCCACCATGCTACAGCCCCCACTTCAGCCTACAACCACTCCACTTACAACTAGCCTTCAACTTATGACCATCAGCTCTCCTTTTCATTGAAAAAGAAGACAGCAAAAACTCGACAAAAAGAGGATGACAATTGCTTCTTGACATAAGACTCATACGCTCCTCTCAATTGATGACAACGAACTGCTTCCACAAGGAGGTTTTGTTTCTCGAGAAACACAGCGTCAACCAACACACACCAGGCCAAAACCATCCATACAAGCTAGTGGAGAGATACGTTCAAAGCAGCAGGTACTCACGCATAAACTAGCTGGTGGCTTCAAGATAAGAAGACAGATGGGAGGAGAGATTTAAAAAGGGACGTTGGTAGTGTGAAGATAACGTGATAGCTGGAGTGCTAACTTGGTGAAGGGGAGGACTGAACACTCTCCACTCACAAGAAAAAGAAGCAGCTGCTGGAGACACACGTAAGAGGGTGGAAAAGGGAAGAAAAACGTTACATATGGTGGCTAGAAAATAACGTGAAGCAGCTAGGATCAAAGGAGACACAAAAAAATAAAGCATGAGTATATGTAGGATGATGGGAGAGTGCGTAAGCTGGTAGTAAGGAGAGAAAGATGTTGAAGTTGTTGGAAGCTAGAGGAGAAGGACGTGAGCTAGTTGCCTGTAGAGAGGGAAACACGTTGAGCTGTATGAGAAAAAAAAACAACGTGGCTGCTTGTGATGCGTGAGCTGGTGAAGGATCAACGTGTTTGCTGGGCTGGAATTCACGCAAGACAGCACTGGATAGAGATCAAGTGGACAGCTGGGGACAAGAGGCTTGGAAACGTGGGGGTTGCTGGATTAAGACACAAAGCAGCTGCTGACTTTAGGGAATTCACGCAAGGCAGCACTGAAGATAGATGTGGACAACTGGTGGAGTTAATTAAACAAAAAACGAGAAGAGAAGGAGCAACCAAGGGACGTGTACGAATAAGGCGACACAAACTTTATTTGTCATGTCAGTGAATAGTAACAAAAGGAGGCCCAACAAAAGCATGAGAAAAGTTGTATTGATGTAATGAATTTGAATGGGTGAACCACCAATTTATTAGTCACATCAATACATAGAGAAACAAGGAGGGTAGCTTTATAGGGAAAGAGGAGGCAACATGTGTGCTGGAAAAGGTAGAGCTAAAAAAGAAAAAAAAAGAAGTTAGCTGATGGAGTGCGTGAACCAACATTGAAGCAGCTGGTCGCGAAGGCACGAGAAAAATTTCAGCTACAGAAAAAAAGGGTGTTTTAATTTGTTTTATTTTTTTAATTCCATATTTATTTTAATTGTGTGGATTTAATTAATGCAAACATATATTATGACCATGATTTATGTTTCATTGATAAATATGTGTGAGTAAATTTTTTTTGATTAAGGTTAAGATTGATATTGAATTAGGATAATTTTGTGGTATTGATTTTTGCTTGATTAAATACATATTTAGTCTTAATTTAGTTTGATCACCTAGATTAAGACCTTAGATGATTGAATGCCACAACCAATGGGATTTAATTTCACTACAAGAAAAGGAGGCCTTTTGCTGCGTTTTTAAACATCGGTAAAGGAAATTTGCCGTCAGAGAACACTATCTTCGACGCTCATTCGACGTCGCAAACAACGTTAATGGAAGGTAAGGTAAGCATTGGTGATCTCGACATCCGTTGTAACACGTCGTTGAAGGGCGATATTCTTGACGTTTGTAAAGACGTCCTAAAAGTTTACACGATTTGACGCCCGGAGTAGACGTTCTGATTGAAACTAGCATTTTACGACGTGCATGAAGACGCTCGTGAATATTCTGACGTTATAAGGAAACGTTGATAAAGGATTGTTATGCCGACGCTTGGAAGACGTCGTAAAATTCCTTTCTACGACGTCTCCTCAGATAGACGTCATAAATTGTTTAATAATTAATAATTAATAATTAACTGAATATTTATTTAAACTATTTTTGTAAAATTAATTATTAATCAATTTGAATTAATTATTTGTGTAAATTTCAATTTCTGAATAAAATTGAATTTAATAAATATGAATTATAATTAATTTTTGAATTTAAATTTGTTTTATAATTTTTGTAAATTTAATATTTATCAAATTTGTAAATTATTAATGAGTTAGTAAAAATAAAATTGCTTATGAATAAATTTATTTAATAAAGGTATCAATTTTGAATATATGATTAATTCTAATAATTGTTAATGTATAATAAGAATTGAATACATGCAAAAACAACTTATTATTTAATCGCAATTCCCAAACATGTCATAATACGATAATTAAAATAAAGTAAACGTCATAAGTGTTTAATATATCAACATATCAACATGTTTAGTCTAAACGAACATTATGTGTAGAAGATAAAAGTTCTAAGAGCTTATTTTGTTGTTCGACTTGGGAAGTTAATCGATCCTGCATTTCTTTAAATTGTTTAGTCAATTCATCGACTTGAGACTGTAAGTCCTGATTAGCCCTCTTTGAATCCTCTAATTCGTCTTGAAGTCTCTTTCTGGCTGAAGTATTTCCTTGTGGTCGAGGCCCAATTCCCATGCCAACAATGTAATCTGATCTTGTACCCAAGACTTTGTCGCACACTTCATCCACTGTCATGGGATGACCTTGTTCTATTGAATGTGTCATTTCATGACACATTAATTCCTAGAAAAGTAAGAATAAATTACATAGACATTCTCATGTAGCAAATATTTGTAAATGAACTATGTACTCACCCATTTTGCTTTGCATTCGGGAGTTGTCCATTGATCTTTGGTTTCATTATAATGAGTGTGATACCATAGCTTCATCCGGTCACACTCTTCTCCTTCCCTGTCACTCTGTTGTAAAGAAATATATTACTAGTAATTCTTTTCATAAATTTTTAAAATGTCAATCAAAGTAAAATATAATTTAAAAGATAATAACTCACAAAGGCCTGACTCCTTGCTATTTTAGCTTTTTGACTTTTTTCCTAATCATACACGAAATAAAATCTATTATAACATCTATAACTCACAACTCATAAATACCACAATATAATTAATTATCAAAGAAGTTGTTAAATAAAGTTTAACTATCAAATTAAAAGTAACCTTTGTAGCTGATTGCTCCCAATACTCGCACAAATCCATCCACTCCGCCACTGTGATAGAATCCAGCTTCACATCCTTTCCGTGCTTGTTAAAATGCTTTTTTAAATTATACCTTTGATCTTTAGATCTTAAAGCAAGAAACCTCTTGACAGCAGATGTACTTCGTTGTCAGTCCTCATTCCCTTGACGTCCAGCTTTTGCTGCAAAAAATTATAATTATTGGTCAATACTTTAAACATGTGGAAAACACGTACAAATAGGATTAGTTTAGAATACTTACGTCTAACTTATCAAATGCAATGTCCAATTCCTCATTAGTAATTTTGAAAATTTTGTTCTCATAGGTAAGAAATTTGGGATACGCACCAATCTCATTAGATAATTTGGCGGTATGCGGAGTTGGTTGGTCGTCCTTGATGGGGAGATCTCTATCTCCAATTTTTACCAATTGCCTTATTAATCTTTGCTAATCCGTGTCCTTTGTAAGACCCTTGTTTTCTTTGCATTAGTCGTGGATCCTAAAATAGAAAAGGAGTAATGTATAATTAACATATAACAATGTTAATAACTAAAATTAATGTTAATTATTAATATTAAGATAATACCTGCAATGCTTGTAAAAAGGAGCCAACAGAGAAGGATTTGTGTAAGGTAATCGGAGTCGATGATTAGAAGTGGGACGCATCTCTTGAGTAACGAGGCATCTCTTCAGAAGTTGACGGAGAACTCATATTGCATCGCATATTCATAATTTGTTCATACTTATCTCTCGGACGAATACTAGGCATAGATGTTCCTTCTCTTGGTGTTGTAGTAGGTTCGGAAAGTGAATGGGTTTGAGCTTCTGCCTGTGTAGGTGCAAGTGGAGGTGCAGGTGCAGGTGCAGGGTGCCTTATTATGTGGTTGTGTACGATCGCATAGATCACTAGCTGCACTTCCAATTAGTCGACGTGCATGCATGATCGCAGTTATGTAGGAACTAAGCTACTTGGTGTAGCCTTATTCTTCTTCTTGGGTAGACCAGGTCCCATGGGATTCACCTGCATTCACATTGACGTTAGTGCATAAAACCCGTTTTATCAACTAATCCATCATTGTAAAGCCTTATCTATGATGTCTCTAATGCAAATATCCATTAGCAAGATAAGAAAACATTTGAATATAAAGAAAAAGAAATGAACAATTTGGTCAAGAGATGCATATAAATTTGAGTTGTACATGGAGATCAAAGACACTGCACAAAACTTCCATAAATATCTATCCTACATTGTATCAAAACTGCTCTTAGATCTATCATACATAGTTATTTACATCAAAGTTGACTGTATGATGATGATCATCGGAAGATTATGAAGTCCATAACAAGTGCAAGGAACCAAAAGTTGAAAACAATAAAACAAGAAAATGAGAAAGTGATTTTTAATGAAGAGATAGATGATTGGGAATGATTGTTAATGAAGAGTTAAAATGGCATTATCATTTCAATCTGAAAAACAAAAGTTGAAAACATCCAAACACAAAACTATTATAGACTGATTTTGAATGAAGAGCTAGATGATTGGCATTATCTATGCTGTTTTTGTTCTTTGTGAACTTCAACATAAAGACAATCAAAATTAGATACAAAGATGTGCAATTCTGTAAAGAGTTAGTTTGCTATATACTTCTCTTCAACTCCAATTACAGAAAGAGTTAGTTTTCACAACAATGCACTTTGATTTACTTCTACGAACAAATTCAGAGGAATCCCACAGCAGAAATGTCATCATAATTGGTTTTCTTTTGGTTTCAATCATTTTTCCTTTTATGAGCCTTTTGTACATGGAGATCAGTCTATGCTATTACTCATTTGCTGGCATATGCATGAGCTTTTAGAAGTCTAGACATTGAAGAACTTTATGCTAATGCATTGTTGAACTTTCAGTAATGAACTTTATGCTAATGCATTGTTGAACTTTCAGTAATGGCTTGGTATCTAATTTCGGTAAGCAATGACATCAATATTGCAAGAGAAGGGTATATGGAAAGCAGTAATGAACTATATTCCATTCACTTTTCAAGTATGCTAATACACTGCATCTGTATACCCCATCACCTAAAGATTATACTTTTTTATGTTTGAGATAGCGTAGGAAAAGTCAAGTTTTTCACCTTTCAAGTATTCCATTCACTTTGGAATGTAAAGTTCACTGTAAAGTATTCCAAATCTAGGCTTCCAAGGTATCTGATACAGCCACATTTAACTCATATTCAACCTAAATTTAATCCAAAATATGAGTAAAATTTAAAAAAAAATGATTAGATATGTTGTCAATATGAATTAACTTATACATGAGTTGCATAATTTCTTAAATCCCTAGTAATTCATATTGAACTGTTTTTCACGGGACAAAATAGAAACATCAAACAAAACAGATTCTGTCAAGTTTTCTCCAACATCAACAAGTGTCACCCATCTAGGGATGTATTAATTGCACCCAAGCATGCAATAAACTAATACAAGTGTCACCCATCTAGTTCCTCTTGTATTGTTTTCTCTTCTATGGCTTTTCCTTGTGTTATTTTTCTTCTTCCAGCATTTAATAATGCTCATCAATTCTTAAGTATCATCCTAAAGTAATGCTTTAGATTTCATTTATGTCTAGCCATAGAATCATCATTCTGAACTACTTCACTTTGATATATACAAAACAGTCTTACAAGTCAGCATTGCATCACACAATAACAAACATGAATGGGGAAAATGTTGGTGAGTTTCTGAGTATCACACAAGCAAGCATTGCAATCAATACACGTTTTATAGGTATCACAAGTCAGTCCATAACAAGTCAGTCCATACACTTTTTACAGGTATCACACAAGCAAGCATTGCAATCAATAAGAATCATGGAATATGTTGGTGAGTTATCATTATAGGGTCAGCAAGCTATATGGTACTCATGTAAGCAAAATTAGATGCCATCGAGTTAAGGCTCATTGGACTTGCATTATGCATTTCGGAAAAACATTAATACTCACAATTGATCGATATAAAGTGGACAAAAACTCAGATTATCAATCATGGAAGATGAGTTCATCACTAGTCTGAAATTACATGCGTGTAGGAACTTACGTGCTTGTGATAACTCCTCAAAAGAATTTGGAGATTTTCTTGGTTTTCCTATTTTCGAGTAATGTCTATGAAGTTCCTCTCCGCAACGAAGCATTGAAATTTTCAACTTCACAAGAAGTAATGTTTGATGCTAAACTTATATCCTCATCTTTTGAGACCATTTTTGTTTCTGAACATCAGGCATTATATCTTAATTGCAGAAAAGAGATGAGGCTTATTACATGAATTTACTGAAAATAGTGGAATCAAGTCCTGGAACATATGCTGGAAAATGAAAATATAGAAGTCCATGGCTGCTAAAATTAGCTTTCAAGAACAGGAACATATGATGTATGTTTCTATAAATTCCTAGTTTTCATGAATGCTTTCAATGATATATAAAAGTATGTTTCTATAAATGTTATTTTCCGTAAAATTGTTCAACAATTTTTGGAGTTAGCCTCATCGACATTCGGAGTTTCCTAAGATTGTTGATAGAAAACACAAAAATAAAAGGAAAATCTGCATATAATAGCATTGATAAGTTGAAGAAGAAGTGTTATGAAGTCCTCTACATGGTTAGTTCTATTGATGTTTAGGTATACTATCTTGCACAACTGAATTTGTTCTTAAGTTCATAACTGAATTGTTCATAACTGAATTAACCATGTTAAAATGGAATGATGTTCATAACTGAATTTGTTCTTAAGTCACCTAATCTATAAGAAACTAAATCTACTTTTCTTTTTATGTAACCGATGAGAATAGTTCAGTATTCCTATTGGCAAGTTAAAATGGAATGAAGATTAATATGATAAAACTTTAGATTTCACTAACATCATTAAGATTACAAGAATTTGTAGAATTCTCACTAACATCATTATTGAAAGTGAATTCTTAGGAAGCAACAGTCAAATAAGTACTCAGAACAAAAGTTCTAAAAGTTTGCTGGCATAAAATAATATGGTATAAGCAGTAATCTCAAAAGTGTCTTTCAGTCCATGGCTTTCTATGAAGAGGAGACTAACTGAGATGGATATATTGTTTGAAAGACACTTTTTCCAATTATTTCTTCTTCCAGCATTGAATAATGCTCATCAATTATTAGGTTAGATCCTAAAGTAATGCTTTAGATTTAATTTATGTTATTAATATGATAAAACTTTAGATTTCACTAACATCATTAAGATTACAAGAATTTGTATAATTCTCACTAACAACATTATTGAAAGTGAATTCTTAGGAAGCAACAGTCAAATAAGTACTCAGAACAAAAGTTCTAAAAGTTTGCTGGCATAAAATAATATGGTATAAGCAGTAATCTCAAAAGTGTCTTTCAGTCCATGGCTTTCTATGAAGAGGAGACTAACTGAGATGGATATATTGTTTGAAAGACACTTTTTCCAATTATTTCTTCTTCCAACATTGAATAATGCTCATCAATTATTAGGTTAGATCCTAAAGTAATGCTTTAGATTTAATTTATGTCTAACCAAGTAGAGAATAATTTATTCAATCAAGGTATTGTGGTCAAAAATTGCCAACAACAAATGTTAGTGTCATTATTTTCTATCTTTTTAAATGTTAAGTTTCTTTATTCGTGAGGTTTGAAGTAGTACTTAATAGAAATTAATTTTGTTTTATGTCAAGGTGTATTTTGGAACCAAATAAAAAGAATTGCGACAATTTTGGGATAAAAAGAGCGGAGCTAGACGTTGACCTTAATTAAACATGGCCTCGTGCAACAATTAGAAACGTAAAATACAGCAAGTTAGAAGTCTGAAGCAAATTAAATGGGCAAAAGACGCTACGAGGAGGCAGCAGGCGTGAGCAACGTGAAGAGCAAATTGGAGCAAAGGATTTACAGGTGGAGAGCAAGTTTAAATTGACTGAATTAAGAGACAAAAAGGAGGGCTGCATGAAAATAAAGAAGGGACTGGGGAATTAAAAAAAGATAATCACGACAAGTGGAGGAGGCATTTAAATTTGGTCGAGAATTCACCAAGAGGAAACGCAGCGTTGGAGGCATGGGAAGCAAAATTTAATTGTCAAAGTCAGATAAATAGCTGCATAAATTGGGGAAAGAATAAGACAATTGATGGAGCCGTTAAAGATAAGAGGAGTTGTTAAAATCAATTAAAAGAGCAAATAGTAACGTGACAACACAAAAGGTAGACATTGGAAGGGCTGGATGGTTTGGTGCGTGAGTAATAAAGAAGAGGAAGCACATGACAACTTGAAGAATAGTTGGAGGCTCTTGAAAGGAAGGCTGCGTGGAGGCTAGCACGTGGAGAGGCAGAAAGGAAGAGTCTACGGAGAGTGAACAGAGGAGCTAAGAGGATTTAAACCAAAGTGACCTTTAATTGTCACATCAAGCAATAGTGAGGAGACTTGAAGCTAGGCACAACAGTGGAGAAAAGAACAGCATGGTGCAGCACGTGGAGGAAGGATGATTTAAAATAGATATGTGAGTGGTTAAGCTAAATGGATGAGGGTTGCGTGAATAAAGGAGGGCTGTATTAAATCAGCTAGGAGACAAATGAGCTGAAACGCAACACGTGGAGAAGGGCTTGGAGAATTTTTAGGCTCTTTAATGGTCCCATAAGTCAACAAAAACAGTTTGAAGAATCGTTGGAGACAGTTGGAGGCAACAAGAAATGAGCCCATCCACGCACAAGGAAGCAAGTGAGAGCTGCGTCTACGGCACAGTGAAGAGAAAAGCCAATAAAATCAAGATAGCAATTCAGCCACAGGGATCCAGCAGTAAAATTAAAGGAATAAATCAGGAGCTTGACGGAAATCACGCACAGTGAAGAACAGCAGAGAAACAATGCAACGTTGATGAATAAGGCTGGTAGGCGGCGGCTGAAAGAGAGGAAGCAAGCAAACGTTTGAAGCGCAAACAAAGGAATAAATTAGCAAAGTGAAAACAAATGTAAACAAGATGAGGAGGCGGCATTGCTAAAATCAACGCAGATCCCAAAATTAATGGAGAAAATAACGCAAGAGAGAGGGTTAAAATGAAGAAAGGCAGAGGCAGCAGAGGTGGGCGCAAGAAGAACAAAGTTACATAAATAAGGTAGAGAGAATTAAAGAAAAGAAAAGAGAGCAGTGTAGAATAAAATTCTGGTGATTGTTGCAGATAGAAAGAAGAGAAGGATGCCCACGACAGTCCCAACGCCAGTGATATTTAGAATAGAACAAGAAATCATGATGTTGGGTAACTAAATTTTATTTCTTGGTGTACGGAATCCTAGTTATTGAACTTTGCATGTTGTGAGATTGTGTTCTTTATTTCAATCAATTTATTAGCCAAGTATCAATTATTTTCTGGGTCATTGTTTGATTGTTTAATTAGACAGCTAGGTGCGCAACTAGTTTGTATTTTTATTCAATCAATCGCTAGATTAAAAAGGTTGACGTTCAATTCTTTTAATCAAAAGTAGCGACTAGGATTTTTGTCTACTACATTAGGGACATGGTTCTAGGAAAAATAATCGTCTAGGCTAAATGTACATCGATGTATGTTGTTTAGTAAATCGATTTTCTTGATTCAGAAGCTATTAATTAATTAAATCGAGATCGTATCCAGGTTATTAATTAATAAGGGTTAATTCAATTACATGTTTTGGTTGACTAAACATAAGAGAAAATAGGTAAAGAAATTTACCGATTTAATCTTGAACTAATGAATTGGTTATTTTTAGTGTCGATGATCAACGCAAGTTCAATAACGAAGGAGACCGGAAACCAAGATTTATTTCTATTGATTATTAAATTCTCATTATTTTGTTTCTAGTTATTTTTCAATTTCAATTTCCAATTAATTTCTGTTTAATTCCCAAATTGCAAAACCCCCCTTTCTTATTAATGTAACTACTAACGTCTGAATTCTTCGTGGGAACGATCCCGACTTTCCACTACTACATTAATTTGTGTTGCAGGAAGTTGGTTTCTTTTTATATTTGGTTGCAGGCGACAGCATTCACCAAATTTTGGCGCCGTTGTCGGGGATATTTTGACGCTTTATGTACGTTACGCGTTCGAATCAAACCGAGAGTTTACAAGACAACTCAAATTGAGAAAACAAAGAAAGGCATTAAGAAAGGTATAAAAGAAAGACGACAAATCGAGAGAAGAACGACAAAGGAAAGAAACATGGATGAAAATCGTATTTTCTAATCGGTCGCTACAACCGAGGACCGACATCCTCATTGCATTACTTTTCCAAATTTGGGTGATAACACTACTTTTGAGCTGAAGTCGGGATTGATTCATTTGTTACCCACTTTTCGAGGAACATTGGGAGAAGATCCTTATAAGCACCTGAAGGAGTTTGATGTTGTTTGTATGGGGATGAAGCCTACAAATGTCACTGAAGAGCAGATAAAGCTGAGGGCTTTTCAGGACGATGCCCAAGACTGGTTATATTATTTACCTGCTGGAAGTATTAGAGAATGGGCGGAGATGAAGAAGTTATTTTTGGAGAAATTTTTCCCAGCTGCCAGGGCTGCCAATATCAGAAAAGAAATTTGTGGCATTCGACAAAACAACAGAGAGTCATTATATGATTATTGGAGAGATTTAAGAAGTTGTGTGCAAGTTGCCCTCATCATCAAATCGGCGAGCAGCAATCGTTGATTCAATACTTTTATGAAGGTCTTTCACCGATCGAGAGGAGTATGATAGATGCTCCAGTGAAGGGCGCTAGTTGATAAAACACCAAAGAATTGCATGGGAATTGATTTCAACTATGGCTTCTAACTCACAAAAATTTGGAGCTCGGAATGATTATGGTTCAAGACATGTTAATGAGATGGGAGTTTCGTCATTGGAAAGAAGACTAGATGATTTGACTTTTTTGCGCCAACTTGCGGTATCTAGGAAAGAGGAAGTTAAGACTTGTGGAATTTGTTCTATGGTTGGCCATCCCATGATATGTGTCCTACTTTACAAGAAGACCATGTTGAAGAAGCTAAGGTAATGGGTGATTATTTGGGACAACCTCGGAGGAAGTATGACCCATTTTCAAACACGATAATCCGGGTTGGCGAGATCATCCAAATCTTCGTTATGGCAATAATCGGGGACAACAAGTAAGTTCTAATTTTCAGCCATATAAGCAACCTTATGTGCCTAGACAATGAGCAGAAATGGGACAAAGTTACGGTGCAAATAATTCTTTGGAGGACATAGTAAAGACATTAGCCACAAATATCGTGAACTTTCAATGTAACTCCATGAAATTTCAGCAAGATACACAAGCCAAGATACTGTAATCTTGAGACTCAAATGAGCCAAATGGTGATTGCTATCAATAGGTGGAGGCACAAAATTCGGAAAGCTTCCTTCTCAACCTGAGATGAATCCAAAGAAGAGCGCATGTGCTATTACACTTCGAAGTGGAAAAGAGTTAAAGGAACCTACCCCAAAGGTTTCTAAGCGAGAGGTGGAAGAAGAAGTAGAGAAAGAAGTTCCAAAGCGATCCAAGAGAAAATGAGGGTGATTCTTCCATTGTCGTGCCTAAGTTCAAGATACAACCTCCTTTTCCTAAGAGGTTTGCCAAGGAAGAAGGAGAAGCAGAAAGAAATTTTGGAAACTTTCCGTAAGGTGCGGTAAATATTCCTTTACTTGATGCTATTAAACAAATTCCTCGTTATGCTAAATTTCTTAAGGAACTTTGTACCTCAAAGAGAAAGTTAAGTGGAAATGAAAAGGTGCGATTGGGTGAGAATGTTTTCATTGTGTTCCAAAAGAAGTTACCTCCTAAACGCCCGAGATCCGTGTATGTTCACAATCCCTTGTAAAATAGGTAATTTGGAAATTGAGAAAGCATTGTTGGATTTAGGTGCTTCATTAATGTTATGCCTCAATCTATTTATGAATCTTTGAATATGGGGCCTCCGAAGAAACCGTGTCATAAGCTAACTTGTTGATCGATCTAATGCCTATCCAAGGGTGTTCTTGAAGATGTCCTAGTTCAAGTCGATAATATGCTCTTTCCGCCGACTTTTATGTCTTACAGATGGGCAATGAAGATTCATCCACTTCAGTCCCAATTTTATTGGGAAGACCATTTTTGAAAACTTCCAGAACAAAAATTGATGTCTATGATGGGTCTTTGACTATGGAGTTTGATGGTGATGTGATTAAGTTCAATATTTATGATGCCATGAAATTTCCTAATGATGATCATTCTTTGTTTCGTGAGTTTTCTTGATACTTTAGTGTGAAACATTCATTTAGATGGACCAAATAAGTTATGGATTGCATTGGAAAATAGCTTGGATATTCAGGAAGGAAAAACACTAGCCAATTTTCTTGCAATTTCTGAAGAACTGGATAACACTATCCAGATTTTAGAGCGGAGCCAATTCTTGGAGGAACAGGTACGTTTTCTGGAACTCAATAGAAATAATTCAAGTTGTTGCCATCTCTCATACAGACCACCAAAATTGAGTTGAAGGCTCTTCCGTAACTTGAAATATGTGTATTTAGGTGAGCATGAAACTCTTCCTGTTATTATTTCAAGCACACTGACATCTTTGCAGGAAACGCAATTATTAAAGATTTTGAAAACTTACAAAGATGCTTTTGGATGGACTGTGGCAGATTTGAAAGGGATTAGCCCATCAATTTGTATGCACCGAATTTTATTGGAAGATGGAGCTAAGGAAATAAGACAGCCACAACGAAGATTGAACCCACCAATGATGGAGGTAGTCAAAAAGGAGATTCTGAAGCTCCTAGATGTCTTGGAATAATCTATCCAATTTGGACAAGAATGGGTAAGTCCAAGACAAGTGGTTCCTAAGAAGGAGTAATCGTGGTAGAGAACACGTCAGTGAATTAATACCCACCCGTGTACAAAATGGGTGGAGGGTTTGTATTGATTACCAAAATTAAATTCGCCATTTGCAAAGATCATTTTCCACTTCCTTTTATTGACGGATGCTTGAAAAACTTGCAAGGAAAACTCATTATTGTTGTTTAGATGGTTACTCGTGGTATCATCAAATTTACATTGCACCAGAGGACCAGAAAAACGACTTTCACATGTCCTTTCGCACCTTTCACAGATCGACGAATGCCCTTTGGACTATGTAATGCACCGCCACATTCCAAAGATGTATGGTAAGTATTTTTCTGATTATGTGGATGATCGATTGAAGTTTTATGGACGACTTTACAGTTTATGGTGAGTCTTTGATACTTGCTTGATTAACCTTGAAAAATTTTAGAACGTTGCATTGAAAATAATTTGATTCTCAATTATGAAAATGCCATTTTATGGTTGATCAAGGATAATCTTAGGTCATGTAGTATCTTCTAAGGAATTGAGGTTGATAAGGCTAAGATAGAAATCATTGAATCTCTTCCTTACCTCGTAAGTGTCACGAGAAGTCGCTCTTTTCGACATGCAGGTTTCTATCGACGCTTTATCAAAGATTTTTCAAGACCACTCAACCTTTATGCAAGTTACTTCAAAAGATGTCGAGTTCAAGTTTGATGAAGCATGTAGGAAAGCATTTGACTAATTAAAGGAGAAGCTAATTTCGCCCAATAATCCGACCTCCGCATCGAGTCTTCCATTCGAGATGATGTGCGATCGCAGTGACTATCGTTAGGTGTTGTTCGGGGCAAAGGATGAATAGAGCACCACATGTGATTTACTATGCTCGATGATGCTAAACGACGCCTGAAAAACTATTCAACAATGTAAAAGAATTATTGGCGCTTGTTTTGGGTTAGAAGTTCCGCTCATATTTGTTGGGCACACATGTCATAGTTTATTCAGATCATGTGCGTTGAAGTATTTGTTGTCGAAAAGGAAGCAAAGCCACATCTTATTCGCTGGATTCTCCTATCGCAAGAATTTGATGTGGAGATACGGACAAAAGGGAACCGAAAATCTAGTTGCAGATCACCTTAGTCGTATCCGTCTAGACAAAACTTCGCATACTGAAAGATGAATTTCCAGACGATTTAACATCTATTTGCCACACAACAGGTAACACCTTGGTATGCTGACATAGTCAATTTTCTTATTACCAAGTCTCTACCTAGTACTTTATCACGAGCTGAAAAAGATAAAATCAAAAGAGAGGCTAAATATTATGCATAGGATGAACCACATTTGTGGAAATATTATTCTGATCAAATTATTAGGCGATGTGTATATGATGATGAGATCCCTTCAATATTGAATTTTTGTCATTCTTTTGCATGCGGTGGACACTTTGGTCCTAGAAGGACAGCCCGTAAAGTGCTTGAATGTGGTTTGTTTTGGACTAAACTGTTTTATGATGCTTATATATTTTGCAAGTCTTGTGATCGATGTCAAAGAACGGTGGGTTAGACCAAGAGACCAAATGCCACCGATTTAATATCCCGGTATGTGAAATTTTTGATGTGGGGAATTGATTTTATAGCCCTTTTCCTTCATCTTTCGGTAAGACATATATTCTTGTTATTGTGGATTATGTTTCAAAATGGGTTGAAGCTAAGGCGACTCACACCGATAATGCTAAAGTTGTTGTTGATTTTGTTAAATCTCATATTTTGTCAGTTTGGAGTGCCAGAGCAATAATCAATGACCGCATGGACTCATTTTTGTAATCGAATTTTTAGGCTTTATCAAGAAATACGATTGTTACGATCGAATTTCAACAAAGATACCATCCCCAAACAAGTGGATGTCAAGTTTCTAACAGGAAATCAAGTCAATTTTGGAGAAAGTGGTTAATCCTAACAGAAGGATTGAGTTTGTACTTAGACGACGACTATGGGCATACAGACAGCATATAAAACTCCTATTGGTATGTCGCCATACAAAGTTAGTATTCGAAAACCTTGTCACTTACCGTAGAATTGGAACATAAAGCTTATCAATGTCAAACAATGCAATTTGGATTTAATCGAGGTTGGAATAAATCGAAATTACAATTGCAAGAGTTGGAAGAGATACGAATGAAGCTTATGAGAATGCGAAAATCTATAAAGAAAAGACTAAGGCCTTTCATGACAAAATCTTAACTAGAAAAGAATTTTCCATAGTCAAAAGTCCTTCTTTATCACTCAAATTAAAGCTCTTTCCGTAAATTACGATCTCGCTGATAGGTCCATTTGTTGTTACTAATGTTTTCTCACATGGTACAGCTTGAAATTAGAGTTTGGACACTTTTAAAGTGTTTAAAGTTAATGGACATCGATTGAAACCATATTATGAGAATTTACAGTCAAGTCATGATTTAAATTGAACTGGCCGAGCAGATTTACTCTGAGTGAGTTAATGGTTTTTCGTCTAGCTGATATGACGTTAAAGAAGCGCTCTTGAGAGGCACCTCAAGATTTATTTTAATTCAAGTTTTTCTGCATTTTTGTTTTCATTTCATTTTATTTATCGTAGTTTTCTCGAAAAGAAAAAGAAAAAAGGAAAACAAGAAGAATTTTTTTTTTACATTGGGGGTTGCATGGTTCATTCTCCATTAATGTTACTGGCATTATTTTTGTTGCCAAATGGGACAATTAAAGAGTTACATGGGTCATGGGTCTTTGTTAAAAAGAGGCGTGCATTTCATTCCAAAACGCATGTGAAGTTAAGCATGATTAGACTGATTGCGCAAGACCAAGTTCAACCGTCTTTTCCACCAACACCTTGATGCATTGAGAGAAGCTTTTAAACCTTTACTTTCTTTATTTTCTTGCGTTTTCTTGTTGTAATACATTGAGGACAATGTAGATTAAGTGTGGGGACGATTAAATGTTTGTAAGACTGTGTGTTTTGAATTTATTGTTTCTTTGTTCATTTTGATTTGATTTTTTTCTTTTCTCGCTTTTAATTTGCATGTGATGTGTGTTAAACCATGAAATTCTATCTTAGTAGTTGGAATGAGACTGAATTGCGTGTTTGAGTTCAAATTAGGCCGCTTGAATAGATGGTGAATCATGCTGATTGATTAAAGTAGTTGGGTACATAAGCTTGCTCAATAAATTGATGCTTGAGTGATTAGATAATGTATGAAAGCATAATGGATTTTCAATTGCTTATGTGAGGATTTGAGCCAATATGACTCAATTCAAAAGTCATTTCATTTCTTTTTGTGTGATACTCCTTAGGTATTACATTCGAACTTGCTCGAACCGTTTGAATCTATTAGATGCATGTTAAATAGAAATGATTAAGGCCATTTTCTTTTAGCCCTCGACTTAAATGATTCACCTTTCTTAGTTACCCTTGCAAATCCTTTGAGCCTTTACCATTTTGTTTCAAAAAAATCATTTCAAACAACAAACCCTGTTAAGCCTTACCTATTCACAAGTTTAATAAAACACTGAGTTAGCTAGTTTTGGGACTTTTGGCTTTATTTTATTTTCTGAGAAGAGTTCACTAGTACTTCTATTCATATAGCGCATTGTATTTAGCTGCTTATTGTTTCCTTCGTATTAAAAAAAAAACAACAACAACAACAAAAATAAAAATAAAAAGAGAGAAAGAAAAAAAAAGGAAAAGAAAAAGAAAAGGATCAAGTATAGTAGTAAAATAAATTTTGAGTAGTTAGTTATTTACATGAAATTCTCATAAATACGCTTTTGTTGTCCCTTTATATATTTAGTACTTTATGACCGCCAGGAAGAACCCTTTCAATTCCTTTTGACCCACCTTAACCTTAGCCCCATTACAACCTCAAATGAAGCCCTTTTGATCTATTTTAATATGTAATCATTATAAGAGAATTGGTGTATTTGCAAGCCTATGGTAGTGTGATTTCCTGTGGAGTTTTTGAAATAAACACAACCTATAAACACCGGAGTGAAATGAGTGAATATCGTGAGGAAAATTCATTGTGAGTTTATGCTTATCTTTGAATGATAGTTTCATAAGTTGAGTTTGTTTATGTGCACCGATGAAAACCGATCATGATGTCTCGTGGTAGCTTGACATTTAATTGGCCAAAGTTTGAATGATTTCATGTGTTTAGTCTCTTTGAAAATAAATTGATAGAATTTGATGGTCATGTTTAATTTGCTCGAGGGCTAGCAAAAGGTTAAGTGGGGAGTTTGTTAGTGTCATTATTTTCTATCTTTTAAGTGTTAAGTTTCTTTATTCGTGAGGTTTGAAGTAGTACTTAATAGAAATTAATTTTGTTTTATGTCAAGGTGTATTTTGGAACCAAATAAAAGAATTGCGATAATTTTGGGATAAAAAGAGCGAGCTAGACGTTGACCTTAATTAAACATGGCCTCGCAACAATCAAACGTAAAATACAGAAGTTAGAAGTCCAAGCAAATTAAATGGGCAAAAGACGCCACGAGGAGGCAAAGAAGCGTGAGCAACGTGAAGAGCAAATCGAGCAAAGGATTTACAGTGGAGAGCAAGTTTAAATTGACTGAATTAAGAGACAAAAAGGAGGGCTGCCTGAAAATAAAGAAGGGACTGGGGAATTAAAAAAAAGATAATCACGCATAAGTGGAGGAGGCGCATTTAAATTTGGTCGACAATTCACCAAGAGGAAACGCAGTTGGAGGTATGGGAAGCAAAATTTAATTGTCAAAGTCGATAAATAGCTGCGTAAATTGGGGAAAGAATAAGACAATTGATGGAGCCATTAAAGATAAGAGGAGTTGTTAAAATCAATTAAAAGAGCAAATAGTAACGTGACAGCACAAAAGGTAGACATTGGAAGGGCTGGATGGTTTGGTGCGTGAGTAATAAAGAAGAGGAAGCACATGACAACTTGAAGAATAGTTGTGTTGGGACCCGATCCGGGAACCGGATCCCAACCGAAAGACGGAACAGAAAAATGGAAAATCGAAGTTTAAAAATCGCTAATCTAATACAAATCGAATCATCGAGCGAAACAAATACTCGAAAGGTTTCAATCGGACCAATAAGATCAAACCGAAGGTAGCGAAGCGGATCGAATACAAATCGAAAGCGGAGACAAACACTTAGCAAAGCGGATCCGACATCCGAGAACAAAACCAGAGAAAATGATCGAATCTAACATAATCGCTGGAAACCTTAATACATTTCAAATCCCAGATAAATTTTTTTTATTCTTTCCTTTCTTTAATCAAACTCATTCAACATATAAACAATCCCTACATTTCTATTCTTCTCACTTCATCCATCTTAATCATTTCTTATACATTCATATAAATCCTCAAACTCATTTCTTTAAACCCATTTTACCAAATTTTATCGAAATTTCAGAAAGATAACTACTGATTTTGACATCCCAAAATTTAAAACAAAGCAAACGACTTCTAATATCAAAATCCATCCAATAACACAAGGCAACATCGGACCTCCCGTCCAAGATCCAAACACCAAAGAAACACAATCTTAATTCTAAACACTTCATAAATTCAATCCATAACCATCTCAACTCAAAATCTCAATCAATCCCAACCACATTCAAAATCCAATTTCATACATAAAGTATAATCATACTTATAACTCATTCAACACAATACAATCTTATACATTTATCGCCACAAGCAAAACCATTCATATACAATCGGACTCAAATACATCGTACTAGCTTCCTAACTATCCATAAAAATCTAATACAAACATCAAACTTTAAACATAATACTAACATGTACAAGTCTGATCGTGATCATACTCGTTTTCCATCCAATCTCTGCGTAAGAACCCGAGATTTGGGGATGAATGAAAGTAGCTCGAAGCTCGTGGATAATATATTTATAAACCAACAATAAGCTTAAAATATTTTCTTTCTAAACTTTTCAAACTTTTTCAAAAATTTCCTATTTAAGCATTTATCCGAAATCTCATTTTCAAACTTTTCAAAACTTTCATAAACCTTCCGAAATTTCATGATTATAAATTTACTGCCTTATTTCTCAAAATCTCAAACCTTTTTCAAATCACGCACAACTTTAAATATGAATGCATCACATTATAAACACATCAAAACACATAACACATCATAATTGGTTTGGTTCGGTCCTAACAGGACGTACTGCACATTCCCGCATAACGGTCATGCGGTAGTGAACAAGACGTACTACACTTTTCCGCATAACGGTCCAGTAGTATCCGAAAGGAGTCCGAATCGGATCTCCATTGCTTATTGCTTGAAAATGCTGAAGGCTTAAACAGTAGAGACAAATACGACTCACAAAGGACCGACCAAACCCACTTAACACATAACGAAAACGAATTGATTGCTCAAGGCACCTTTTAAAATCTCTTGATTTTTCATATTTTCAACTCATAACATCAAATCAGGTCATAATGACACAAGCATATAATCACATAAATTCACATAATCATCTAATGCAATTCATAAGATCAAATTAATCACATAATAATCACATTCATGACAACATATGCACTAATTTCTTTAAATCATAAATCAAATAATTTGAAACCCATGAAGTTCATAAGTCTTGTATTTTTAAACTCATTTTCATCCTTTGAAATCATAATTTCAACTATTTACATTTTTTTCAAACATTTTTTTCAACAATTGCTTTTAATTTTTAAAAGTCACATTTAGCTTATAATTCAATAAATAAATATACTACCCACCTTATTTCCATGCAAGCAACTTGTCCAATGCTTCAATTTGATTTTGCTTCTCTCTCTTCCAATTTAACAAAACCTAAACCATAAAAATCCAAATTCACATCATAAATAGCATAATTTTCAAAATTAACTTAGAATTCACCAATTTACCATAATTCCAAGTTATTTAATCTCCAATTTTGAAAATCCCCAATTTTCAAAATTGGCCTAAACCAATACACCCAAATTCAATCTCATAAAACATAATTTCTTCAAAATTGATTTCACATTTCATCAATTCCCACTCTTAATTATGATTCTACACCATTAATTCACAAAACCCCAATAATTCACAAAACCCCAAAATTCCTAATTTGACCTAAACTCCAAATTTACCAATTTTCAAATTAAACTTCACCTAAAGCATAAACATCAAAATTAACTTAGATATCTCAAATTCATCACTAATTCAATCTATCTAAATCATCAATTTCAAAATCCCCAAATTTCACTATTCATCATCTTCTTCACTAAGCTTTCTCTCTAAAATTTTCCATAACCAAAATTAAATATAACCATAGTCTAATCTCTTCAAATAATCAAAGGAAACTTCAATTCATAACCATATTAAGCTAAATCAACCAATAACTCATCAAAATTCAAACATAAAAAATTTTCTCTCTTACCTTCTCTCTCTAAGATTTCGCCATGAGAGCTCCAAAGACAAGTTTCCATGTTCTTCTTCCCTTTCCTCTTAGAAACAAAGAAAATCTCTAAGAAAACTCAAAAAAAATCACACCTTGCTTCATCTTTCTTCTCCTTCCACCATAGCCATTCCTTCCTTCTCTCTTCTCCAATGTTTCTTCTTCTTTCTTCTTCTTCTTCTTCTTTGTTCTGGAAAATTCGTGACTGCTGGAACCAAAACGACAGCAGCTAGTGTGTTTCATTTAGTGACACACAATTTACCATCTTGCCCTCCAATTAAGCTTATTTCCAAGTTTGCCCTGTGCAGGACTTTGAAAACTGATACATTGCGACCTGAATTCGAGCAACTAAATGAAATAATTTGAACAAACTTTCTTCTTAAAATTGTTCCTCTCGATCTTACTTAATCCAACGCCACTAACGACGCTCAATTCGGATCTAAAACGTAGAAGTTATGGCCGAATTACTAACTGACCTGCACAAAATCCGAAACTGAACTTTAACATAACTTCAGTCCGAATTTGATAATCTTAGGATGAAATTAAATTTCGATCCCTTCATATGATTTGTAGCCCTATATCTTAACTTTATTTTCCCGCAAGAATCACCTCAATCGGAGTTGTACATCTCCCGAAAATCGCAAAATACTGAACCATGTTCAGAAAATTATCCAACTTATATCCTATAACTCATCGCTTACTTTGGTTCAATCTATCTCTTTCCATATAATCTCCTAAAAATCATAATTCTTCATAAAAATGAACGTAATTGTCTTAGGAATCCAACGCTTCAAGAATCAAATCATTCAGATGTCAGACGAAGGAATTATAACAAAAGATTACAAAAGGGTCGGAGTTCAAGCAAAAATTTTCAAAACCTTAAATATCCACTTATAACTGAATTTTTCAAAAATCATATCTCTTAATTCTGAACTCGGAATTTGACGAATTTGGTGTCGATGGAAAGGTAAAAGGAAGCTCTACAACTTCCCTGAAGAATAGAAAAATCCAATTGCCTTCCAAAGAAATCAAATTTTCACTCAAAGATTCTGTCTTAATCAGCTTTTCCTAACCAACTTATAATTTTTAATCGCTCATAACTCCTAGTCCCGATATCGAAAAATTACAAACTTTATGGTGTCGGAAAGATCGAAATACAAGCTCCAACTTTCATTAAGACCACTTATTCCAATTCAGACTAAATCTATACGACAAGTGGCCTCGAAGTATAGCACATGCAAATCTATACTTAATAACATTTTCAAAACAAAGCATATCTTTGAAAAATCATAACTCTCAATCCCGACATCGAAAAATAGCAAACTTTATGTCCACAAAAAGCTCTCGACAGAGGCTACAAGTTTTACGTTGATCATTTTCTCGAATTTGACCTAAATCAAATAATCAACTTTTTACCCCAAAAGTCAAACTTCCAAGCCAACTTTGACTGATCATAACTCTCACTCCCGATATCGAAAAATGTCAAACTTTATGGCTACGGAAAGCTCTTGACATAATCTAGAAGTTTCCAGAAGACCATTTTATCAAATTTTGCCTCAAACAAAAGTCAACTATCAAGTCAAACATGCTCTCTCCAAAAAGTCAAACTTTCTAAATTCTTCAAAATTTCATACTTTTTCTCTTTAATTCTTGCTATTTAACTTTATTTCAATCAACTCATCCACTTTCCTCTCATAATCCATATAAGTTCACTCAAATATCAAAGTCCTCAAAAATTAAACAATTCTTTTCTCATAAATTATTTCTTAATTTCATCAAATTTCCTTAAATTCATAATTTTCTCACCAATTTCTTTCTCATTTAAAATTCATTTTAACATTTCTATTTTTCACCAAAAATTCAAGGTCCAACATTTTTCCCCCTCTTAAAAGAATTTCGTCCTCGAAATTCACACTTAAGAACATAATATTTCTTCTCTCATTCCTACTCATAAATATTTCTCAATCTCTTCATAATTTCTCAATTCTTAAATCAATTTCTCCATCCAACATCATATCAAACTCACTAGTTCTACAACTCTATATTCTTTAACATTTTTCTTTAACATTTTAAACAAGTCAATGGTCCACGTCGTAATGACTCTTAATATGGACCATAATCATCATTTCACTTAATTCTTTGAATTGCTATACACATTTCTCTATCAATTTATCTCATTATCTCTAAATTCATCATGTAATTCGCCTCAATGTCCATTAACACTTTCTCGCAAATCAAACATCACTCATCACCTTAATCAAACCATCCACTAGGTTCTTCATATAATTCGTAACAAGGACATTCACTTGCTTTCAATTCTTACTTATTTAATCTTATCAATTTACCTCTTTTCAAAACCTCATGCATATCACTTATACACATTCTCATAATTTCGTCTTACCAAACCTATAGCCCAAGTATGATCATAATATCGATCACGACATTCTCACAAATTCGATTTTATCCTTATACACTCTCATCAATCTTATGTGCCCGCTAAGACCATAGTATCGGCTCGATACCATAAATGTTGGGACCCGATCCGAACCGGATCCCAACCGAAAGACGAACGGAAAATGGAAAATCAAAAGCGAGAAATCGCTAATCGAATACAAATCGAATCATCTGAGCGAAACAAATACTTAAGGTTTCGAATCGGACCGAATCGATCAAACCGAAGGTAGCAAGCGGATCGAATACAAATCGAAAGCGAGACAAACACTTAGCAAAGCGGATCCGACATCCGAGAACAAAAACCAGAGAAAATGATCGAACTAACATAATCGCGTTGGAAACCTTACGACATTTCAAATCCAGATATTTTTTTTTATTCTTTCCTTTCTCTTTAATCAAACTCATTCAACATATAAACAATCCCTACATTTCTATTCTTTCACTTCATCCATCTTAATCATTTCTTATACATTCATATAAATCCTCAAACTCATTTCTTTAAACCCATTTTACCAAATTTTATCAAATTTAAAGATAACTACTGTAATTTGACAGCCCAAAATTTAAAACAAAGCAAACGCACTTCTAATATCGAATCCATCCAATAACACAAGGCAACATCGACCTCCCGTCCAAGCATCCAAACACCAAATAAACACAATCTTAATTCTAAACACTTCATAAATTCAATCCATAACCATCTCAACTCAAAATCTCAATCAATCCCAACCACATTCAAAATCCAATTTCATACATAAAGTATAATCATACTTATAACTCATTCCAACACAATACAATCTTATACATTTATCGCCACAAGCAAAACCATTCATATACAATCCGACTCAAATACACCGTACTAGCTTCCTAACTATCCATAAAAATCTAATACAAACATCAAACTTTAAACATAATACGAACATGTACAAGTCGGACTGTGATCATACTCGTCTTCCATCCAATCTCCTGCGTAAGAACCTCGAGATTTGGGGATGAAAGGGGGTGAGCTCTAAGCTCGTGGATAATATATTTATAAACCGAACAATAAGCTTAAAAATATTTTCTTTTAAACTTTTCAAACTTTTTCAAAATTTCCTATTTAAGCATTTATCCGAAATCGCATTTTCAAACTTTTCAAAACTTTCATAAACCTTCCAAATTTCATGATTATAAATTTCGCCTTATTTCTCAAAATCTCAAACCTTTTTCAAATCATGCACAACTTTAAATATGAATGCATCACATTATAAACACATCAAAACACATAACACATCATAATTGGTTTGGTTCGGCCCTAACAGACGCATCGCACATTTCAAGATAACGGCCATGTGCAACAGTGAATAGATCGCATTACACTTTCCCGCATAACGGTCCGGTAGTATCCGTGAAAGGAGTCCGAATCGGATCTCCATTGCCTATTGCAGAAAATGGCTAAGGCTTAAACAGTAGAGACAAAACGACTCACAAAGGACCGACCAAACCCACTTAACACATAACGAAACTAATTCAGACGCTCAAGGCACCTTTTAAAATCTCTTGATTTTTCATATTTTCAACTCATAACATCAAATCAGGTCATAATGACACAAGCATATAATCACATAAATTCACATAATCATCTAATGCAATTCATAAGATCAAATTAATCACATAATAATCACATTCATGACAACATATGCACTAATTTCTTTAAATCATAAATCAAATAATTTGAAACCCATGAAGTTCATAAGTCTTGTATTTCTTAAACTCATTTTCATCCTTTGAAATCATAATTTCAACTATTTACATTTTTTTCAAACATTTTTTTCAACAATTGCTTTTAATTTTTAAAAGTCACATTTAGCTTATAATTCAATAAATAAATATACTACCCACCTTATTTCCATGCAAGCAACTTGTCCAATGCTTCAATTTGATTTTTGCTTCTTCTCTTCCAATTTAACAAAACCTAAACTATAAAAATCCAAATTCACATCATAAATAGCATAATTTTCAAAATTAACTTAGAATTCACCAATTTACCATAATTCCAAGTTATTTAATCTCCAATTTTGAAAATCCTTAATTTTCAAAATTGGCCTAAACCAATACACCCAAATTCAATCTCATAAAACATAATTTCTTCAAAATTGATTTCACATTTCATCAATTCCCACTCTTAATTATGATTCTACACCATTAATTCACAAAACCCCAATAATTCACAAAACCCCAAAATTCTAATTTGGCCTAAACTCCAAATTTACCAATTTTCAAATTAAACTTCACCTAAAGCATAAACATCAAAATTAACTTAGGATATCTCAAATTCATCACTAATTCAATCTATCTAAATCATCAATTTCAAAAATCCCCAAATTTCACTATTCATCATCTTCTTCACTAAGCTTTCTCTCTCTAAAATTTTCCATAACCAAAATTAAATATAACCATAGTCTAATCTCTTCAAATAATCAAAGGAAACTTCAATTCATAACCATATTAAGCTAAATCAACCAATAACTCATCAAAATTCAAACATAAAAAAAATTTTCTCTCTCTTACCTTCTCTCTCTAAGATTTCGGCCATGAGAGCTCCAAAGACAAGTTTCCATGTTCTTCTTCCCCTTTCCTCTTAGAAACAAAGAAAATCTCTAAGAAAACTCAAAAAAAAAATCACACCTTGCTTCATCTTTCTTCTCCTTCCACCATAGCCGATTCCTTCCCTTCTCTCTTCTCCAATGTTTCTTCTTCTTTCTTCTTCTTCTTCTTCTTCTTTTGTTCTGGAAAATTCGTGACTGCTGGAACCAAAAACGACAGCAGCTAGTGTGTTTCATTTAGTGACACACAATTTACCATCTTGCCCCTCCAATTAAGCTTATTTCCAAGTTTGCCCCTGTGCAGGATTTTGAAAAACTGATACATTGCGACCTGAATTCGAGCAACTAAATGAAATAATTTGAACAAACTTTCTTCTTAAAAATTGTTCCACTCGATCTTACGAATCCAACGCCACCAACGGCGCTCAATTCGGATCTAAAACGAAGAAGTTATGGCCGAATTACTAACTGACCTGCACAAAATCCGAAACTGAACTTTAACATAACTTCAGTCCAGAATTTGACAATCTTAGGGATGAAATTAAATTTCGATCCCTTCATATGATTTGTAGCCCTATATCTTAACTTTATTTTCCCGCAAGAATCACCTCAATCGGAGTTGTATATCTCCCGAAAATCGCAAAATACTGAACCATGTTCAGAAAATTATCCAACTTATATCCTATAACTCATCGCTTACTTTGGTTCAATCTATCTCTTTCCATATAATCTCCTAAAAATCATAATTCTTCATAAAAATGAACGTAATTGTCTTAGGAATCCAATGCTTCAAGAATCAAATCATTCGGATGTCAGACGAAGGAATTATAACAAAAGATTGCAAAAGGCCTGAGTTCAAGCAAAATTTTCAAAACCTTAAATATCCACTTATAACCTAATTTTTCAAAATCATATCTCTTAATTCTGAACTCGAATTTGACGAATTTGGTGTCGATGGAAAGGTAAAAGGAAGCTCTACAACTTCCCTGAAGAACAGAAAAATCCAATTGGCTTCCAAAGAAATCAAATTTCCACTCAAAGATTATGTCTTAATCAGCTTTTCCTAACCAACTTCTAATTTTTAATCGCTCATAACTCCTAGTCCCGATATCGAAAAATTACAAACTTTATGGCGTCGGAAAGATCGAAATACAAGCTCCAACTTTCATTAAGACCACTGATTCCAATTCAGACTAAATCCATACGACAAGTGGCCTCGAAGTATGGCACATGCAAATCTATACTTAATAACATTTTCAAAACAAAGCATATCTTTGGAAAATCATAACTCTCAATCCCGACATCGAAAAATAGCAAACTTTATGTCCACAAAAAGCTCTCAACAGAGGCTACAAGTTTCACGTTGATTATTTTCTCGAATTTGACCTAAATCAAATAGTCAACTTTTTACCCCAAAAGTCAAACTTCTAAGCCAACTTTGACTGATCATAACTCTCACTCCCGATATCGAAAAATGTCAAACTTTATGGCTACGGAAAGCTCTTGATATAATCTACAAGTTTCCAGAAGACCATTTTATCAAATTTTGCCTCAAACAAAAGTCAACTATCAAGTCAAACATGCTCTCTCCAAAAAGTCAAACTTTCTAAATTCTTCAAATTTTCATACTTTTTCTCTTTAATTCTTGTTATTTAACTTTATTTCAATCAACTCATCCACTTTCCTCTCATAATCCATATAAGTTCACTCAAATATCAAAGTCCTCAAAAATTAAACAATTCTTTTCTCATAAATTATTTCTTAATTTCATCAAATTTCCTTAAATTCATAATTTCTCACCAATTTCTTTCTCATTTAAAATTCATTTTAATATTTATATTTTTCACCAAAAATTCGGGGTCCAACATTTCTCCCCCTCTTAAAAGAATTTCGTCCTCGAAATTCACACTTAAGAACATAATATTTCTTCTCTCATTCATTCTCATAAATATTTCTCAATCTCTTCATAATTTCTCAATTCTTAAATCAATTTCTCCATCCAACATCATATCAAACTCACTAGTTCAACAACTCCATATTCTTTAACATTTTTCCTTAACATTTTAAACAAGTCAATGGTCCACGTCGTAATGACTCTTAATATGGACCATAATCATCATTTCACTTAATTCTTTGAATTGCTATACACATTTCTCTATCAATTTATCTCATTATCTCTAAATTCATCATGTAATTCGCCTCTCAATGTCCATTAACACTTTCTGCAAATCAAACATCACTCATCACCTTAATCAAACCATCCACTAGGTTCTTCATATAATTCGTATCAAGGACATTCACTTCGCTTTCAATTTTACTTATTTAATCTTATCAATTTACTTTTCAAAACCTCATGCATATCACTTATACACATTCTCATAATTTCGCCTTACCAAACCTATAGCCCAAGTATGATCATAATATCGATCACGACATTCTCACAAATTCGATTTTTATCCTTATACACTCATCAATCTTATGTGCCCGCACATTAAGACCATAAGATCGGGCTCGATACTATAAATGTTGGGACCATCCGAACCGGATCCCAACCGAAAGACGGAACGGAAAATGGAAAATCGAAAAGTGAGAAATCGCTAATCGAATACAAATCGAATCATCGAGCGAAACAAATACTCTAAGGTTTCAATCGGATCAATCGATCAAACCAAGGTAACGGCGGATCGAATACAAATCGAAAGCGAGACAAACACTTAGCAAAGCGGATCCGACATCCGAGAACAAAAACCAGAGAAAAATGATCGAACGAACATAATCGCGTTGGAAACCTTACGACATTTCAAATTCCATCCAATAACACAAGGCAACATCGGACCTCCCGTCCGGCATCCAAACACCAGCAGAAACACAATCTTAATTCTAAACACTTCATAAATTCAATCCATAACCATCTCAACTCAAAATCTCAATCAATCCCAACCACATTCAAAATCCAATTTCATACATAAAGTATAATCATACTTATAACTCATTCCGAACACAATACAATCTTATACATTTACTGGCCACAAGCAAAACCATTCATATACAATCGGACTCAAATACATCGTATTAGCTTCCTAACTATCCATAAAAATCTAATACAAACATCAAACTTTAAACATAATACTAACATGTACAAGTCTGATTGTGATCATACTGTTTTCCATCCAATCTCCTGCGTAAGAACTCCGAGATTTGGGTATGAAGGGGGTGAGCTCTAAGCTCGTGGATAATATATTTATAAACCGAACAATAAGCTTAAAAATATTTTCTTTTAAACTTTTCAAACTTTTTCAAAATTTCCTATTTAAGCATTTATCCGAAATCGCATTTTCAAACTTTTCAAAACTTTCATAAACCTTCCGAAATTTCATGATTATAAATTTATCGCCTTATTTCTCAAAATCTCAAACCTTTTCAAATCATGCACAACTTTAAATATGAATGCATCACATTATAAACACATCAAAACACATAACACATCATAATTGGTTTGGTTCGTCCTAACAGACGCATCGCACATTCCTCGCATAACGGCCATGCAGCAGTGAACAGACGTATTACACTTTCCCGCATAACGGTCCAACAGTATCCGTGAAAGGAGTCCGTAATCGGATCTCCATTGCCTATCAGCAAAATGCGAAGGCTTAAACAGTAGAGACAATACGACTCACAAAGGACCTGACCAAACCCACTTAACACATAACTAAAACTAATTCAGATCGCTCAATGCACCTTTTTAAAATCTCTTGATTTTTCATATTTTTCAACTCATAACATCAAATCAGGTCATAATGACACAAGCATATAATCACATAAATTCACATAATCATCTAATGCAATTCATAAGATCAAATTAATCACATAATAATCACATTCATGACAACATATGCACTAATTTCTTTAAATCATAAATCAAATAATTTGAAACCCATGAAGTTCATAAGTCTTGTATTTCTTAAACTCATTTTCATCATTTGAAATCATAATTTCAACTATTTACATTTTTTTCAAACATTTTTTTCAACAATTGCTTTCTTTAATTTTTAAAAGTCACATTTAGCTTATAATTCAATAAATAAATATACTACCCACCTTATTTCCATGCAAGCAACTTGTCCAATGCTTCAATTTGATTTTTGCTTCTCTCTCTTCCAATTTAACAAAACCTAAACCATAAAAATCCAAATTCACATCATAAATAGCATAATTTTCAAAATTAACTTAGAATTCACCAATTTACCATAATTCCAAGTTATTTAATCTCCAATTTTGAAAATCCCAATTTTCAAAATTAGCTAAACCAATACACCCAAATTCAATCTCATAAAACATAATTTCTTCAAAATTGATTTCACATTTCATCAATTCCCACTCTTAATTATGATTCTACACCATTAATTCACAAAACCCCAATAATTCACAAAACCCCAAAATTCCTAATTTGGCCTAAACTCCAAATTTACCAATTTTCAAATTAAACTTTACCTAAAGCATAAACATCAAAATTAACTTAGGATATCTCAAATTCATCACTAATTCAATCTATCTAAATCATCAATTTCAAAATCCCCAAATTTCACTATTCATCATCTTCTTCACTAAGCTTTCTTTCTAAAATTTTCCATAACCAAAATTAAATATAACCATAGTCTAATCTCTTCAAATAATCAAAGGAAACTTCAATTCATAACCATATTAAGCTAAATCAACCAATAACTCATCAAAATTCAAACATAAAATTTTTTTTCTCTCTCTTACCTTCTCTCTCTAAGATTTCGGCCATGAGAGCTCCAAGGACAAGTTTTCATGTTCTTCTTCCCCTTTCCTCTTAGAAACAAAGAAAATCTCTAAGAAAACTAAAAAAAAAAATCACACCTTGCTTCATCTTTCTTCTCCTTCCACCATAGCCGATTCCTTCCTTCTCTCTTCTCCAATTTCTTCTTCTTCTTCTTCTTCTTCTTCTTCTTTGTTCTGGAAAATTCGTGACTGCTGGAACCAAAACGACAGCAGCTAGTGTGTTTCATTTAGTGACACACAATTTACCATCTTGCCCTCCAATTAAGCTTATTTCCAAGTTTGCCCCTGCAGGATTTTGAAAACTGATACATTGCGACCTGAATTCGAGCAACTAAATGAAATAATTTGAACAAACTTTCTTCTTAAAATTGTTCCTCTCGATCTTATTTAATCCAACGCCACCAACGGCGCTCAATTCGGATCTAAAACGAAGAAGTTATGGCCTAATTACTAACTGACCTGCACAAATCCCGAAACTGAACTTTAACATAACTTCAGTCCAGAATTTGACAATCTTAGGGATGAAATTAAATTTCGATCCCTTCATATGATTTGTAGCCCTATATCTTAACTTTATTTTCCCGCAAGAATCACCTCAATCGGAGTTGTACATCTCCCGAAAATCGCAAAATACTGAACCATGTTCAGAAAATTATCCAACTTATATCCTATAACTCATCGCTTACTTTGGTTCAATCTATCTCTTTCCATATAATCTCCTAAAAATCATAATTCTTCATAAAAATGAACTTAATTGTCTTAGGAATCCAACGCTTCAAGAATCAAATCATTCGGATGTCAGACGAAGAAATTATAACAAAAGATTGCAAAAGGGTCGGAGTTCAAGCAAAAATTTTCAAAACCTTAAATATCCACTTATAACTGAATTTTTCAAAAATCATATCTCTTAATTCTGAACTCGGAATTTGACGAATTTGGTGTCGATGGAAAGGTAAAAGGAAGCTCTACAACTTCCCTGAAGAACAGAAAAATCCAATTGGCTTCCAAAGAAATCAAATTTCCACTCAAAGATTCTGTCTTAATCAGCTTTTCCTAACCAACTTCTAATTTTTAATCGCTCATAACTCCTAGTCCCGATATCGAAAAATTACAAACTTTATGGCGTCGGAAAGATCGAAATACAAGCTCCAACTTTCATTAAGACCACTTATTCCAATTCAGACTAAATCCATACGACGAGTGGCCTTGAAGTATAGCACATGCAAATCTATACTTAATAACATTTTCAAAACAAAGCATATCTTTGGAAAATCATAACTCTCAATTCCGACATCGAAAAATAGCAAACTTTATGTCCACAAAAAGCTCTCGACAGAGGCTACAAGTTTCACGTTGATCATTTTCTTAAATTTGACCTAAATCAAATAGTCAACTTTTTACCCCAAAAGTCAAACTTCCAAACCAACTTTGACTGATCATAACTCTCACTCCCGATATCGAAAAATGTCAAACTTTATTTCTACGGAAAGCTCTTGACATAATCTACAAATTTCCAGAAGACCATTTTATCAAATTTTGCCTCAAACAAAAGTCAACTATCAAGTTAAACATGCTCTCTCCAAAAAGTCAAACTTTCTAAATTCTTCAAATTTTCATAATTTTTCTTTAATTCTTGATATTTAACTTTATTTCAATCAACTCATCCACTTTCCTCTCATAATCCATATAAGTTCACTCAAATATCAAAATCCTCAAAAATTAAACAATTCTTTTCTCATAAATTATTTCTTAATTTCATCAAATTTCCTTAAATTCATAATTTTCTCACCAATTTCTTTCTCATTTAAAATTCATTTTAATATTTCTATTTTTCACCAAAAATTCGGGATCCAACAAGTTGGAGGCTCTTGAAAGGAGGGCTGCGTGGAGGCTAGCACGTGGAGAGGCAGAAAGGAAGAGTCTACGGAGAGTGAACAGAGGAGCCAAGAGGATTTAAACCAAAGTGACCTTTAATTATCACATCAAGCAATAGTGAGGAGACTTGAAGCTAGGCACAACAAAGGAGAAAAGAACAAGACATGGTGCAGCACGTGGAGGAAGGATGATTTAAAATAGATATGTGAGTGGTTGCTAAATGGACGAGGGTGCGTGAATAAAGGAGGGTCAGATTAAATCACCAGAGACAAATGAGCTGAAACGCAACACGTGGAAAAGGGCTTGAGAATTTTAGGCTCTTTAATGGTCCCATAAGTCAACAAAAACAGTTTAAAGAATCGTTGGAGACAGTTGAGGCAACAAGAAATGAGCCCATCCACGCACAAGGAAGAAGTGAGAGTGCGCTCTACTACGATGAAGAGAAAAGCCAATAAAATCAAGACAACAATTCAGCCATAGGGATCCAAAGAAGAAATTAAAGGAATAAATCAGAGCTTGACGGAAATCACGCATGATGAAGAACGCAGAGAAACAACGAACGTTGATGAATAAGGTAAAGCGGCCGAAAGAGAGGAAGCAAGCAAACGCTTGAAACGCAAACAAAGGAATAAATTAGCCGTGAAAACAAATGAAACAAGATGAGGAGGCGGCGGCAAATGCTAAAATCAACGCAGATCCCAAAATTAATGGAGAAAATAACGCAAGAGAGAGGGTTAAAATGAAGAAAGGCGAGAGCGGCAGAGGTGGGCAAGAAGAACAAAGTTACGAAATAAGGTAGATAGAATTAAAGAAAAGAAAAGAGAGCAAAGTAGAATAAAATTCTGGTGATTGTTGCAGATAGAAAGAAGAGAAGGATGCCCACGACGGTCCCAACGCTAGTGATATTTAGAATAGAACAAGAAATCATGATGTTGGGTAACTAAATTTTATTTTTCGTGTATGTAATCCTAGTTATTGAACTTTGCATGTTGTGAGATTGTGTTCTTTATTTCAATCAATTTATTAGCCAAGTATCAATTATTTTCGGGTCATTGTTTGATTGTTTAATTTGATGACTAGGTGCTAACTAGTTTGTATTTTTATTCAATCAATAGCTAGATTAAAAGGTTGACGCTCAATTCTTTTAATCAAAAGTAGCGACTAGGATTTTTGTCTACTACGTTAGAGACATGGTTCTAGGAAAAATAATCGTCTAGGCTAAATGTACATCGTATGTATGTTGTTTAGCTCGTCGATTTTCTTGATTCGTAAAGCTATTAATTAATTAAATATGAGATCGTATCCAGGTTATTAATTAATAAGGGTTAATTCAATTACATGTTTTGGTTGACTAAACATAAGAGAAAATAGGTAAAGAAATTTACCGTGATTTAATCTCGAACTAATGAATTGGTTATTTTAGGTCGATGATCAACGCAAGTTCAATAACGAAGGAGACCGGAAACCAAGATTTATTTCTATTGATTATTAAATTCTCATTATTTTGTTTCTAGTTATTTTTCAATTTCAATTTCCTATTAATTTCTGTTTAATTCCCAAATTGCAAAACCCCCCTTTCTTATTGCGTAACTACTAACGTCTGAATTCCTCGTGGGAACGATCCCGACTTTCCACTACTACATTAATTTGTGTTGCAGGAAGTTGGTTTCTTTTTATATTTGGTTGCAGGCGACAGCATTCATCAACAAACATGAAATCCAAAATAAAACAAATGCAGGAGAGGTTTGGTTAGTTATGAATAATATCACATGTCATCAAGGGCACAAATATTACATGCATGATATCACATGTCATCAAGGGCAGAATATAGATCAACAAAGGTACAAGTGCATAATAATAATTTATTCATCATTGTCATCAGTTTCATCTTCGTATACAATATCACATTCATTCTCACTATCGCTTGTCTCTAAGTCATCGAAATCGCCCTTCAAACGTTGTTCTAATTCACCGTAACATTATTGATTACATCATAAGCAATATCATTCCGATCTAAAACTCTAAGGAACATTCCTCGAGATCCACTCGAACATCGAGAAGACTCCTCAACGCCATCGCATCTTCTTCATTACCATGCAATGGGATATCATACGACGCCTAACTTCACATTCATGAATAATCCGCCAATTTGAACCATGTAACAAGTCTTCAACTAAAAGAATTTGCTTTGCTTGGTTTGCCAAAACAAATGGGTCATCCTTGAACCAGAACTTAGTAACGTTGATGCTTTTTAGAATGCCGTTCACCCTCATATTCGAACCGCCAAGATCGTACCATTTGCATTTGAAAAGCACAACACTTTTACCTCGAACATATTCAAGCCTTATAATATCTGTCAGTATCCCATAAAATGTTATATCATCTTCCCCATAATTTCCTAACACTGCCACACCGCTATTTTGTGTAATCCTTCGTGCATCATGGGCTTCAGTGCGAAATCGCATGCCATTTGTATTGCATACAGAATACTTTTGTACCAAGCTATAAGGTCCACATGCCAATGCATAGAAAGACTCAAACATATTTCCTTCACGGGACCTAGTAACTGTCGTCATCTATATGAAGACATGATTCATAGTTAATAATATATAATTATTAGTTAACACCACATATAAACATTCTGCTTACCTGACGCTTTAACCAGTGACAAAATTGTTCTCTATGTCTCCTATCAACATGCAATAGACTTTGTTGCCTCGGCTCATCCATGTGCTCACTATGAATCATATTAAAGTCAATCAATATTATATCAGTCATCTAAACTTATGACATATCTTAATTTGACAAAGGGTTAGAAAAACTTACTCAATAAAAGGCCTAATCTCATGACAATTCATAAGCACATACCAATGTGCAATCTCTAGCTCATTTGTAGGAAGAGCAATTGTTTTGGCAGCACCAATCGGTTTACATTGTTGAAAGAATACCGATATGTCACTACCATCAACCATATCATTGATGCGCTTTGGCACATTGAAGTTGGTCTCAATTCCTTTTAAATACATTGATGTAATGTCATGCACTCTTTAACAACATAATTTTGCAATTCTTTGGATGTGCTTTATTTCTAACAAATCCCTTTAGTGTACCTAGGAATCTGAAAAATGATTAACCATAATTAGATAGGCCACTATTTACTAAAATCTTAAAAGTTATAAGATCAATTTAAATAATACCTCTCAATTGGATACATCCATCTATACACAACCGTCCACCAAGTAAGGCTTCATTTGGTAAATGAATCGCCAAATGTACCATCACATCAAAGAATGCGGTGGGTATATCATTTCAAGCTTGCATAAGATTAAAGTTATTTCATGACACATATTCTCAGACTGATCCTTATTCAAGCTTCGCTTCACAAATTCGCGAAAGAAGTCCCCAACTCCATTAAAACACCGTCACATCTTTATTCAAGATAACGCGCTCCTAATGGTAAAATGCTTTGTAACAATACATGACAATCATGGGACTTAAGTCCAGTAATCTTCCTCTCATCAACATTAACACATCTAGATATATTCGATGCGTAACTATCTGGAAAATTCACCTGCTTTACAAACTCACAAAACTTCTTCTTCTCATCGGCAGACATTGTATAGCATGCTGGAGGTTTTCCAACAATAGCTCCATCAACTGCTCTTATCAAGTGTAATTCTTTTCGAATATTCATATCTTCCAAATCAAGTCGCGCCTTGATTGTATCTTTGCTTTTACCTTCAACATTCATCAAGGTACCAAGGATATTGTCACAAATATTCTTTTCTATATGCATGACATCAAGGTTATGCCTTAATCTTAACTTATGCCAATATGGTAGTTCAAAAAGAATACTTTTTTATTCCAATTCAACTCTCCTTCCAATCTCCTTCTCCTCTTATTGCTGGGGTGCTTTCCATAACATATATTCTGAATATGACTTAATTGTTCGACCATATCATCCCCATCTGGTAAGTTAGGTATAGGCCGATGATCACTCTTGCCATCAAACTTCTTGCTTTTCCTCCATGGGTGATTATAAGGAAGGAAACGACGATGGCCTAGGTATCCAATCTTACTTCTTAACTTACAAGAAGGAGTGCCCTTGTTACAAACAGGATATGCCATGTAGCCTTTTGTACTCCACCCAGAAACAGTACCATATGCTGGGAAGTCATTAATAGTCCACATTAAAGTTGCATGCAATCGAAACTTTTCTCCTTTTGAAACATCAAAACCATCCTCCTATAACATCTTTAACTCATCTAGTAGTGGTCTCATATAGACGTCAATGTCTCTACCGACCGCTTTCGGACCTGGAATAACCAACGATAGCATAAAGAATGACTCATCCATACACATCCATGGGGGTAAATATTATGCCAAGAGAACAACAAGCCACACGCTATATGAAACTGACAAATTACCATGTGGATTGAATCCCTCTGTTGCTAACCCTAGTCTCACATTACGTGGTTCTCTAGCAAACTCAGGATATAGCTCATCAAAGCTCTTACAAGCTTCTCCATCAGAAGGATGAACCATGTTATTACTGTCACCTTTACGCCTATCATTATACCACGTCATCATTTAGCGGTCTTACTTGACATGAATAATCGTTATGTAACGGACGTTAATGGAAAGTACCGCAATACTTTATGTGGTATCTTCTTACCCCGCCATCATTAATTCTCCATCTTGATGTTCCACATCGGGATAACTTTCCAAGTCCCCATACTCTTTCCAATACAGCAACAATCGTATTCTACATGCATGTATCGACACATACCCCAAGCCTAGGCTCTTAGAAATTGATTTGCTTCATAATAGACTTGACAAAGATTGACAATTAGGTAATACATCCTTCAGCAGAGCAAGTAACATGTCAAATGACTTATTGCTCCGCTTGTTGTATATTTTCAAATGAAGCAACTTTATTATAAACGACAACTTAGTGAAATTCTTACATCCCGGATACAACTCTTCAGCAGCTTTACTCAACAATTCTTGGCAGCCACCCATCATAGATTCGTCAACGCCTGTACGAGGACTCCTTTCGTCCTGATTAATTGTACAATCATTTAAGAAAGTACCTGCATCATCAAGCAAATCTTGCATCCCATCATCCTCCTCATCACCATCACCTTCATTAATATCAATGCCTGTCCCACCTACGTCTACATGTGCAGCGCCAAACCTTTCTTCCCTAGAGATAAATCTATATTCTGGGGCTTCACCATGTAGAACCCAGCGGGTGTATGATTGGTCCATGCCGAATTGCATTAAATGTTCAACAACATTTGTCTGAGACCTCTTATAACAATTCATGCAACGTGCACAAGGGCATGAAATCTCACACTCTTTGCCCTTTTTCCACCACAAAACTCATAAACATCCTAACTCCATCAATGTATTCACGAGAAACCCTTACACTTTTCATCTAACTCTTGTCCATAGAGCAACAAATACCTATTAATTTCAGATAAGATGGAGAACATTATGTTATGTTAGTAAGCTTGAGGATGGGGATAGGTTTACTACGCACCTAAATGAATTAGTAGAAAACCTAACTGCTCAAGTAGGAAAACTAATTTTTCCTGCTTAAGTTGCAAGTAACATAATAGTTCCCATCATGTTAAGGAGAACATATCGTGTCTGGGTACAACTAACACATATACCAGATTAGTGCTCAAAAGCTCATTGACATCTACGATGCAAGAAGGTGCTATTTAACAACGATTCTCACCGACAACAAGCAGCAGTAGCTACTTTTGAGGTTGAGGAGAATCGCATTGGAGTGAAAGAGAAGCATTTGTGTTGTGAAAGTTAAGTGCAATCTAATATTCCTACTCATTCTTTACATTCTATTGATTCTTATTCTACTATTCCATTACAAGTTGATCTTACTCCTCATACTTATTCTAACTCGTAGTTACCAATCTGAAATTTATTTTATAATTGTATCATCTATACAATTATAAGTCAATTCAAACTTATATTCATCATTTTAACTATTTTCTTATCTCTCCTTAGTCATATTAATTAAAAATTAACTAATCAAATTAACCCTAATTACTTGAGCACTAAAGGTTTTATATAGTAGAAACTAACAAAATGAGAAAGATCATTGAAACTAACTAACGTAATCACATGAGCTTATATTCGATTTAGTCCATTGTCCTTCCTAGGATCTAAGAATTTTAATGCAATAATTCATTAAACCTTAGTCACTTCACATATTAAAGTTTTCAAGCAATTATGTATTAGTATCTAATCAAGCAACATATTGTGACAAATAAAAACTAGAAGGCGTTTTCATAAATTAGTGAAACAATCATGAAAAAGAAACACATAAGAATATTCAAAACTTAAACATGTACTCCAATATTTAACAAATACCTGGTGAGTTTATTGAAGACAATGAGAAGATTGTATGCTCGCTCAAGTTTTCTCAACCACTTCAAGCTGCAAATCAAAATTTTAAATGTATTGCATATAAATTCAGCACAAGTGAGTACAGATATTTTTATCATAGAACTAAAGACCTTCATAGAATATGTTAACATGTGGATTGAGAAGGAAACGTCTTAAATCCGTAAATAGCACCGAATGAAAACCGAAAAGAAATTCCAAACCGAAGCAAGGAATTAAGTGTAAAAGGTAGGATACTGAACAATGAATTAAGGTAGGTTCACCAAGAATTCCAAAAGCGAACAAAAACCGAACAAACCAAGAAATTCCAAAACCACTCACTCATCGGTCTCGATTTTAACTTTTCAGATTGTGTTATTTCTTTGATATTGACACTTCCATCATGAGATTTTGCTCTCCTTATCATGCATTTACATCGGTTTTGTTTCTTTGATATTGACACTTCCATCATGAGGTTTTTGGATAAGAGAGAGTAAACAATGAATTATTCTTATATACTGTCATTATCAATTCTAACTACTTTAAATATTTTAAAATTTGAAGTTTTGACCATTTAACAAAACTGAACATATATGACATGCAAGTTAGATTTTTTATACATAAGGTAAATCTAGGTATATTAAGAAAAGTCATTAACAAAGTCTACAAAATATTTTGAACTTACAAAATATTTGCTGAATTCGGATCGAGATTCATAGAAGTAATACTTTCGCAGTCATTATTGACTAGGAATTAAATGTTGTTGGGAAGGCGAAAGACATTGAAAAGACAAAACTTATTAGGCTCTAAAGGAAGAATACATCTATTTTTTCTTACATTCTTTTCGTTGTGACCACAAAGTACTGAATTCTATTTATACATTATGTTATGTTATGTTTCATTGAAAGACATTGAACATTATGTTATAAAGTTATTAATGTAAATTTATATGTAATTCGCTTAATTCAGATAAATTCTTAACTCTTTAGCTTTAAATTTTAGGACTTTTATTTGATGTGACCAAAATTTTAACCATGAAATTAAAGTAATTTTATATTATCCAAAAACCTGAAGTTGCTTACCTCACTCAAGTAGTAACTCTAGTGCCTAAGTAGTGTTTTCTTCCCCATATCTCCAAAGATACCATTACAATATAATTACATATCTCTTAACCTCTCTCCTAGGTCATTGCGGTCTCATTTATCTTATCCTTCGTGTCTTATTAATTCTAAGAAAGAGATCGGCTATCACATGGAGCACATCCTAGCCATGCACCCTTGTCTTTGTTTTCGATTATGTGCTATTTGACAAGAATAAATGTAATGAAGTGTATCTCAAATTTCAGCATCCCAACATCTTATGTTGTACCCAATATTTTGTATGATGTCAAAGTGAGAACTTGCTCTATTACTAGCTCAAGTAAGCTTATTAAAGCAAAGCGATTGCATTTTCAAGTGATCATTGTAAAATCTAATTCAAAGAACTTGCAACATTGTAAACTAATTTTGAAGATATGAGATAATAATAAACCAAAGTGTATGAACTCGGTTTGTACAAACCAAAGTGAGATAATGACTTCATATAGTTGATAATGCTAAAGAGGAAATGCTTTATTTCTAATGATTTTAGGGCTTTTATACCATGTTGCATTGTAGGTTAGTTTATGGTCACAATTGCTACTTAGATGTATGTTTACATTATTGAAAACATTAGAATTCAATGGAGCTTATTAGTCCTAACAAAAGATGAACCAGCCAACAATATGCCAACAACAAACATCTACTCCAGAATAAAACAAATGCAGCAAAGGATAATTACCTCTAGATATTGCTCCACTTCAAATGACACCACAAATTAGTGATCTTTTGCAGCCGTAGGATTAGCAACCTAAAATGTTAAAGAGGTTTGCACTGTTAAGTTATCCATTTAGAGGATAAAGGCTATAGGAAAGAAAATCATACACATTTAATGTCATTGCATGAAGTGAAGAGAGATACATCATTTTTAGTTGCATGAAACAAATGTAGCCTACATCATTGAGAAGTTGAAGAACTCATATTGCTAATTAGAAAAGAAGTCCTAATTTATAGAACTTATCCTTATCCTTTAGGAATCCCATAATTCTAGCAACTAGAAACTAAAATGTTCAAAGCGAACAAAACAAAAAATCAGATTCCTATCCTATCCCATGTTCGAATATGTTCAAACTCCTTAGAAGATTAAAAAACAGGCCACTGTTTAAAATGTAGGATTATGTTTTAAAACAACACAACAAAACCCTCGGCAGCCTCCAACACATACACGCTTTCTTAGCATTTGGGAAGCTATATATGTTTCAAATTTTGCATCAAAATATAGCCGACTTATGCATACATATCATAAGATACACAACTGAAATTTTGAAACCATTATTCTCTACTCATAATCTGAGATACACCTTTGGATGTAGACATTACATTCAAAACATGTAATGTCTCGTTCTCAAGATTCATAAAGCTAAAGTAGATCTAAAGAAGCCTAAGAAGGTAAGATGAAAACTATAAGGTGAACAGAATCATCAGATAAGAAGTTATACTATGAATGTAATCATCGATAAAATTAATCAAAACAAACGACTTCACAATCTTAAACCCAGATTAAATCGTCACTCCAATCTGACTCAAAAACTTACATTACCCGACATTAATCGCAAAACTACTTCAATGACTTACCTCAAAAAACACGCACATGCACTCCACCATCGATGATAGAGGCCGATCGAAATGAAGCAATCTCCACAGATTCTAAGCGACAAAAACCCTGGCTGGTGGGAAGGTTAAAATGATGAAGAGGGAAGGTTAAAATAGAGAGAGGGAAGGGTTAGAGATTAGAGAGGGAACGCTTCGGTTGGACAAGAGAAAGAACGCTGGAGACTGATGAAGATGAGAGAAAGAACGGGGGGCTTCGGTTTTCGTTTGGAAAATTGGGGGGAGGGAAAATTAATTACGTTGAAATGACCTTTCCCAACGTCTACTTCTCCAAAACGACGTTTATGCTATTTTCAGACGTCTTTCTACCAAGACGACGTTAAACGCTTCCCTTATCCCCGACGTCTTAATGCAACGTCTCAGAATATTCCATCTTTTCTTGACGTCCTTCTAGACGTCGTGAAATCCTCAGACCATTCACGACGTCTACTTCCAAGACGACGCTATATGTGTTGTTTTGTTGTAGTGTTTATCGGAAAATTAATCAAGCGACATACTTGAGACTAAAGTGTAGACCAACCTTAGGATCTTGTGTGAGGATACCTAGAATTAACGAACTTAATTTTAGGCTTCTTGTATTTACCGCCTTTTATTTTGAATTATCTATGGACCAAGTAGTAACTCGGATTTAAAAGAGAAAGGAACACCATGAATATTGGTTTTGACTTGCTTAAGTGAAGTATTTCCTAAATCAATCCACCGTTATAATTTTATTTTAAACGTCTAATCCAATTGAAATCTGATACCTTAACCGAACTTTTGTCATTTGATTAAATCTAGTCGTTTTAATTCATACCTTATAATTTTCATATTTCCTTGATTTACTTATTTTATTTTATTTTATTTTCAAATCAATCAATTCTTGATCGTCTAAGTAATTTTTCATCGTTTAATTTAATTGTTTTACGTGTTGAAAAATTTTCCTTGGGGTACGATATCCGGTTCTCACCGATTTATATTACTTGTCGACGGGGTGCGCATGCCTCTAATTGGTCTAGATAGAATTTAATTTATATTGTTTTGTTTAGACCACAACAATGTCATAAGCGAAACTTAGGATTGGGATTAGGAGAACTGTAATTTGAAGAGATAAAAGTTGGGATCACAGAAGAAGGAGAAATGAATTTTTCCAGCTCCAGGGCGCAACTCACAGCAAAAACCTGGGCTCTCCAAGTAATATAGTTTGATCGAGTACGCTTAGTAATGGTAAAGTTTAGAGGTTTAGCAAGAGAAAGAAAATTGAGAAGCTGATCAGAGCATGAATCAAAAGTAGCAGTGGAACATGAAGGAGAGGAAGATATAACAACCATAGACGTTAGTCTATAAGAGAGCTCTGATATCATGTAAAGATCACTCAAAAATAGAAGAAAACGTTTGTATATTTTTCACCACACCGATACACAGTAGAATGTGTGTATTTATATACACTTTTGTAACAATAATATAGCTGGAATATTATTTTGTTACGACAGCAAAAGTTTACAAAAAGATTGTAACAGATGTTCCTTTTAGAATGTCTATTGTGGGTTGATCGTTTGTTTGATGGGTTTTTCTTTTGCACATTCCTTTACACAGTGTATGAGTTGACGCGTATTGTTAGAGAGGAACTTGCACAAAAAAAAGGGTGCAAAATGGGTTTTAAAGATCATCACTGACAGATGGGAAAAATTTTATGTCATCCATTACATGCGGTAGGTATGAACAAATATTTAATTTTTATGAAACTTTTATAATTTGCACATTATTAATTAAACTAATTTTTTTTTTCTTTCTTAATATAGCTTATTATTTAAATCCGCAATACCAATGTAGACCTGGGGTTGGTGAAGACAACGAACTTATAAAGGCAGTACGTGATGTATACTCTACATTAGACCCCAAATCAACTACAATTGGCAAAACGAGGTATTATTTTAATAGTTTGTTAATGTAATATATTTAAATGATTTATAATTAAATTTAATTTAATTGGCAGTTCACATATTTCAAAGATGCAATGAAAGGATTTGCAAAACCAACAGCAGTTACCGATCGAAAAGAGACATCACCTAGTAAGTCCAATATAATTATATTTGAAAATTAATTGGTATTATGTCACAAATTTGTTCTTATACATCTATTACTTCATGATTGTTGAATGGTGGATTATGTATGAAAGTATTATCACGAACAGCATCATCATCTGTGTAGCACCCCACTCCCGACGAGACCCGAACCCGATATCCATGGTGATATCCGAGCCCGTGACCCACGAGGGTGGCGATTAGGACATTCATTACCTTATGAAAAATCGTATGATATTTTCTTTTCTTTCAAAACATTAGAGTCAGAAACAATCATTGACTTGGCCCAATTATAACAAAACATTTTCAAATATAAAACCATTTCACCGATAAAACAATTTCAATCATTATTAGCACTCATTAGTGCTCACCACTCTATACAATTACATATAAACAATTGGGCCTACTAAATACCAAATCAATACACTAATGCAGATCTGACGACATCGATCCCGACCGATACTGCTTGCTAGAAGAGACGTACTCCGTGTGTCCAACGGGTACTCTCCATTTCGAAAATAGATGCAATGTTGGGTGAGTTTGCGAACTCGGTGAGAAACCATCATCGATGGTTCACCCAACTCATGCATATCCCGACAATCACACAATATTGTACATATATCATAAACAAGAAATCACAAAATCAATTTCACATTTTATAAGGCAATAAGCCTTTCACACAATTCACATAAAACATTCATTTATGCAGTGTGCATGTGACTCTTTCATTTTCTTTCGTTGTTGTGACCGTGCTTCGAGCTCATATATCGTTAAGCCATTGGCTCAAACATTGGGCTTGAAGCCTCAAACGTTGGGCATAGCTCGATCATCGAGTCGGGCTCGAATACGTTAGACACGAGGCCCTCAGGCGTTGAGCTTAAAGCTCGAAATCGGTGGCTACACCAATACAACTGCCATTATCGATCATTTACTATGCATGAATGCACATGTCATTTCAATTTCCATTTATCGATTTCTATTTCCAATTCCAATTAATTACTATTTCGATCATTTTCCAATGTCCTCGGACTTTTAGTCCAGATTTCATTCCCATGCATTTACCTTTCATTTCACTAACACATTTACAATCCAATTTACTAATGCATTCTCATGCACTTATTCTCATTTGCACTTCAATATCACAATCCAATATTTCGAACACCCATGGTCCGAAATCAATCAAATCAATCAATCACATATATCCATCCTTGCTTTCTCATGGCATTCAATGCATATAATTAATAAACACATAAGGTTGAGAAACTAACTAGGTTACTCACCTATTACTTTCGAGTTAATGCCGGGAAGTTTCTGCCCCGTCGGTCGGACGACGCTCCACTTGGGCCTCTAGAAGAAACAGAGAAAGAACGAGTCACTAAATATGCAATTTGTGCACATGTAGGTGAAATATGCATGTTCATGAATTCCCGGTCCTAATCTCATTTTTTCCCCCAAAAAAATCCGTCTAAAAATTAGAAACCTATTGGCGCTGACGGTGTGCAATTCGGACCTCTATAGGTCTCCAATTAAATAAAACAGTGATTAAAGGCTCCGTTACCCGAGGCCACGTCAATTTCCCGTCTAAAAATTCCCAATTTCTCACAAAATAGAATTCAATATGTTACCAATCCGATGCCTCAAGAATCAGGTCAATCGGACGTCGGACGGAAAAGAAATTGACAAAAGAAACAATCGGGTCACTTAATGCTAAATAATAACAAAAATAATATATATATATATGTGTGCCTTCCTTGCCCTTTTTCCAGTTTTCAATCCAAAGTTCCAACCTTTATAATTCTTAGCATACAATTTGGAAAAATACAAACTATAGCTTGTTGGAAAGGTCATGAAAAGCTCTACAATTCTCAAGAAGACCATAAAAATCAATTTCACCCCTAAGGGTGTCAAATATCCCATCAAAGCTACTGCCTACTCAAATCCCATTAAAACAGAACAGTACATTGTAAATTCCATAACTCTCTGATTCTTCAGTCAAAAATTACACAATAAATATGATCATCAAGATCACAATGTTATCGACAACTTTCATTAACAACCCAAAATCAAATTCCATAACTAACTAGGTCAAATAATTCAACAAAGAATCAGTCTACTGAAATCAATCAATCTGGGCAGTAATTTTCCAAACAGCATATCTCTTAGCACAAATGTCACCAATTTCACTACCTTATGTTCCTGAAAAGATAAGATCTCAAACTTCAAGTTTCATGAAGAACTCACACTCCAATTCGATTTCTAACAATTGCAAAACTATTGTGCAAGTTACTGCCATGATCAGCTATTCACATCCTAATGCAGGATCAGTTTTTACAAAACCATAACTCCCAACTCTGACCTCTAAAAATTATATGCCATATCTCATTTTCAAGATAATTTCTTCCTCTACAACTTTTCAGAAGATCACTCACACCAATTCAGTCCACAAAAATGGCTAAAATTACTTCCAAGCAGAATACTCACAAGTCAGACACTTAAGCTAGGTTTCATCAACATGCCCAAAACCAGTCCATAGAAAACAGTTCATATCTCTCAATATACACCTCTAAAAATAGCAATATCCGTGGAAATGGAAAGATAACTCAATATGATACAACTTTCATGAAGACCATTCTCCCTAGTTCCATCTCAATTAATTTAGAAAAATCAGCAAAGCTCATAGGTTATGGTTTCGGTTACTGTTCATAGGCAATGAAACAGTAACTTTCCATGCAACAATTCACCCTTCTAACATTACAATTTAACAACACCTATTTCACACAAAGTTGTAGCCAACATCCCAAAGTTTAAGTGGCCACAAACCTCACCTCATTTGCATTCCTACACAATTAGTTATGATTAAAACAGTAAAAGCAATTAAAAACCCTAATTTTCCAGATTTGGTGCTAACCTTAGTTCTATCATTTCCAATGCCATTAACACATCATTAGACATCCAAATAGACACAATTTAGGTCTTACCACACTCATACATATACTAGGGCTAATACTTAAAAAAAGAATTTCAGCACTTAAGTCTTCCTTTCTAAGTAAAATCACTCATCCATAAGCATTCAAAATCAAGTTAAGAACACTCATTCATACTCCTACATCAATTCATAACTAACCCTCACCTAACACCCATTAATTCAAGCCATATTAGTCATCAATTTAAGGTCTTTATATTCATCATAAACACACCATAACTCCCATTAAATGCATCAACAACCATGATTCATTTAATGCACAATTCAAAGCATAATTCAAGCTAAAATGAAAACTTAACTTAAACCTTACCTACTTAAGCTTTTCCCCCTTCAATGCTTTAATCCTACACCAATTTCTCACTTTCTCTACTTTCTTCTAACATCAAACATGTATCCCCTCATCATAGCAAGAACACAACTTAGTTGGAAGTAGAAGAACTCTTGAGTGTTTGGAGGAAGATGAGGAAAGAAGAAGAAAATCAATGGATATGGAGAGTAGATGTAGGTTTGGATGAGAAGGCTTTTAAGCCATTAAAGGGTTCTTTCCCATTCTTTTTACACACATCACCGAAATCACATGGTTAGAAGCATTAAATGAAGGTCTGTTGGCTAATTATGATTGGTTCCAAAATTTAAAGAAAAGTCAAAGTATTATTTCTTTAATCCGGATCAAAACTAACCCAATCAACTCAATTGACTCAATTTCAATCCCAAAATAATATACCCAATATTACAGTGTCATTGGGTAGAAATTTTCGCACTAGAAAATCGTGGATTCGCCAATTGGCGATTTTTCCGCTCGGGAATTTTCTCCAAAAATCCAAAAAATTCCTAAAATCCTTTAAAATAGAAAACAATTTATGGCGCACTCGAATAATTTTTCAAACCCGATAACCCCGTTAATCACACTAAAATTACATTAGGCACGAAAGAATGTCATGTATGCATATGCACAACAGGACTATGCGGCAATCCTATCATGCATGAGCAATCCTATGAAATCCCAATCTAGCACATCCTATGCCAATTTCTTTCGCTCTACCCTTCCTATTGAGGTTGGGATGTTACAATCTGCTTGTGAAAAATTGGAGCGCTTTTGCATTAATACATACAAAGAAAAGAAATAAATTAACATATACTAGGATTATGAAACTAGTATATTGCTATTTACAATATGAAGTGAAGTTAAAAGATATGAAAGCGTAGAAGAAAATCATCAAGAATTTGATCCAACAAACAATATTTGATGTTATAATAGATGATCGTAACAAAGAGGGTAATCAATTATTTCGATTGGATTAAACCAGTTCATTTAGATGATAAGGAAGGATCCACGATCAAAAATTGCCCTACAAGTAGAAGAGGAGGGTATAAATGCTTCAAGAGTAATTCTTTGAAGAAGTAGGTTCTAGTAGTGGTGATTCTTTTCAAAAGCTTAGGAGAGAACCAACTAAAACTCCTACTGCTTCAGCTGCCTCCAAGGGTACATATTCAGAATTTCAAACCAACGATCGTGACTCTGGTTCAAGTGGTGACATCAATACATACTCTAGTGAAGTTAGAGGCGGTTACGAAAGAGAGTCACCAATTTAAGCGAGATTGAGTCCATTTACTGGTGAAGAATAATACGTACACCCACACAACACAAGATCAAGATCATGGAACTAGAGATGCTGCCCTAGAAACTGGTATTGTAGGAAAAGACTATACACGTAGAGAAAGGCGTACAACATAAATGTCATGGCAAGAAGAAGAATCTTTTTCTACAAATTTTGAATCAATGAGGGTTAGTGGTGAATACAACCCTTATTGAATGAATATTTATGGAATGCCATCAAGTGATAACTCATGGATCACTATAAGAAAATCGTCATATAGCGACGGAAATATACCGACGGACCATATAGCGTCTGTTAATTGCGACGGAAACACTAATCCGTCGGTTAAAAGAAGATAATTTTCGACGGTCCAGAAATCCGTTGCCAAAGTTGGAGGGAAATTTTCGCGGGGCCTTTTAGAGACGGAAATATGCCGATGGAAATCATTTAAATGCGAAATAGGGACGGAATAAAATTTTGATCGGGAACTTGTCGGGTAGAAATGGTTCACCGACGATAACAACTCGTCGCTATATTAAAGAAAGAACATTTCCGACGGACACCAAATCCGTTGCCAAGGGTGGAGGGAAAACAATTCGGCGACAAAAATATGCCGTTGAAAATTATTCTGTCTGTAAATAGGGACGGAATTAAAATTCGGTCGGCAAAATTTGTCGGAGGGAAAAATTTCACCAACGGAAATAAGCCGTCGGTATATTAGGTTTCTGTGTTTAACTCTCCGACGGTATATTTTAATTATGCGACGGATAATTTCGTTGCTAAAATAAAATTAAATCCTCTTGATGTCTTCCTTCTCTCCTTCCCGACTCTCCTCTTCTCTTTCTCTCTCATCTCCTCCGGCGACCAACTCTGCTTCTCCTTCCGTCTTCTCCGACGACGTGGCGACGTTCTCCATCTCCTTCTCCGGCGACGTTGGCTGCTCCCTCTCTCCTCGACGTTTCAGAAGGTAAATCCAACTGCATGTGGGTGTTGTGGATGTATTTCGTTTGAACTGATTTCAATATTCATTTGATTTGTTAATTTCGTTATGATTTGTGTTGTGTGATTGTTGTGGATGTATTGAATGGAAAGAGGAGGATGATTTGTGTGTAGATAGGGTTGGTCAATCCAGCAGCAATAAAAAATAATTTTTAAAATATTAAATAAATTTAATTTTCATATTTATATTTATATTTATTCAATTAAATTTATAATTTTTATTTAAGTTAATTTTTTAATTGTGGTCTATCAATTGAACAAATACTTCAATTTAGATTTAAAAAATCATTTTTTAATAATCAAGAAGGGTTGTGGTTTAATTATTTAAATTTTACTGTTAAAAAAAGTATTTTTTTTAATTTAAGAATTAAAAAAGAGGAACTTGAGGATAGAGGACCGAAGATGATGATAGGATGCATGCATATATTAGTTTTTAAATCTTCTCTCATTTATTACCTAATTGCAACTTATAATTTTTATCATTATTATTAAATAATTTTAAAAGCTGTTGAATTTGATTGGAAATGCAAATACTTAGGGTATGCATACTACAAGTAAACTCTATACATTTAACCCTCTTAAAGAAATAAAATTTAAAATATTTACAATTACAACCTAGAAATTTTGTTGACGTGCGGAGTTTTAAAAATCAACTAATATGTTATAATTATTCCTAATTAATAAAAGGTTATTTTCAAATTACTCACATAAATTAATTATTGTTTTAATATTACAATTTTATATTTTTTTATTTTTGTTTAATAATTTATTAAATATATTAATGAATGATTTTCCTTATTATAATAGAAAGATATAACATATATAACAATCATTTTAATTCAAATCAAGTAGACCAAGAACAAAAAATAATAAAATAATTCCATATATAACAAACATTTTTACAATCTTATATTAGTCATTTCAATAAATTAGGAGTTCAATCATTGCATGATAAATGCTACGACGCCTCGATATGATAAGACACAATTTTATTTTGTTTGTTGTAGGAACTATATTATCCCGGTATTTATATTTTGGAGGAGCGTTAAGATAAGCCTACGCAGGTATTGAAATGACAACTATACTTTTACTTCAATTGTGGTAACTTTAAGCATATATTTGTTAATATTATTTGACGTTATCAGAAAATTTTGTATGGTTGTGAATTGCTTTGAGATTATTAATGTTTAATTCTTGATAAGTAACATGAGTTGTTGACAAGGCAAAGTATGGACATGTAGTTTAGAGATTAGTTGTGAGTTGGCTTTACTTGTCAATATAGAAGTGTATTTTCACATCGGGGGCTCTCTTATGTGTAAGAGGGGATGATTATGTGATAAGGGAAATGCTGCCGAATTTTTAGCATGATCCTCGTATAACAATTAATGATACTGACATACCTTGTTATATGTGTCATCATGAATTATATTGACAATTGATTGGTGATTGAAATTAATGCGATCGTCAATGGTATGATGGTGGCGGGATAGATCTTGGATGTATAGATGATTAACCCCTGCTGGCTTCAATAATCCTGAATTCGTGCATGAAGTTGACAGTTTTATTCATTATGCATGCTCTCAACATGCATATATGGATGGACAAAAGATCAGATGTCCATGTAGCAAGTGCAAGCACAAATATTTCCTTACTCTTGATGAAGTTAAGTTGCATTTGCTGCGAAAAGGGTTTGTGCCCAATTATTTTGAGTGGACACGACATGGCGAACCGTTAATTTGTAACACCTCAAGGGGGAATGAAGCACAAATGTCTGTCAATGTAAATGAGTATGAAGGGGAGGTTGGAAGTAGAGGGAATTTTGTTCATGGAACAGAAAACGCGTACAGGCAAATGGTCTTTGATGGGGTCGGTTGCACCTTTGAGACAAATATGATAAATGTTGAAGAAGAACCAAATGCAGAAGCACGGAAATTTTTTGACTTACTCCAGGCTGCTGACCGAAAATTATGGCCCGGTTGTCAGAAAATGACGCAATTGTCTTCAATTGCGCGAATTTTGAACTTGAAGAGTGAAGGAAACATATCGGATCGTAGCTTTGATAACATTCTCAGGTGGTATTTGAATCACTACCATTGATCATTCAATGGTTGTCAGCTTTTACAATATGAAGAAACTAATTCGGAGTCTTGGGTTGCCAGTGTAAAAAATTGATTGCTGTCGGTTGGGATGTATGTTGTACTGGGGAGATGATGTGAACTTAGATGAGTGCAAATTTTGTGGTCAATCGAGGTTTAAGCCCGCAGCGTGCAATGAAATAGAAATTAGTTCCATGGAAGCGGATGTATTATTTCCCGCTAACTCCGAGACTGCAGAGACTTTATGCATTTGATGTGACTGCATGTCACATGAGATGGCATGCTGAGCACGATCAGGAAGATGGAGTAATCGTCATCCATCGATGCTGCTTGGCATGGAAGCATTTCAATGACACCCATCAACACTTTGCAGTTGAAAGTCGGAATGTGCGGTTGGGATTGTCGAGTGATGGATTCCAACCTTTTGGTCAATCCGGACAGCAATATTCATCTTGGCCGGTGATAATTACTCCTTATAATTTGCCTCCGTGGATGTGTATGAAAGAGGCTTACATGTTTCTTCTGATTATTGTGCGGGACCAACAAATCCCAAGCAAAAATAGATGTTTACTTACAACCGCTGATGTTAGAATTGCAACATCTTTGGGAAGCTGGTGTGCAAACATATGATGTATCTTTGAAACGAATTTTATCATGAGGCTGACTTTAATGTGGACAATAAGTGACTTCCTGTTTTGGCCATGTTATCCGGTTGGAGCACGGTTTGGGAAGTTGGCTTGCCCTCATTGCGGCAATGATTCGAGATCGTTTTATCTTCCATCCGGTGGCAAAATTAGTTGGTTTGACAATCACGAAAATTCCTTCCTCGATCATCCGTTTAGCGCAATAAATATAAGTTCATGAAAATAGGACGATCGAACAACCAGCTCCACCTCCAAATGTGGTGTTGAGATTTTGCAAGAGATTGAGGCATTGGGCTTGCTTAAAGTAACTGAATTTGAAGCCGATGAAGTAAATCGAAGCATCATCAAAACTTTGGTACAAGTAAAGCGAAGCATATTTTGGGATTTACCATATTGGAAAACAAATATGGTATGCGACATAATCTGGGCGTGATGCATATTGAGAAAAACATGTTTGACAACTTGTTCAATCGATTATGAACATTGAAGGGAAGACAAAGACAATGCCAAATCCAGAGCTAATTTGGGCGCTCTGTAGAAGACATGTGTTACATAAAGATGTTCGTACTGTAAATATCCGAAAGCATGTTACACTTTGGACAAGCAACAAAAGGAGCGTTTGTGTGAATGGTTGAAAGGACTCAAGTTTTCGATGGTTATGTTTCAAACTTTGTCTAGGTGTGTAGATATGAGAAAGTACAAATTATTTGGGATGAAAAGTCATGATTTTATGTTTTTATGCAAAGGCTAATTCCAATTGCCTTTCATGAGTTGCTACCTTCTAAGATATGGGAACCATTAACGGAGTTGATCTTGTTTTCAAAAGCAACATCATCGAAATCAATTTAGATGAAATGGAAAAATAGAGAATGAAATTCCAGTTATTTTGTGCAAGTTAGAAGGATTTTTCCTCTAGCTTATTTGTTGCATGGAGCACCTACGGTGCATTTACCATACTAAGCAAAACTTGCGGTCGAATTCAATATCGATGGATGTATCCATTTGAGAGGTAACTCTGTCTTATCATATCGTTACCCATTTGTACATGTTGTGTAAAATAGAACATTGCAATAACCATATGCTTTATTATAGGTATTTACATCATCTGAAAAAAAATGTCAAAAACAAAGCTAGAGTTGAGGGCTCCAAATGTAATGCTTATTTAGTTGAGGAAGCTAGTACGTTTTGTGGACATTATTTTAAGCCTCATGTATGCGTACAAGGCGAGACAAGTTCCTCATAACGACGATGGGGGAGGAACAAGTGGTGCGGATGGGAACTTGTCAATTTTTACATATCCAGGACGGACATCTGGACGTGCAGCAAGACAAATGCTAACAGAGGAGGAAATTGATGCTACACATGGGTACATTTTATTGAACTGTCAGGAGGTTCTTGCATTCGTACAGTGAGTTGCACAACTCGTATGCTCCATTGCAGGTATTATTGTGTTGAACGTTTCTGATTGGTGTCATGTCATATGCAGCTTATACGAGGCATTGTTGCACGAGGTAATGCCTGGTATCACACAGGATGACATGAATAACGAAGTTGGAAAACAATTCCCTCGATGGTTCGCACGATATGTAAGTTCTCACTTTAAACTATTCCTATTGTTAGCCACCATGTTAACATGTTCCGATGACATTGTACCCTTTCCTTTGCTACTTCCTGTTACATAGGCTGCGGAGAATCCAATACAGAACAAGTTCATATTTGATCTTGCGAAGGGAACTCTGCGAACTGTTAACTCGTATCCGGTGTATTTCCTGAATGGATATATGGTGATTGCTGTCGCCTGCAACCAAATATAAAAAGAAACCAACTTCCTGCAACACAAATTAATGTAGAAGTGGAAAGTAGGGATCGTTCCCACGAGGAATTAAGACGTTAGTAGTTACGCAATAAAAAGAACAAGGGGATTTTGTGATTGTGAATCAAACAGAATTTAATTGAAAATTAGAATTGAAAAATAACTGAAAACGAACTAATGAGAATTTAACAATCAATAGAAATAATTCTTGGTTTCCGGTCTCCTTCGTTATTGAACTTGCGTTGATCATTGACACTAAAAATAACCAATTTATTAATTCAGCATTCGTCGTGGTAAATTTCTCTACCTATTTTCTCTTATGCTTAGTTAACCAAAACATGTATTTGAATTAACCCTTATTAATTAATAACTTGGATACGATCTCAGATTTAATTAATTAATAGCTTTAGGAATCAAGAAAATCGACGAACTAGACAACATACATACGATGTACATTTAGCCTAGACAATTATTTTTCCTAGAACCATGTCCCTAACGTAGTAGACAAAAATCCTAGTCGCTACCTTTTGATTAAAAGAATTGAACGTCAACCTTTTTAATCTAGCGATTGATTGAATAAAAACACAAACTAGTTGTGCACCTAGCTGTCAAATTAAACAATCAAATAATAACCCAGAAAAATAATTGAAACTTGACTAATAACTTGATTGAAACACAGAACAAAAGTCTCACAACATGCAAGGTTCAATAAATAAGATTACGGAAACCAAGAAATAAAGTTTAGTTACCAAACATCATAGTTTTCCTATCTAATCCGACTATCATTAGTGTTGAGACTGTCTCTACCATCTTTCCTTGTTTGCTATCTGCCGCAATCTTCTTTACTGTTGCGTTCCCTAAATCAGACACAGCCTTCTTATTTTGTTCAGCTTTTTCCTTCCTGATCACTGTAGATGACGGGACAAATAAAGGTTAGAGTGTTTATGGTCTTCCCTCTATTTGTCGCCGCCCTTTTTTCTATTCCTCCTCACTGTTGCGTTATTTCCTAAAATAAAGGCCTCTCTTCCATTCTCTATGTCAGCCCTTCTTTTATGCCTGAAAACGACGCCACTTCCTTTTGATGATTTTGACAATTAAAATTCCAAAGCCTCTTGCCTTTGTTGAGTGATTTTATTCAATTAAAAACCTCCTCCTTTTATTTCATGTCAGCCCTCACTTTCATCTTTAACGTCAACGTTTTGTGTTGTGGTTTTTACACTTGTGCTACATCGTTTTTGTATTTTTCCACCTGCTGCATTTTATGTTTCTGGTTGTTGCACGAGGCCACGTCTAATTAGGGTCAACGTCTAGCTCAGCTCTTTTTATCCCAAAATTGTTACGGTTCTTTCTATTTGCCTCCAAAATCCACCTTGACATAAAACAAGATTAATTCCTATTAAGTATAACTTCAAACCTCCAGAATAAAGAAAATTAACACACAAAAAGATAGAAAATAAAGACACTAACAAACTCCCCCACACTTAACCTTTTGCTCGCCCTCGAGCAAATTAAACATGACCATCAAATTCTATTAATTGGTTTTCAAAGAAAATAAACGCATGCAATCAATCAAACTTTGGCCAGTCAAATGTCAAGCTATCACACACATCATGATTAGTTTTTATCGGTGCACATAAACAAACTCAACTTATGAAACTATCATTCAAAGGTAAGCATAAACTCATAATGGATTTTCCTCATGGAATTCACTCATTTCACTCAAGTGTTTATGGGTTGTGTTTCGCTCAAAAACTCCCTATAGAAAATCACACTACCATAGGCTTGCAAATACACCAATTTTCTTCTACAGTGATTACATGGTAAAATAGATCAAAAGGACTTTATTTGAGGTTGTAATGGGGCTAAGGTTAGGGTGAGTTAAAAGGATTTAGAAGGATTCTTCACAAGCAGTCATAAAGTACTAAATATACCAAGGGACAACAAAATGTAATTCTGAGAATTGTATGAAAATAAACCAACTACTCAGATTTTGTTATTGCTACTAAAGATAAATAATAAAATAAATAAAAATGAAAATAAAAACATAAATGAAAATAAATCTTGAGGTGCCTCTCAAGAGCGCTTCTTTAACGTCATTTTAGCTAGACGAAAAAACCATTATCTCACTTTCGAGTAAAGCTGGTCAACCAAATTTCAATTTCTTCCATGACTTGACTGTAAATTCTCATAATACGGTTTCAATCGGTGTCCATTAACTTTAAACACTTTAAAAGTGTCCAAACTCTGAATTTCAACTGCACCATGTGAGAAAACATTAGTAACAACAAATGGACCTATCCAACGAGATCGTAATTTCCCAGGAAAGAGCTTTAATTTAGAGTGATAAAGAAGAACCTTTTGACCTATGGAAAATTCTTTTCTGATTAAGGTTTTGTCATGAAAGGCCTTAGTCTTTTCTTTATAAATTTTCTCACTCTCGTAAGCTTCATTACGTATCTCTTCCAGCTCTTGTAATTGTAATTTCCGATTAATCCCAACCTCAGTTAGATTCAAATTGCATTGTTTGACAGCCCAGTAAGTTTTATGTTCCAATTCTACAGGTAAATGACAAGGTTTTCCGAATACTAACTTGTATGGTGACATACCAATAGGAGTTTTATATGTTGTCCTGTATGCCCATAGCGCGTCGTCTAAGCACAAACTCCAATCCTTCCTATTAGGATTTACCACTTTCTCCAAAATTGATTTGATTTCCCTGTTAGAAACTTCGTCTTGTCCACTTGTTTGGGGGTGGTATGCTGTTGAAGTTCGATGTGTAACACCATATTTTCTCAGTAAGGCCTCAAAAATTCGATTACAAAAATGAGTTCCGCGGTCACTGATTATTGCTTTAGGCACTCTAAACCTGACAAAAATATGAGATTTAACAAAATCAACAACCACTTTAGAATTATCAGTATGAGTAGCCTTAGCTTTAACCCATTTTGAAACATAATCCACAGCAACGAGAATATACGTCTTACCAAAAGATGAAGGAAAAGGGCTCATAAAATCAATTCCCCACATCAAAAATTTCACATACTAGGATATTAAGTGAGTGGCATTTGGTCTCTTGGTCTAGACCACGTTCTTTGACATCGATCACAAGACTTGCAAAATATGTAAGCATCATAAAGCAGTTTAGGCCAAAATAAACCACATTCAAGCACTTTACGGGCTGTCCTTTTAGGACCAAAGTGTCCACCACATGCAAAAGAATGGAAAAAATTCAATATAGAAGGGATCTCATCATCAGATACACATCACCTAATAATTTGATCAGAACAATATTTCCACAGATGTGGCTCATCCCATGCATAATATTTATCCTCTCTTTTGATTTTTTTCTTTTTCAGCTCGTGATAAAGTACTAGGTAAAGACTTGGTAATAAGAAAATTGACAATGTCAGCATACCAAGGTGTTACCTGTTGTGTGGCAAAAAGATGTTCATCTGGAAATTCATCTTTCAGTTGTCGAAGTTGTGTCTAAGCGGATCGACTAAGATGATCTGCAACCAGATTTTACATTTCCCTTTTGTCCGTATCTCCACATCAAATTCTTGTAGATGGGATCCAACGAATAAGGCGTGGCTTTGCTTCCTTTTTAGACAACAAGTGCTTCAATGCAGCATGATCGGAATAAACTATAACATGTGTGCCCAACAAATATGAACGAAACTTCTCTAGCCCAAAAACAACTGCCAATAATTCTTTTTCTGTTGTTGAATAGTTTTTCTGGGCATCGTTTAGCATCATCGAAGCATAGTAAATCACATGCGGTGCTCTATCCATCCTTTGCCCCAAAACAACACCTAACGCATAGTCGCTTGCATCGCACATCATCTCAAATGGAAGACTCCAATCTGGGGGCCGGATTATTGGAGGAGAAATTAGCTTCTCTTTTAATTCATCAAATGCTTTCCTACATGCTTCGTCAAACTTGAACTCCACATCTTTTTGAAGTAACATGCATAAAGGTAGAGTGATCTTCGAAAAATTTTTGATAAAGCGTCGATAGAAACCTGCATGTCCAAGAAAAGAACGAACTTCCCGTACACTTACGGGGTAAGGAAGAGATTTAATGATTTCTATCTTAGCCTTATCAACCTCAATTCCTTTAGAAGACACTACATGACCTAAGATTATCAATTGATCAACCATAAAATGGCATTTTTCATAATTCAGAATCAAATTACTTTCAATGCAACGTTTCAAAAAATTTTCAAGGTTAATCAAACAAGTATCAAAAGACTCACCATAAACTGTAAAGTCATCCATAAAGACTTCAATCTGAGTCATCCACATAATCAGAAAAAATACTTACCATACAGATTGGAGCGTGGCGGTGCATTACATAGTCCAAAAGGCATTCTTTGAGTACGCAAAGGTGCCAAAAGGACATGAAAGTAGTTTTTCTTGATCTCCGTCTGACAAAATTTGATGATAACCTGAGTAACCATCTAAACAACAATAATGAGTTTTCCTTGCAAGTTTTTCAAGCATTTGATCAATAAAAGGAAGTGGAAAATGATCTTTACGAGTAACAAAATTTAATTTTCGGTAATCGATACAAACCCTCCACCCATTTTGCACACGGGTGGGTACCAATTCACCTAACGTGTTCTCCACCACGATTACTCCAGTCTTCTTAGGAACCACTTGTACTGGACTTACCCATTTACTGTCTGAAATTGGATAGATTATTCCAGCATCGAGGAGCTTCAAAATCTCCTTCTTGACTACCTCCATCATTGGTGGGTTCAATCTTCTTTGAGGTTGTCTTGTTTCCTTAGCTCCATCTTCCAATAGAATTCGGTGCATACAAATTGATGGGCTAATTCCTTTCAGATCTTCCACAGTCCATCCAAAAGCATCTTTATAATTTTTCAACATACCCAATAATTGTGTTTCCTGCAAAGATGTTAGTGTGCTTGAAATAATGATAGGAAGAGTTTCATGCTCACCTAAATACACATATTTCAAGTTACTTGGAAGAGCCTTCAACTCCAATTTTGGTGGCTGTATGAGAGATGGTAACAACTTCGAATTATTTCTATTTAGTTCCAGAAAACTTACCTGTTCCTCCATGAATTTGCTCCGCTCTAACATCTGGATAGTGGTATCCAGGTCTTCAGGAATGGCAAGAAAATCGGCTAGTGTTTTTCCTTCCTGCATATCCAAGCTATTTTCCAATGTAGTCCATAATTTATCTGGTCCATCTAAACGAAATGTTGCCTACACTAAAGTATTAAGAAAACTCACAGAAACAAAAGATTGATCATCATTAGGAAATTTCATGGCATCATAAATATTGAACTTAATCACATCACCATCAAACTCCATAGTTAAAGACCCATCATAGACATCAATTTTTGTTCTGGAAGTTTTCAAAAATGGTCTTCCCAATAAAATTGGGACTGAAGTGGATGACTCTTCATTACCCATCTGTAAGACATAAAAGTCAGCAGGAAAAAGCATATTATCAACTTGAACTAAGACATCCTCAAGAACACCTTTCGGATAGGCATTAGATCGATCGGCAAGTTGGATTATGACACCAGTTTCTTTTAAAGGCCCCATATTCAAAGATTCATAAATAGATTGAGGCATAACATTAATCGAAGCACCTAAATCCAACAATGCTTTCTCAATTTTCAGATTATCTATTTTACAAGGAATTGTGAACGTTCCTGGATCTGGACATTTAGGAGGCAACTTCTTTTGGAACATAGCAGAAACATTCTCACCCAGTCGCACCTTTTCATTGCCACTTAACTTCCTCTTTGAGGTACAAAGTTCCTTAAGAAATTTTGCATAACGAGGAATTTGACTAATAGCATCAAGCAAAGGAATATTTACCTGTACCTTGCAAAAATTTTCCAAAATTTCTTTCTGTTGTTCCTCCTTCTTCTGCTTGGCAAAACGACTTGGAAAAGGAGGTTGTACACTGAACTTAGGCATGACAATGCAAGAATCACCCTCCTTTTTCTCTTGTGTCTGCTTTGGAAATTCTTTCTCTACTTCTTCTTCAACCTCTCGCTTAGAAACCTTGGGGGTAGGTTCCTTTAACTCTTTACCACTTCGAAGTGTGATAGCACAAGCATTCTTCTTTGGATTCATCTCAGGTTGAGAAGGGAGCTTTCCTGAATCTTGTGCCTCCAACCTATTGATGGCAATCGCCATTTAGCTCATTTGAGTCTCAAGATTCTGTATGTTGTCTTGTGTATCTTGCTGAAATTTCATGGAATTATGTTGAAAGTTTACAGTATTCGTGGCCAATGTCTTGACTATGTCCTCCAAAGAACTATTTGCACCAGAACTTTGTCCCATTTGCTGCTGCTGTCTAGGCACATAAGGTTGTTTATATGGCTGAAAATTAGAACTTACTTGTTGTCCCTGATTGTTGCCATAACGGAGATTTGGATGGTCTCGCCAACCCGGATTATATGTGTTTGAAAATGGGTCATACTTCCTCTGAGGTTGTCCCAAATAACCACCCACTAGCTTGGCCTCTTCAACATGGTCTTCTTGTAGTGTAGGACACATATCTGTCAGATGACCAACCATAGAACAAATTCCACAAGTTTTAACTTCTTCTTTCCGTGATACCGCAAGTTGACGCACCAAAGAAGTCAAATCATCTAATCTTCTTTCCAACGACGAAACACCCATCTCATTAACATGTCTTGAACCATAATCATTGCGAGCTCTAAATTGTTGAGAATTAGAAGCCATAGTTGAGATCAAATCCCATGCAGTTGCTGGTGTTTTATCAACTAGTGCTCCTCCACTTGCAACGTCTATCATACTCCTCTCAGTCGGTGAAAGGCCTTCATAGAAGTATTGAATTAACAGTTGCTCGCTGATTTGATGGTGGGGGCAACTTGCACACAACTTCTTAAATCTCTCCCAATATTCATATAATGACTCCCTGATGTTTTGTCGAATGCCACAAATTTCTTTTCTGATATTGGCGACCCTGGCAGCTGGGAAAAATTTTTCCAAAAATAACTTCTTCATCTCTGCCCATGTTCTAATACTTCCAGCAGGTAAATAATATAACCAATCTTGAGCGTCGTCTTTCAAAGAAAAAGGAAAAGCCCTCAGCTTTATCTGCTCTTTAGTGACATTTGTAGGTTTCATCCCCATACAGACAACATAAAACTCCTTCAAGTGCTTATAAGGATCTTCTCCCAATGTACCTCGAAAAGTGGGTAACAAGTGAATCAATCCCGATTTCAGCTCAAAAGTGTTGTTATCACCCAAATTCAGAAAAGTAATGCAATGAGACTGTCGATCCTCAGCTGGAGCATCCAGTTGGCGTAAAGTACTATTTTCATCCATGTTTCTTTCCCTTTTTTGTTCTTCTCTCAATACTTGTCGTCTCTCTTTCGTCTACTTTCTTAATGCCTTTGCTGTTTTCTCAATTTCAGGATTGTACTGCAAACTTTCAGACTGATTCGAACGCGTAACGTACATAAACTGTCAAAAATTCCCCGGCAACGACGCCAAAATTTGGTGATTGCTGTCGCCTGCAACCAAATATAAAAAGAAACCAACTTCCTGCAACACAAATTAATGTAGAAGTGGAAAGTAGGGATCGTTCCCACAAGGAATTAAGACGTTAGTAGTTACGCAATAAAAAGAACAAGGGGATTTTGTGATTGTGAATCAAATGAATTTAATTGAAAATTAGAATTGAAAATAAGCAAAACGAACTAATGAGAATTTAACAATCAATAGAAATAATTCTTGGTTTCGGTCTCCTTCGTTATTGAACTTCGTTGATCATTGACACTAAAAATAACCAATTTATTAATTGAAGATTAAATCGTGGTAAATTTCTCTACCTATTTTCTCTTATGCTTAGTTAACCAAAACATGTATTTGAATTAACCCTTATTAATTAATAACTCGGATACGATCTCGATTTAATTAATTAATAGCTTTAGGAATCAAGAAAATCGACGAACTAGACAACATACATACGATGTATATTTAGCCTAGACAATTATTTTTCCTAGAACCATGTCCCTAACGTAGTAGACAAAAATCCTAGTCGCTACCTTTTGATTAAAAGAATTGAACGTCAACCTTTTTAATTTAGCGATTGATTGAATAAAAACACAAACTAGTTGCGCACCTAGCTGTCAAATTAAACAATCAAATAATGACCCAGAAAAATAATTGAAACTTGACTAATAACTTGATTGAAACACAGAACAAAAGTCTCACAACATGCAAGGTTCAATAACTAGGATTACGGAAACCAAGAAATAAAGTTTAGTTACAAAACATCATAGTTTTCCTATCTAATCCGACTATCATTGGTGTTGAGACTGTCTCTGCCATCTTTCCTTGTTTGCTATTTTCCGCAATCTTCTTTACTATTGCGTTCCCTAAATCAGACGTAGCCTTCTTATTTTGTTCAGCTTTTTCCTTCCTGATCACTGTAGATGACAGGACAAATAAAGGTTAGAGTGTTTATGGTCTTCCCTCTATTTGTCGCCGCCCTTTTTTCTATTCCTCCTCACTGTTGCTTTATTTCCCAAAATAAAAGCCTCTCTTCCATTCTCCATGTCAGCCCTTATTTTATGCTTGAAAAAGACGCCACTTCCTTTTGATGATTTTGACAATTAAAATTCCAAAGCCTCTTGCCTTTGTTGCGTGAGTTTCTTCAATTAAAAACCTCCTCCTTTTATTTCATGTCAGCCCTCACTTTCATCTTTAACGTCAACATTTTGTGCTGTGGTTTTTACACTTGTGCTACATCGTTTTTGTATTTTTCCACCTGCTGCATTTTATGTTTCTGATTGTTGCACGAGGCCACGTCTAATTAGGGTCAATGTCTAACTCAGCTCTTTTTATCCCAAAATTGTTGCAGTTCTTTCTATTTGCCTAAAAAATCCACCTTGACATAAAACAAGATTAATTCCTATTAAGTATAACTTCAAACCTCCAGAATAAAGAAAATCAACACATAAAAAGATAGAAAATAAAGACACTAACAATATAAATACCATACAGAGTCGCATGGACATACCATGTCAAGCATGAACAGTGGGGTTTCGATACTGGGGAGAATTGATGGACTATTATGGGAAAATAATTGAAATACTTGAAGTTGAGTACCTGCGTTGCCAATTAAGCGATGTGTGATATTTAATTGGATTGGTATGACCGACACCAAACGTTGGAACAAAAGTGCATAACCGATACAATGTCATTGAAATCAACTTAGTGAGCGGTTGAGACAATTTGAACCATTCATCTTGGCTATGCAAGCAAGGCAGTGTGTTATGTCCCTTTTCCAAGCTTACGGCGTGATAAGGCGGATTGGTTGGCGATGTGCAAAGTTAAACCTGGGGGCGTTTGAATCCTATACAAGCGTAGGAGAGAAATGATAGTGAAGCGTTCAAGAAGACGTGGCTTCTATTCATGATACAATAACGTGTGACGACCACGGAACCTTTGCACGATCCTTCTAACGCTTATGTTGATATTTCATCGTGAGAGTCCGGCGAGGGTAACAATGGATCTCAACAAGAGGAAGAGTTTGATTCTTATTCTTCCGACGAGGAAGATGATTGTAATTACATTTAAGTTCTGATAGCAATTAATATGTCTTTGTAATAGATTATTTACTGTACCAAATACAGTATTCCTTTTAATCATTGCAATTCTTATTCAAGGGATGTCGATGTGGCGAATGGTTCCCGACGGTAATAATTCTTTCCGTTGGGAGGAATGTGGAAAATTTGTCCCATCCTGGAATAACCATTGCGAGATTCAGCGTATGAAAGCACTCGATTCGTTTGCCATCCATGACCGATCTTCTACTGAAGGTGTTTGCTATGATTATTAAATACGTGTTCTTATTTTGTACAACTTATTTCCTTATTTTAAGTTCCCATAACATAATAGTAATGTGATGGTTTTAACTTCATGTTGCTCAAAGCGTCCAGTATTCTCAACGATGAAATTAGTGCCAGTAGAGGCCAGAGCCATGACACTACGACATATGACCGGTATGACAAATCAGTTGTTGTTCCCCCTTGTAGTAGTTCATCCGGACAATTCGTCCTCTATACCAAGAGCGATGAAACATTTACAATTTCCTCGCGTAGTATGGCTATAGCGAAAACGTTATTGAGAGAAAGTGTCCAAAGGCCTTCACCTGGTGGGAAAAGTCTGACTGTTTCTTGAGCTTCGTTTGAACGTGCCAGGACGCTTATTGGAAATTCAGAACTGGGGGACTCATTTACTTATACGGACTCTCATGTCACATGGAATCTGACGGAATAATTTACTCATGCATGACATAATTCGGCAAAGTTGAAAAGATGTTTGTTGTTGTATATGTTTGAATCTGGTAAACACAGTCATAATTATATAATTGTTGACGTTGATTTGTTGTTGTTAACTTGTTTGTTAACTTTCAATGACATTGGCTTATATGTAAATAACTTCATTAAACGATTGCTCTTAAGATTGTTATATTTGTACAGAATTCGATAAATTTTGTATTACATTCATTGAGATTAGTGTTGGTTCGCGTACGGTCCGAGTATTCACAATACACTGCAGAAAAAGACCATACAACAACATGAGTATAATCGAAAACACGAAGGACTAAAAAAAATACCTTATTTTCGTGGGTGGATTGCTTCTTTTCGATTCCAAGACCTTTGCGAATCGCTAATGCCTCTACCGGTATCCTTGCGAGCATGCACGATCAAGACTCACGGTTTGGAGTGTGCTAGCAGAATCTGAAAACCTTTACGGGCCATGCGATCTTTCTCTTGGATGGCGGCTAGGGTTTCACGACAATTGTGTCGTTAACCTAATGAGACCTAAGTTTCTCTATTTATAGAGAAATCCTAATCTCATTCAGGCCCTATTAAGTTTCGCCCATTATATCATATATAATAAAAGCCCAAATAACTTAATTAAATCTAGCCCAATAAATATATCTAAATATATTTATTCAACACCTAATAAATTAGGCCCAAGAGAATAAGCCGGATCACATCACTCTTTGTGTGCGATACAGCAGGCTCGTTTGATGTTGGCAATGGGCTTGATTACACTTCAATGCCCATAAGTCATAAGCGGCCTCTAGCAAGACATTATGACTACCCAATTCAAATGAGGATCGATAATCCGATTTAACTCAGAATCATGGTTATAAGCTCGGTCCTTTTGTAACACGATATCAAGATTAATCCAAGGCATGGTACATGTCAACCTTTGATTAATCATAGTTTCTTGATCCCTAAGTTGGTGATTATAACAAATGACATTGATGACTCTTCATCAATTCATTTGAGCACGATCCATTCATTTCTTCATCACACTTGTCAAGAGGCCCAATGATATCTCTCATTTAAGAGAAATTACAAATCCCATCTACGTCATTCACATCCCTCCGCATGATTCATTTAGTATCCAACATAAGACTATATGTTATTCGGTTAAAAATAACTTAGTTTAATATCAAAACACTAAATTCCTTATGTAGGGAACCATGATGACTTCAGTCGAAGGACTAAGTCAAACCATATAAAGAATCACTAATGACATGAAACCATGTAGTATTCTTTATGTGGGTCGGTCAATATATGTTTTCTAACATATATCTATGTTTCGATTTGATATCTCATATCCATGATCAGAAAAGCGTGATCATCAATCGAACACATACTAGTCTTAATTCATTATTGTTCCACCAATAATGATCGACCAGGACGATCTAGAATAGTGTTATAACGCTTTATGGTTTTACTATCAAGTCACATACTTGATAACATAAGTCTAATACTATTCATGGAATGTAAATCACATTACATGAAATACATGCATATATGAAGGAATACCTCATAATATATCATTAACAAGTCATAATGTTAATACATGAATCACAAATATCCATTAGCCTAGGGCATACTACTAACAATCTCCCACTTGCACAGACCAGTCTAATCACCGATATCTAATACCCATAGACCTCGTATGACTCTCATGTTTAGGTGTGGAAGAGGCTTAGTAAGTGGATCGGCAATGTTGTCATCTGTGCCCACTTTGCATATCTTCACGTCTCCTCTTCTAATGATCTCTCTGATCAAATGGAAACGTCTGAGTATGTGTTTGGATCTATGATGCGAGCTTGGTTCCTTAGCCTCGTGCTATAGCCCCATTATTATCACAATAAAGGTCTATAGGACTTGCAATGCTAGAACAACTCCAAGTTCGATAATGAACTTACGATCCATACTGACTTCCTTAGCGCATCTCGAGGCAAACAATGTACTCGACTTCGGTTGTAGAATCAACAATGACGTCTTGCTTTGAACTTTTCCAGCTCACTGCACCTCCATTCAAACATAACACAAAACCTGATTGCGATCTGAAATCATCTATGTCAGACTGAAAACCAACATCAGTGTAACCATTTACAACTAGCTCTCCTTCAAGTCCTCCATAGACTAGGAACATATCCTTAATTAGTTCTTCTCAAGTACTTAAGGATGTTCTTAACTGCTATCCAGTGACTCTCACCATAATTAGATTGGTATCTACTTGTTATGCTCATAGCATATGAGACATCTGGTCGAGTACATAACATGGCATACATGATAGATCCAATTGCAGATGCATATGGAATCTTACTCATGCGCTCAAGCTCCTTATCTGAAGTAGGACAATCCTTCTTATAAAGCTTGATTCCATGTGACATAGGTAAGAATCCTCTCTTGGAATCTTGCATACTGAACCTTTTCAGTACCTTATCTATGTATGTACTCTGACTTAGACCTATGAGCTTTCTTGATCTATCTCTATAGATCTTTAATGCCTAAAATATAGGCAGCCTCGCCTAAGTCTTTCATTGAGAAGCGTTTCCTTAACCAAATCTTGACACTCTGTAAGGTTGGAATATCGTTTCTAATGAGCAGTATGTCATCAACATATAAAGCTAAAAAGACAACAGCACTCCCACTAACCTTTTTGTAAACACAAGGTTCATCTTCATTCTTGATGAATCCAAACTCTTTGACAATTTCATCAAAACGAAGATTCCAGCTTCTTGATGCTTGCTTCAATCCATAAATGGATCTTTGAAGCTTGCACACCTTTCCCGAATTCTTAGGATGGACAAAACCCTCAGACTGTATCATATATACATCCTCAAGTAAGTTTCCATTAAGGAAAGCCGCTTTTGACATCCATTTGCCACATCTCATAATCGTAGTATGCAGCTATGGCAATAAAATTCTAATGGATTTGATCATGACCACCGGAGAAAATGTCTCATCATAATCAATTCCATGAACTTGTCGATAACCTTTAACAACAAGTCTTGCTTTATAAGTGTGCACATTTCTATCCATGTCGAGTTTATTTTTGAAAACCCATTTGCATCCAATGGTCTTCAAGCCATCGACGGATCAATCAAAGTCCAAACTTGATTGTCATACATGGATTGCATCTCTGCTTTCATGGCCTCAACCATTTAGCGATTACGGACTTTCCATAACTTCTTGATAGGTTGTGGGCTCATTATGATCGATGAGCATCACATTATCATCATCGATAAGAAATCCATATCTCTCGGGCTCATGGCGAATCCTATCAGATTACGTAGGCCTTGTGTTGTTGAAGACGCTCATCAACATTGTGAGCTCGCTTCAATCTCCTTTTCAGCTCAATGTCATTTTGTGAAACTTGAATTTCTTGAGTTGTACTTTACTCCCCTGTTTCCTTTGGAAACAAATTTCTTCTCTAAGAAGAAACCATTTCGAGCAACAAACACTTTGTTCTCTCGATGGGATGTAAAGTAATATCCTTTAGTTTCCTTAGGATATCCCACAAAATAACATTTTTAGATTTGGGTGCCAACTTGTCAAGAATTGGACGCTCACATAAGCCTCACAACCCCAAATCTTTAGAAAAGATAAATTGGGATGCTTCCAGTCCATATCTCATAAGGTGTCTTTTCTGACCTTTGAAGGAATACGGTTCAATATGAATGTTGCGGTTTCTAAGCATAGCCCCGAAGTATTTTGGAAGATCGGTTTGACTCATCATTGATCGAACCATATCTAATAGAGTTCGATTTCTCCTTTCAGAAACACCATTCCATTGAGGAGTTCCTGGAGGAGTCAATTGTGAAACAATTTCACAATCCTTAAGATAATCGTCAAACTCTTGGCTTAAATATTCACCACCTCGATCAGATCGAAGGATTTTAATATTCTTGCCAAGTTGATTTTGTACTTCATTCTTATACTCTTTGAACTTTTCAAAAGATTCAGATTTGTACTTCATTAAATAGACATACCCATATCTACTGAAGTCATCTGAAAAAGTAATGAAATACAAATAACCTCTCTTTCAGCTCTTCCAAATGGAGTTTGCAGTTCCTTTTCCAATGACCAGGTTCATTGCAGTGAAAGCAAACTCCCTCCTTGGGTGCCTTTAGTCTTAGCTTTAGGCTTGGGCTTGGACTTGGACTTGGGTACTTTACCTTGTTCTTTGCTATGCCCTTCCTTTTGAAAACCTTTCCCTTTTGAACCACGAGAACTTCATTGGTGGTCTTAACCTTTCCCTTTAAGTTCTCTTCAGCAGTTTTCAGCATCCCATGCAATTCATCAATGGACTTCTCCATATTATGCATGTTGTAGTTAAGAATGAACTAATCATATTTATTAGTCAAAAATGATAGAATAGGATCAGTTGCCAATTCTTGACTAACAGGTGCACCTAATTTCTCAAGATGATGAATGTAACTCTTCATCTTGAGAACATGAGCACTCACGGGTGTGCCAGGAGTCATCTTGCATGAATTCAATGCCTTAGTGGTTCTAAACCTCTCTTGGCGTGCTTGCTCTTGAAACATAGCTTTCAGTTGAGCAAGCATGTCATAGGCCTCCATTTCCTCTAAATCCTTCTGAAGGTCAGAGATCATGGCGCCTAACATAAGGCATGACACATCCGTAGAGTCATTGATATGCTTCATGTAAGCATCCTTTTGAGCCTTAGTGCGTTTGCTGGTGGTTCCTCGAGGATGGGTTCTTCTAAGACATAAAGTTTTCTTTCTTGCTTGAGAACAATTCTCAAGTTCCTATACCAATCTAGGAAATTTGTTCCACTAAGCTTTTCTTTTCTAAGATAGATCGCATAGAAAGGTTTGTGGATGGAGTAGCCATAATCTACAAAAATTATGCAACAAGGTCAACATTCATATATTATGAGGTATTAGCTCCCACTCAAATAAATAACCCTCAATTGACGAATGGGAGAAGAAGATCCATATTTCACTAAGTCCTAAGAAAGCTTTGGCTTAACACTCAAGACTTAGTTATTTAGGTAGAAAACTCTTTTCAATTACATCACATGTAACTCTTGATGGGCTTATGTTAAAATACATCTTATGTATGTCTTGCATGTATGTATAAACCCAATCTTATGCCTTAAGCCCAAAACCGTTTTGATAGCTTAGTCAAGTTTAACCATACTTTACCTATGAATAGCACCATTATTCAAATGTCTTCCCTAGATGATCCCTACATGCCTTGCTTTGAAAAAACCCACATAAGGATAAGCTAGAGATAAACATTGGTAAAGATTTATGGAAGGCATATAAACTTGAAATTATCATGAGGGTAATTCGGTTACTAATCCTATTAGTAAGGGTGTTTGTACTATGCTAGTTCTAATCTTATACTACAACATACTTGAGTATATATATATTAGAAGCATAGAATAGTAATTTACACATGAATATAAATATTCAAAATAAATAAACACATGTAAAACCACCCAAAATATATGACACATAGCGAACTAACACGCATGTGAACACGGCGGTCCCGCTTAGCCAGTTAAGGCGGGGTCAAGGGAAGTACCCCACTGCGGGAGTGTGGACAGCGCCCCGAACCGAAAAAATTAATTATGAATCAATATAATTATTAATCTTAATCAAATTAAGAAAAATAATTATCTTTGGAATTGTTTTGTTTTTTTTTAATTTTAAAACAATTTTAAAATTATGTTTAGAATTTAATTAAATTAAGAATACATTATTCCTAATTTAATTATTCCCTTTTTAAGTTTATGTCATACTTAAACTTATTACCAAACAAAACCCATTCCTAAACCTATTGCCAAACACCTCTTTTCTTCAACTTAAGAAACCCCAAAATTAAAGAAGAGTAGCTTGCCGCCGCACCCATGCCTCTTCTCCACCTTCTTATTCATTTTGTGGCTATTAGGATATTATCCTTGAATCCATTTTAATGAACAGTGCACAAATAAATAAAGATGGGACAAAACTATTCATCGATGGGACAAATAAATAAAGATGAATGTCCATCTTTACCATCCACGTGCCTTTCTTCTACCTGGGCAAGACCACTTAGGCCATTTGGATGAACAAAACTATTGTTCATCGATGGGACAAATAAAAGTGTCTTTGCATTCTTATTCATCTAATGAATTTCGTGAAAATCTTGGTAAGGCTCCAGCATCTCCTCGCCACGCACGCATGCGACAAGCCCCTGCATCGCTCCTCTTGGTTTCTTATTCCACGACCCGAGCCAAGACGCTTCACTCCCACGCTTTCTCCAATGAAGCGTCAGACGTCACCGTCTATGCAAGCCATTCTCATCCAAGAACCGAGAGTACTCATACGGATCTTGGGATTTGCGAAGGTGAAGCGTGGAAGACTCACAAAATCAAATCTGGTTTGCTCGGAACAATTTTGGGTTTTGAAGGAGGAGTAATCCACGTCTTTCTTAATACCCAATCGAATCTCATTCGATTTTTTCTTCTAAATTTCGAGAACAATTTCGAGATCGTATAAAAGCAATAAGCGTAGAAGCGAACAAACATTTATTTGCAGATAAGCAAAAAATGTAATGCGTTTCCAAAACACCAGAAATTAGAACAAAAGCTGAAACGCAATTCCAGATTTTTATCAAGAATCAGATCATATCTAATGTTCAATTCCAAATTTTTCGATCAATAACAATCCGAAAACAATATGCATGAAAATAAATCATATTCGTATCATGCATCCAAAACTATGAGCACATGTAATCAAAACATGCATATTATCGATTATACAGAAGAACCTGTCTCTGATACCACTGTTGGTTCGCATACGGTCCGAATATTCACAATACACTGCGAAAAAAGACCATACAACAACATGAGTATAATCGAAAACATGAAGGACTAACGAAAATAACTTATTTTCGTGGGTGGATTGCTTCTTTTTCAGATTCCAAGACACTGCGAAACGCTAATGCCCTCTACCGGTATCCACACGAGCATGCACGATCTGGGCTGCGGCTGGAGTGTGCTAGCACGACCTGAAAACCTTTTTGGACGCCGCACGATCTTTCTCTTGGATGGCGGCTAGGGTTTCCTGACAATTGTGTCGTTAACCTAATGAGACCTAAGTTTCTCTATTTATAGAGAAATCCTAATCTCATTCAGGCCCTATTAAGTTTCGGCCCATTATATCATATATAATAAAAGCCCGACAACTTAATTAAATCTAGCCCAATAAATATATCTAAATATATTTATTGACACCTAATAAATTAGGCCCAAGAGAATAAGCCGGATCACATCACTCTTTGTGTGCGACCACAGAGGCTCATTTGATGTTGGCAATGGGCTTGATTACACTTTAAGGCCCATAAGTCATAAGCGGCCTCTAGCAAGACATTATGACTACCCAAATCAAATGAGGATCGATAATCCGATTTAACTTAATCATGGTTATAAGCTCATTCCTTTTGTAACACGATACCAAGATTAATCACAAGGCATGGTACATATCAACCTTTGATTAATCATAGTTTCTTGATCCCAAGTTGGTGATTATAACAAATGACATTGATGACTCTTCATCAATTCATTTGAGCAACCATGCATTTCTTGGTCACACTTGTCAAAAGGCCCAATGATATCTCTCTCATTTAAGAGAGGTACAAATCCCATCTCGTCATTCACATCCCTCCGCATGATTCATTTAGTATCAACATAAGACTATATGTTCTTGGTTAAAAATAACTTAGTCTAATATCAAAACACTAAATTCCTCATGTAAGGAACCATGATGACTTCAGTCAAAGGACTAAAGTCAAACCATATAAAGAATCACTAATGACATGAAACCATGTAGTATTCTTTATGTGGGTCGGTCCAATATATGTTCTCTAACATATATCTATGTTTCGATTTGATATCTCATATCCATGATCAAGTAAACGTGATCATCAATCGAACACATACTAGTCTTAATTCATTATTGTTCCACCAATAATGATCGACCAAGGACGATCTAGAATAGTGTTATAGCGCATGGTTTTACTATCAAGTCACATACTTGATAACATAAGTCTAATACTATTCATGGAATGTAAATCACATTACATGAAATACATGCATATATGAAGGAATACCTCATAATATATCATTAACAAGTCATAATGTTAATACATGAATCACAAATATCCATTAGCCTAGGGCACACTACTAACAATTAGTGTTTCAAACACTAAAGAGGCGTGTCGATAGCGATAAATGAAATGTTTCGAAGTGTATCGCATAGGCCAAGATACACTTAGATAGGGATAAAGGTTTAAATAGTGACCTTTATATGGTATGGTGAAGATAAAATTGGCAATTCAGGTTTAAAACCTAAAAGATGTTTCGGATCCAAATTGTTACATAGACAGGATTAGGAAATATTGTTAGGATCCGATATATGTGTTATTGATATTGAAAGTGACGATTTGCGAGTAATTATGATAAAATGGTAAGACAGTGTTGAGTTTGAAAAAGGTGAATAGTTAATTGATTGTATTGATTTCAGTTCATTGGCAGAAATTACTCGTGTAGCGAAATAAGTGGGAAACAGAAAATCAATGATCGAAAAGACTCCTCCGCCTTCCTGATCAGTCGTGTATGAAATTTTGAGGACGAAATTTTTTTTTGAAGGGGAGAATTGTAACATCCCGTCACCGATAGGAAGGTTATATTGGTAAATTGGGACGGGATAGGATTTTTACCGCATATTATTGACTGAACATTCATTTGGCCTATAATTTTAGAGGAATGGGTCTTTTGCACATGCACATATAGTTACATGCATTCATGACATTTTCCCGGCATTTGATTTTAAATTTGATATGAATTGTGATTTGTGAGATAATTAGATTTGATTATGATTATTGGGAATCTTGAAAGAATTGGGTTTGAAAATGTGAATAGGAGATGTTTTAGAGTGATCGTCAGTTGACGATGAACTTTAGGAAATTTTTCTGGAAATTAGGGAGAAAAAGTCCGGACGAAAATTTTCGAGTGATGATGATTGATGCATGGTGCTAGAATAATTGGTAAATGGCAATGGAAAATTTAGATATATGATATTGGAATTTAATATGTCGAGCTATTAAAATTTGGAGACAAATTGAATTTGGAAATGAATTGAAAGAGAAAGAGATTTAAATGTTTTCATGAGGAAAAGACAAGAGACTTAGGTGACTAACCTTTAAATATCTAAGGTTATAAGGGAAGAAGAAAGAAAAGTCTTCCTCCCTAGGGCAAATTTTCCTCTCCTTCGATCGATTCTTGGCTTGTTGCTTGATAGCTCCTTCTCCTTGTGTAAAGCCAAGCCTAAATCCTAAGGAAGATGATCTTTGGTGTGGTTCTGGGAGGAAACCGTTGGTGTTAAAGGTTTGGAGGATTTTCAGAAGATTTGAGGATTAATGCTTAATTGGTAAGTTAATGGGTTTAATGTTGTTGATTTGTTAGCTTAATGCATTCATGGGGTTATTTGTGAAAGATTGGGGTAGTTTTAGTTAAGTTATTACTTAATTTAGAGAGAGAAATGACAAAAAAACTGGCCGGAGAAGACGACCTGCGACTCGCACGTGGCGACGTGCACGAAGCCTCGCCGCGGCGAATCAATATTTAATTCGTCACGGCGAGCGGGAAGGAAGACGTCGCGGCTAGATCTAAAACGTTGGACACTGCGGCGAGCTCCTCTGGACGTCGCAGCGAGCTCGAGTTTTCCACGCCGCGACGAGTCCTCTCCTATGCGTCGCGGCGAGCCCCAAGGAGAACGTTCGTCGCGGCGAGCGTCATTACACGTCGTGGCGAGCGCCTACAAGATGCCGCGACGAATGGTTTGAGGTCGCGGCGAGGGATAATTTTATGATTTGATTTAATTTGGTTTTTGAGGCATAGCTAATGGTGTAGACCTCCAATTGAGGTGATGTTTGATTCGTTATAATCTAGAGAAAGAGGTCTACAATTGATGCGAAGGATGAATGTTTGAATTTAAGTTAGTAGAATCGTAATTAGTAAAAGAAAGTTAAGAATGTGATTGTATTTTAACCTAAGGATTGTTCTTGGTAATTGGGATAAAATTGTGAGGTCCCTAAATGTAAAGAAAAGGCTATTGGAATCTAGAACTAAGCATAAAAGGTGAATTTGATCTAGAGAATAGTGATATTGATTTTGAGGTCATATCCTAGTGGATATGACGTGATAAATTGACTGAATATTAGAATGCAATTGTTGGAGTTTAAGTAATATGTTATTATTGACCAATTGAGTGGAAAGTTAGAATTTGACAAAAGAAAGTGGAAATGGGAAATAGCTTTTTGGGAAAGTCATGAATAGGCATCGAACATCTTTTATTTAAGACATGTGCATCATTGAATTATTTTTGATTGTGCATTTAGTAATTGAAAAATTATTTGGATCATATAGAGCTCAGATGGATCGATATTCCACGGATCTTCTTTGGGACTTCAGTCAGAGCTCGGAGTATGGTGAGTAACCTAGTTGGTTCCTCAATCTTTATGTGTTTAATATTCTACATTGATGCCATGTGGAGATAATGGAAGGATATGTGTGTTTGATTGTGATTGATTTCGGACCATAGGTGTCCAAGAAATCTGAAACTTGATATTGAAGTGTTATTGTGTGTAATTGATTATAAATGTTTTACTAAAATAAACTGAAAATGTTCATGAGTGAAATACCGGACCGAAGGTCTGAAGGAATGGGAAATGGGACATTGAGCGTCTCTCGGCGTAAATGGAAATTGGGACATATGCATTCATGCATAATGGCATGTTCGAGATAATGATAGTTGTTGTCCGAGATGCCACTATACTGAACCGAGCCTCGAGCTCGAGGGGAGTTAGTGCATTCGAGGGCTCTCCTACTCCTGACGCGTCCACTTGAATCTCGATCCCGCATTATCGCTCGGTTACAACGTCGTAATAAACTGGAAAGTGTCACATGCGCATTTAATATACATATGATTGAGCATGGACTGTGTGAAAGGCTAAACGCCTTATAATTGGGAACTGATTGTATATGCATGAATTGAGAAAACCATCGATGATGGTTTCTCATTGAGTTCGCAAACTCACCCAAAATTGCAATTATTTTTCAGGGTTTGAAGAGTACCCTGTTAGTGAAACGGGATTATGATTACTACAAGCAAGGCAGAGTTTAAGGTCGGGATCAGTTTCACATCTGCATTAGTGTCATTACGTATTATTGTAGATTTGTATTTACGCAATTTTCGTGGAATAATCTTTGTAAATTTTAGAGGTTCCAAATTGATAAATGTTGTATGGAAATATGATTTCTTGGCTGTTCAGGAATAGTATTGGGCCCAATTTGACTCTGATTTTTGTGCTCGAATGGCCTAATTTCTGTGAGTGTCTTTTTAATGACTGAATCTCTTTATGATCGAAATTGATTTAGTATTAAAGTGGGCTCAAATTATTTACTGATATCTGCGCACTCGATTGTTTTTAAAAAGAAAAAAAATGGCTTTCTGTGTATTTGAACTGTTTTGACTGCTCTAGCATACCACCCTCGTGAGGCACGGGCTCGGGTATCACCATCGATATCGGGTTCGGGTCTTGCGGGAGTGGGATGCTACATCTTGTACCCCCAAGAACCTCTGTGTATACCGATATGGGTTCTTATTCCCGTATAGGTATAGTAGAAAGATCTAGATCCACTGAATCTAGCTGTATGAGTAGCAGGTACGTGACAACTGTAGTATCCATCCCGCTATTATCCGAAGAGTCAAAGGGCCCACCATCATCATAGTCACGGTATTCTAGAAACTTAGCTGTTTGTAATTCCACTATTCTGGTCCCTCTTTCTCTATAGTAAAATCTATAACCCTAAAGTTGTTGAGATATTTTACTAAATAGCAATGAAGGGAACGAGCATGCAATCTTTCTTTATATAGATTATCCTACCTCAGTAGGGAAGCCCTTTACACAAATGAGTGCAAGGCTGAATTTTTCAACTTCTAGATAAGTAGATTAGTCCTGCTCTGCATTGACTTCTTTAAGTCCTTTAGGGTGTAGTTATGCCTTTCAGCAACAAACCACTTTACTCAGAACTATTCGGCATAGTGAACTAAGTCACTATTCCAACTGACTCCATATATCTAGCAAGCGAACCTTTTAAAGTCCTAAAATATCATATTTGCTATGATATTCTCCTCCACGGTCAAATCTGACTATCTTGATGAATTTTCCCAACTAGTTCTCAACCTTCGGTCTTTAAGCAAAAACATATGACTTTGATAGGAATAATCATCAAGAAATGTCGAATACTTCGTAATGCACAATGCAATTGTATAAGGTCTCTAGAAATCTTTATGTATCGGACTCGATAAGTTAGAAGCAAGAGTTGACCTCGAGTGTCCTTACTAGTCAGCTTACCCTTGCAACGGTCAACACATGTTTCCAGATCATCTTAATCTAGAATTGAGAAATGCTTTCCTTAATCGATCTCTCAATCCTAGCTTTGGAAATGTGGCTTAAACTTTTATACCACACCATGTATGACTTCTCATTCATTAGGTCCTTCATACCTTATTTAGTTTGATACCACGAAGTATATATCTAATTCGGGGTAAGACACATTCTATACAAACCATATGAGAAGAAAGTTGTACCTTTATGTTTTGCATTAAATAGCAACTATACACCAAAAGTACTAAAGGCAAAACGTCAATCTCCATTGTCTTTAATTGATCAAAAGATCACATATAAAATGTGTCGTGTAAAACCTAATGAACCTTACTATAAAGTTAAGTACATATACCCCTATAGATATTACTTCCACCTCTTTATTGATGTTAACTATTAGTTCCTCCTTTCCTTTATTTGGCTTTATCCTGGATATGAACCACTGTATTATGGAAGCACCTTGGTCAGATGTTCCACTAAATATTGACTTATACTTAATATGACTATTGCAAATTTGATTTATAATTGACAAGCCAAAGAATAACCTGATGGTCATAGCCTTTCCTTTAAACCTCATACTCTTTGGTTTCTTTATGTCATAGAGTCCTTTACTGAACTAGTTTGACCGATGTCGGCATGTGGAGAAGATTTAAACTTTCTACCTTTAAACTTAACGGGCTTCATCTTTATCTTCCCATATGCTGCTTCGAGGACTGTAGGAGTAGCAAAACTTGAGTTTCTCTACCTCAGCAACATAATGGGATATCAAAGCATTGAATTCTCAATTTCTTCACATACTGTGAAAATGAATTATTCTCGATATATACTCCATTACTCCACTTTTTCCTTGTATACTTCATGGAGAATAATACTTTCATCAAGGCACTTATCTCAACACCAGATGAGACTATGTATCTCTAGGAGACATTATCAAGAAACTCCTTCACTATTTTTGTGTCCGGAAGTCCACTTTGCAGATGGTAAGGATTGGATTTCTTAATGGTCATCAGATATAATCTGTTAGACTGATCCTAGGCTTCATAGGTTGCTTTATGAACTCTCAAGTTCATGGATGTAAGTTGTAACACGCCATTCCCAACTGACATATGAACATGTGTCCATTGGATACATGTGTACATACCTGTCAGAAATGACATGTTAACTATTGCACCTTCACTGTACATAACATGGAATCATACACTAAACCATCAATCACACATTTTCTAAACTCAAAATGTTATCACATTAATGAAAATCCATAATTTATATCGTTTCATACAACATAAAACCATCCAAGGTTTACAACATTATCCTATGAGCTTAACCAACTAAGTACACACCAAATATAAGAAACATGAAAAAATAGCTAAGTCCTCAATCTCAGCTGACTGACCTTTGAGCCAAATTTGACAGTAACAGTTGCATAAAATATGCTTCTACAGAGTCTTAGAAGTTAGGTTGTCTCACTCTCGAACCTTAAAAGCAATGGTGCAATTTTGATGAGTTTTACGAACTCAGTAAAGTAACCATCCTTGTGTAGGAAAATCCCGGGAGGTACATCACATGTACCGGCAGCGGAAAACAAAAATTTTTGTTCCCAGGACTTTCCCGAATCCCAGGATCCCGGTATCGGTATGAAGACATCAACCTAAATAGCCAAAAGAGACTATCTCTAAAGGTGATCCACGCAGAGATCGAAACTCTAACCGAGTCAAACCCTTTGACGGGAATAGCTAGAATAGAATAAAGCTCGCCAGAGCCTACCTACGTCTGGAGAGCTTGGAGAATGGTGGAAGAGAAGATGAAAGACTTGAGAAGAGATGAGCTTAAGCGTTGATGAAGTTGAAGAGATAACTTTAGAAACCCTTTCTAAAACCTCCATCTTCATCCATCGTTTTCTCTTGCTTCACGGCCACGAAGATCACTCAAAAGTGAAAGAAAACTCTTTCTTTCTTGCTTCATATCAAAACTCACGACCATCTCTTCCTCTTCTCCATTATTTTGTCATTTTGTCATTAAATGACATGATGACTAAGCAAGTTAAAAGAAGGTTCCATGCTTCTTACTTCTCTTCCACGTATTCCACACATATATATATATATTAATTAATTATTTAATTAATTAATCATATATATATATGTATATATATTGCTAAAGTGGTCGGTCATACTGGGTCGGTCCTACCAAACTCAAAGGCCCCGATCTTCAAAGCGACTCGGAAACCTTTCTTAGCAATATCGATGTCGCGATCTCATCGGGACATATCCCAATCTCATCGGGATCCATTTAATCTAATGCTCTCCATAATTGGAACTCGTCCAATTACTATTTTACAGATTCTCTGAATCACTCTTATGTGCGTGACCCTTTAGGCTCCCAGTTATGTTGGCCACTTAGATTAACAATTAATCTGAGCAAGTCATGAGCGGTATCTAGCAACACATCACGACCCCAATTGACCGGAAAGTAATGTCGGTTTGATGAATTCATCACGAACGGATCACGAACCCTTCCATGTACAATTACCTTGCAATTCGTCCTTTCACCATCCTATACCCCACTTGGTTATGAGTATGGTCAAAGTGTCAACTCTCACTAGACCGAGTCTAGCCCAGTGATATCAGTTCTCGTCACAGGACTCATTACTTTATATGTCAATGAAGACACTCTTCATGACATACATCTTCAACTTGACCTTAGTAATGATCCCGACAAGAGGCCGTGGGTATCTCTTACGCTAATCGAAGTGGTGAATCCTTTATTGGCTACTCAATTATCTTGAATACCTCAGTTGTACCCAAGCACCACCCTATGAGTTACCTCACGGAAGGCAACAAGGAATGGAGTCAAAGCAGGATCAATTATTCAAGATATCCTTGAGTACCTCAAGTCTAAGGATACTTGCACCATTGCTATGATGAGATTATCACTGACACTTAGATAAGATATCCATGTGATGATCTCATGGCAGGTCATCCAATGAACTTACTACCGCTAGTAAGCATCCACATGTCAATTCTAAATATCTCATATTTACGGTTTCGAGATCCACCGCTTGATCCAATCGAGGAATATGACACGTGTTAGTCTATCCGGATTAATGATGTCGGTCTCATTAATCCTATGACTAGGGAGAGTTTGAATCTTGACATAATTGCACATGATAGGAATCTCGAGAGTATGATCACATCATAATTTCCTTCATGCTATGTCATATATCATGGACTTCATTAATTGATTAAAGATTCAATCAATTCATAAACAATGTTTATGAATATCAAATTAATGAATAATGCCTTTTCTTTATTTATTCATAAAGTCTCGCACGACTTTGAATAAAACGCAGCTAAAGGGATTGCCTTTGGGCACAAATAAACGATCGCCTTGAACAAGTCGACTTATACAATGAACAAGTCGACTTATCGATATCGAACATGTGTAAGTCGACTTACACATAGTGGCAAGTCGACTTATCACTTACAAATCTCCCACTTGACCTAAAGTCAATCGCCTTAGTATCTAATACCATAAGCGAGTCCATGAGAATCACAATTCTCTGTGACAATGGCTTTGTCAACTTAACAAACAACAATTTGTGTGGGAATTCTCTCTATCGAGGATATCATGTCGACTAATGATCTCCCGAATCGGTAATCACGAGTTCGGATCGTCGATAAGACCTTGGTTCCTTTGCTCACAAGACTAGCCCCATTGTATCACAATACAATCCTATGGGCCCATCACGGTAGGGACGGATCAAGTTCGATAATGAACTTGATCCAAACCGCTTCCTTCATGCATCTCACGTGGCATTGTACTCGCCTCGGTTGATGAATCGCAGTCCTCTCTTGTTTGAAATTTTTCCAATTGACCGCCACGCTATTCGGTGTGAATGTATATAACCCGATTGTGATTCGTAATCATCCTTATCGATTAAATACTAGCATCCGAATGCACGCTCACTGAGATTTCCATCTCCATAGATCAAGAAAACATCCTTAGTGCTTCGCAAGTACTTGAGATATTTTGACAGCCACCAAAGGACCCTCACGGGGATCGATTGGTATCTGCTCGTAACACTTAGAGCATACGATACATCGGGCTTCGTACATAGCATTGTTCCATGCTAAACCTCTTTGGCATCTCATCTACGTACGATGCTTGTGAAAGACCAAGCAACCTTTTGATTTATCTCTATAAATCTATATCCCTAGGATATAAGTTGCTTTACCAAGGTCTTTCATCGCAAATTGATTGGACAACCAAATTTTAAGCGGATTGCATCATAGAGACATCGTTTAGAGTAGCGAGATGTCATCTACATACAACACAAGGAATACGATTGCAGTCCCATTAACCTTCTTGTACACACAATGATCATCCGAATTTTGTGAGAAATCAAACTCTTTGATTGACTCAATTAAACGGATAATCCAACTCCTGGAAGCTTGCTTCAATCCAAACATGGATTTCTGAAGCTTGCATACGTTTTCGCCATCGATGGAAGTGAAGCCCTCGGGTTGTGTCATACACATCCTCGGCAGATTTCCTCTCGGGAAAGCCGTCTTCACATCCATTTGTCATATCTCATAATCATAATGAGCTGCAATGGCTAGGAGTATCCTAATGGATTTAAGCATTGCTATGGGGCTGAAGGTTTCGTCATAGTCAACTCCTTGTCTTTGACGATATCCTTTGGCCATTAGCCTCGCTTCATAGGTAATCAAATTACCATCCATGTTGGTTTTCTTCGAAAACTCCTTTGCACCCTTTGGGTTTTATCCTTCAGTGTAACAACCAAAGTCCATACTTGGTTTTCATACATGGAATCCATTTGCATTTCATGGCACAAAGCCATTTTAGACTCGAACTTTTCGTAACTGTTCATAGGTAGTAGGCGATCATCTCATATGAGCAATACGTCATTCTGTTCACTTACGAAATTCATATCTCTCGAACAAGGCGTATCCTACTTAACCTCTGAAATTTGTGTAGTAGAAGGTTGAAGCTGTTATCTCATCTATATGAGTTACGTTTGATTGTGCAGATTGATCTATGTTTGTTCGAGCATCTTGAACTTCTCAAAGTTCAACTTTGCTCCCCCTTGTCCTCTTGTAAAGAAACTCTTTCTTTAAGAAAACAGCATGCTTGAAACAAACAACTTTTGTTCCTCACCAAGGTAGAATTGATATTCCACGAACAAACACTTATCGATTTTGCATCAAGTTAATCGATTGTGTCCGCTTCACATAAGCGTGACAACCCCAAAATTTCAAATGAGAAAGATAGGGCTTTCGGTTAGTCCATATCTCCATATGGAGTAACCACAATATCTTTAATGGAACTACGCTTAGCAAGTAAACAAATGCCTCGAAGCGATATTCCCAAAATCGTAAAACCTATCATCAATCGCACTAAGTCTAATAAGGTTCGATTTCTCCTTTCACCACACCATTGTCTTTGCGGCGTGTAAGGTGGAGTATCTTGAGATAAAATCCCATTATCTCTCGAGATAATCCAAAACTGTTGGTCTAAGCATTTTCCACCACGATCGATCGTAATGTATTCATACTTTACCAAGTTAGTTTTCTACTTCATTTTTGAATTGTTTGAACTTTTCAAACGCTTCAGATTTGTATCTCTACGAATATGGTACCTATATCGTGAATAATCACCGATAAAAGTAATGAAGTAAAACAACCACTTTCGCATGGATGGACATCGGACCACATACATCCGAATGTATTAGGTCTAATATTCCATTCACTGTTCACCTTTCCTTAAAGGATAACTTAGTCATCTTGCCTAATAAACAAGATTCGCATGTGTCATATGATTCATAATCAAATGACCCTAAACATCCACTCTTATGGAGCTTAGCGATGCGTGTCTCATTTATTTATGGCCAAGCCGACAATGCCATAAGTAAGTTGATTTTAAATTATCTCGATTATGTCTTTCCGCGTCATTGACATTCTTAATTGGATATGACATATCTAATATGTCAATTCAATTGCATAATGTACGAGTACCATAGAGCATTCCATTGCAACTAATATAACAACCATTGCTACTAAAAGTCCAATGGAAACTAACTCTATTTAAACATAAAACATACAATATGTTCTTTGTTTAAAACGGGTACAAAATGTCAATTATCCAATTTGAATATAAGCCCACTAGGGAGTAACAAGACACAAGTGTCTACGGCTAATGTAGCAACTCTTGCCGCATTACCTACACGAAGGTCTAGTTCTCCTTTATGAGCTTTCATCGTCACGAGGCCCTACATATCATTTCATATGTATGAGCCACATCCGTATCAAATACCGATATGTTTGGATCAGGAATAGTATTAACCTCAATGACAAACATATTTGAAGGAGTAGAGGCATCGATGCCTTCTTACGCTTCAAGGACTCGAATAGATTTTACAGTTTAAGCTTTTAGTGGCTAGACTTGCCACAATGAAAGCAAAAATCCTTTTGGGGCGTTTCTTTGGTTTTCCTTGATGGCACTTCCTTTGGTTTCTTGGCCTTTTCTTCTTTGAACTAGAAGAAGAAGCATCCACCATTAGCACTTGTTTGCTATCCTTCTTGATAACTACTCATTGTCTTGAAAGCAGATTGATCATTTCAGAATTGTTGTGGATATATGGTTTATCCGATAGTTTATCACAAACCGTGAATAACCACGACAATCCAACTAGAATTAAGTCTCTACTTAACTCATAATCCATTACAAATCCTAAGACGGCCAATCTCTCAATATAGCCATTCATCTTCAGGGCATACTGCACAGCAGATATCCCTGGAGCCATCTTTGTGGTGAAGAGAAGCCTTGAGGTCTCGAACCTTTCGCATCGAAGCTTACTCATCAAACAGCTCCCTAAGATGAAATACTATAGAGTGAGCATCCATAGACTCGTCTTTGCCCCGCAGCTCTAGTGACATCGAGGCAAGCATAAAGCAAGTATCCATATCACTGTCCTTTAGATGCTTACAATATGCTTTCTGATCCTTATCAGAAGCATCGACAGCAGGTGCAACTGGAAGTGGAACATCTAGGACGTATCCCAGTTCCTCAGATCTGAGAACAATTCTCAGATTCCTCAGCCAATCAAGAAAATTCGGTCCAGAATAGAGAGCGAAAATTCACACTGAAAAACTTCTTCAATCAACCTAGCGCGATAGAGAGAATGAATGATAGAATAGAATTGCCTGCATGATCATAAGGACTTGCATGATATGCATATGGCTCCCACTAGTTTCCTAGAATCCATAACCCTCTTTACTGAATCCAAAGAAGCGATGTGACATAATGTCCTAGTGGGTCGATATCCGACATTGCTAAGAGTGACCTGGGTTTACCCAACAAGCCCTGACTTAGGTCAATCGGTAGGTATCGGTCATACCAATTGTATCATCGATAACCGACATTAAGAATGACCTTGAGGTTAGCTCAACAAGCCACCTTATGTCTCGGGAGGTATCAGATATACCAATTACATCTTAGACACAACTATCGATCGTCTTATCAACTTGTTGATGTGTGCACTTACATTGGGTATCAATTCTTTGATGCGCATACATCGATGTATGCTACCCAATTTCGCCTCATCACGTTGACCTTGAGTTTACTCAACAAACTAACGCTTCGGTGAAAACCAACCCATTAATCCAAAAATCTTATTTTCATGGTTCGAACATATCCAGTATAGAGTGAGCTTGGGTTTACCCAACAACCCAACCCTATAAGAACTCGGTTCTTACCATATTAATGGAAGGCGTTAGTTTTCATATTCCGAGGAGGGATTTGGGTCTCATCTACTTCTTCTCCAAGTCAGAGGATTATAGTCACCATGACTATATGATATGATTTAGGGCATTTCATCAATCACATTGAGTCTATACCTAAAATCATCCATCATCCCACTATGATGCATACAAGAGTCCACTTTCATCAAATGCAAGTCGACTTATGCTTCTGCCACACACAAGTCGACTTGTATGACACAAGTGGACTTATGTCATCTGCCCGTGAACAAGTCGACTTACAAGGTACTACAAGTCGACTTATACAGAAAATCTTGAACAAGTTAATTTATTACATCCACAAGTGGACTTATCCAAAAATCTTGAACAAGTGGATTTATACCATATACAAGTCGACTTATTCAGAAGAATTTTGCTAAAATCTCTAATCGGCTAATTCCTCAATCAGTACAATTCCAATTCTCAACACCATCATACCTAGGGTAATATTCGTGAATTGATGCCTCAATGAACACTTCATTGAGTCATGAATGCCTTAAATAGTCAAACTATATGAAAAGCTTGAAATGAGTCAAAACTCATTAATTTCAAACAATTTAGGAACACCCAAATTATCATCCTAAGCATCTCTAGGTAGCACATACATTATCAAATTTACTTCAGCACATGCCATAAAAATATGACGGTCAAAACAAACAAGATAATGCAAGATACTACCGAGGCGCTAATGTGATCAATTCGCATTCAAAATTCTTGGAAAAGCAAATTCAAGCAATTCAGTTTGGCAATCATATTACATAAAGATAACACATTTTTAATCACATTAAAAATGGTTCAAGGCATTGGAACTGAAAAAGCACACTCAATCAAGCCAAGCAAAACAGTCCCAACAATTTTCACAAAACTGTCCAGTTCTGTACATTGCTCGAAATGATCAATGAAACAATTTCAATAAATTCTGAGAAAATTGAATAGGTTAGTACATGTTCAGAACATGCTACATGAAGTTTTTCAGGATTTTAGGCCATCAAAAACTCAGTCAACCTAAATAACAAAACCGATTCAAAATCTGTGTTCATCAGCACAGCAATTCCCAACAGCATAGAATAAATTCGTGAATAAATATCCAATCACCTTGAAATCCAATTTCCATGCTCACAGACATTCACCAACATCTTAGAGACATGTAGGTGAAGGAAAATCCGAAAAACCATTTTTCTAGAATTTATTCTCGATTTTATACTCATGCCTGTTCCAGAATCGTTTCACAAAACAGCATCTGTAACCTTAGGGAATTAATTAGCAAAACTATATCAAATCAAATCGATAAATTCTAAAATTTCATAGACATATTCTCTAACATGTTATGAACAATTCTGGGAAGAAAAATTTCGAAAATCATATCACAATATAAATTCGAAATCTGAACAGATAGCACGCATCAACAGAAAATTCCATTAGGGTTTCTGATCTAAGCTTAGGTTTTAGCTTCATACGGGATACCAGACGCCTCGATACCACTGTAGGAAAATCCCGGGAGGTACATCACATGTACCGGCAGCGGAAAACAAAAATTTTTGTTCCCAGGACTTTCCCGAATCCCAGGATCCCGGTATCGGTATGAAGACATCAACCTAAATAACCAAAAGAGACTATCTCTAAAGGTGATCCACGCAGAGATCAGAAAATCTAACCGAGTCAAACCCCTTTGACCCGGGAATAGCTAGAACAGAATAAAGCCTGCTAGAGCCTACCTCTGTCCTGGAGAGCTTGGAGAATGGTGGAAGAGAAGATGAAAGACTTGAGAAGAGATGAGCTTAACGTTGATGAAGTTGAAGAGATAACTTTGTAAACCCTTTCTAAAACCTCCATCTTCATCCATCGTTTTCTCTTGCTTCATGGCCACGAAGATCACTCAAAAAGTGAAAGAAAACTCTTTCTTTCTTGCTTCATATCAAAACTCACGACCATCTCTTCCTCTTCTCCATTATTTTGTCATTTTGTCATTAAATGACATGACGACTAAGCAAGTTAAAAGAAGGTTCCATGCTTCTTACTTCTCTTCCACGTATTCCACACATATATTGCTAAAGTGGTCCAGTCACACTGGGGTCGGTCCTACCGGCCTACCGGGCCCCGATACTGAAACAGCTCCGGAAACCTTTCTTAGCAATATCGATGCCGCGATCTCATCGGAACATATCCCAATCTCATCGGGATCCATTTAATCCTAATGCTCTCCATAATTGGAACTCTGTCCAATTACTATTTTACAGATTCTCTGAATCACTCTTATGCGTGTGACCCTTTAGGCTCCCGGTTATGTTGGCCACTTAGATTAACAATTAATCTGAGCAAGTCATGAGCGGTATCTAGCAACACATCATGACCTAATTGACCGGAAAGTAATCGGTTTGATGAATTCATCACGAACCGCATCACGAACCCTTCCATAGACAATTACCGTGCAATTCGTCCTTTCACCATCCTATACCCCACTTGGTTATGAGTATGGTCAAAGTGTCAACTCTCACTAGACTGAGTCTAGCCCAAGTGATATCAGTTCTCGTCCTGGGACTCATTACTTTATATGTCAATGAAGACACTCTTCATGACATACATGCCGCCAAATTTTAGTAATGATCCCGACAAGAGGCTACGGGTATCTCTTACGCTAATCCGTAGTGGTCAATCCTTTATTGGCTACTCAATTATCTTGAATACCTCAAGCCGCACTCCAAGCACCACCCTATGAGTTACCTCCGAAGGCAACAAGGAATGGAGTCAAAGCACGTGATCAAGATTCAAGATATCCTCGAGTACCTCAAGTCTCAAGGATACTGCACCATTGCTATGATGAGATTATCACTGACACTTAGATAAGATATCCATGTGATGATCTCATGGCAGGTCATCCAATGAACTTACTACCGCTAGTAAGCATCCACATGTCAATTCTAAATATCTCATATTTACAGTTTTTGAGATCCACTGCTTGATCCAATCAAGGAATATGACATGTGCTAGTCTATCCGGATTAATGATGTCCAGTCTCATTAATCCTATGACTAGGGAGAATTTAGATACTGACATAATTGCACATGATAGGAATCTCAGGAATATGATCACATCATAATTTCCTTCATGCTATGTCATATATCATGGACTTCATTAATTCGATTAAAGATTCAATCAATTCATAAACAATGTTTATGAATATCAAATTAATGAATAATGCCTTTTCTTTATTTATTCATAAAGTCCGCATACGACTTTGAATAAAAGCGCGCTAAAGGGATTGCCTTTAGGGCGCAAATAAACAAGATCGATTTGAACAAGTCGACTTATCCAATGAACAAGTCGACTTATCTATATCGAAACATGTAAGTCGACATTTACACACGGTACAAGTCGACTTATCACTTACACCTTGATGGTTTGCTCATGTCATAAAACGAGATAAATTATAGCATGTAAACATACACCTCAACTCCACTTAACAAGTATCGAAATCATCACGTATAAATCATTTTCTATACATAGTTCATTCATATAACAAAATTCACACAAAATTTTGCATATCATTCAATGAACTCAAATTATATGCGGATGCAACATATATGAGACTCATATTCATTTTATTTTATTTTATTGTGACTATGTGCTTTTACAATATCCCAAATTATTGGACTCAGTCAGTCAGTCAGTGAATCATTGATCACAACGATCCATAGGCTCGAATCATATATGTGGGAGCTTTGACAAATTCATTTATGCATATATATTTTCATATCAATTGGATGAGTTTTTGTTACTAAAAGTGCTTTTTATGGCTTTATTTGATTATTCTTTAAATTATTGTGCCTTACATTTAATTTGTGTTTATAGAAAAAATTGTCATATCTTAGTTTAACTATAATAAATTGATTTTTAGAGAATTGATGCTATTTTATTTGAAATTTTTATTGTAGGGTACTTGAAAAAATCAGAGTTGAAAAAGATTAAGGAATGAAACAAAGCATTAAGATAAAGAGCAATCCAAACGACAGCGTGGTGGTTTGGGCAGGTAGGGAAAAACGACTATGTGGAGGTCAAATAAGTGTGGTCTATGTGTGTGAAGAGGGACAAAAAGTTGCAATTGTCTAATCCGTGTGGATGAATATGAGGTTTCGTGGCCAATTAATAACAACGACAATGAAGAGAGGCTTGCAAGTTGAAGTGGTTTTGAAAAACCAAGGAATAAACATTAATCTGTCACATCAAGATATAAAGAAGGGAACGATGAGGTAGTGTGTTTGTAGGTAGCATGGGGACATGCGATGGTAGGTGGTGTGTGTGGTGTGTGTAACGTGGGTATGTGAGTGGTTTTGGACAACTATTAAAAGTAGACAAATTAAGAGGAGGGCGGTATTGTTAAGAATGGTGGTCTTTGGGTGTTTGAGAGGAATAAAATAGTCACGTAAAAGCTAATAGAGATGGTGATTTTTAGGTGCGTGGTTAAAGAAGGAGATTAGGAGTTGTTGAAAAAAGTTGCATGATTTGTGGGTTGCGTTTGGAGAGTGGCCTTTACTTGTATTTGAAGGGCTAGGTGATTTACGTAGGTTGTATATAAATGGTGTGCAGAGCAACATATTAAATTGTCACATAAATAAAAGAGAAAGGGGACGTGTGTGCTTAGTTGGAAGAGAGGAATAAAAACATCATGAAACAGGCTTGTTTGTGAGTAGCTTGAGGTGCAGTGTGTGTGGCGTTTAACGTGAGAGGTAGCTGACGTTGGAGTTGTGTGTGGTGTGTGAGACGTGAGTGTGTGGGCTAGAGAAGAAAAACATAAAGTGTGTGTTTGTGGTGTGAATAGGCATGTTGGTGTTATTCCTCTCTACATAAATCACCTAGCCCTTCAAATACTTGCAGAGGCCACTCTCCAAACGGAGCCCACAAATCACGTAATTTTTTTCAACCTTCTTTAATAACGCACCCAAAAACCGCTAGCTTGTAAGTACAAGTCGACTTGTACTACTGATAAGTCGACTTGTTCTTGAAAAGTACCGATAAGTCGACTTGCATAATCGCATAAGTCCACTTATTCAAGGACTGCATTGTTTATTTGTGCCCTAAAGGCAATCCCCTTTTAGCTGCTTTTATTCACAAATGATGCGCATTGAATGAATAAATAAAGAAAGACATAATTCATTAATTTGATGTTCATGAACATTGTTTATGAATTGATTGGATCTTTAATCGATTAATGAAGTCCATGATATATGACATAACATGAAGGAAATTATGATGTGATCATACTCCACGAGATTCCTATCATGTGCAATTGTGTCAAGATCTAAATTCTCCTAGTCAAAGGATTAATGAGACCGACATCATTAATCCGGATAGACTAGCATATGTCATATTCCTTGATTGGATCAAGCGGTGGATCTCGTAAACGTAAATATGAGATATTTAGAATTGACATGTGGATGCTTACTAGCGGTAGTAGGTTCATTGGATGACCCGCCATGAGATCATCACATGGATATCTTATCTAGTGTCGTTGATAATCTCATCATAGCAATGGTGCAAGTATCCTTAGACTTGAGGTACTCAAGGATATCTTGATACCGATTACATACTTTGACTCCATTCCTTGTTGCCTTCCGAGGTAACTCATAGGGTGGTGCTTGGAGTACGACTTGAGGTATTCAAGATAATTGAGTAGCCAATAAAGGATTCACCACGGATTAGCAGAGGAGATACCATGGCCTCTTGTCAGATCATTACTTGTAAATCTCGGCGGAGTGAATATGTATGCTAAGAGTGTCTTCATGGACATATAGAGTAATGAGTCCTAGGACGAGATCCGTTATCACTGGGCTAGACTACATCTAGTAAGAGTTGATACTTTGACCATACTCATAACCAAGTGGGGTATAGGATGGTGAAAGGACGAATTGCACGGTAATTGTCTATGGAAGGGTTTGTGATCCGGTTGGTGATGAATACATCAAACCGATTACTTTCCGGTCAATTGGGGTCATGATGTGTTGCTAGATACCGCTCATGACTTGCCAGATTAATTGTTAATCTAAGTGGCCAACATAGCCGAAACCTAAAGGGTCACACGCTTAAGAGTGTTTGAGAGAATCATAAAATAGTAATTGGACAGAGTTCCAATTATGGAGAGCATTAGATTAAATAGATCCCAATGGATTGGGATATGTCCCATGAGATCGCGACATCAATATTGCTAAGAAAAGTTTCCGGTCATTTTTCAAAGATCTGCCCTGGTAGGGTAGGACCAACCGAAAGTGTGACTGGACCGCTATAATTATTTACATATATATATATGATTAATTAATTAAATAATTAATATATATATATATATATATGTGATACGTGGGAGATGGAGAGGAAGCCTTATCATCTTTACTTTATATATATATATATATATATAAAGGCCATACGTGGACCATCCACCACCATAAGCATTCATTGTCTTTTAATGGTTAAAAGACAAAGAATATAAGATGAAAACAAGAGAGTATGATCGTGGTTTTTGAAAAGAACCTAAGGGTTTTTGAAGAGCCAAGTTCGTTGGTCTTGAAAAAGAAAGAAAGAGTTTCTCTCTTCTTCATCCATCGATCATCACTCTCCAAGCTCCTCTTCTTCAATGTCTGATCTCAAGCTCTCCAGGACAGAGGTAGGCTCTAGCAGGCTTTAATCTGTTCTAGCTATTCCCGGGTCAAAGGGGTTTGACTCGGTTAGGTTTTCTGATCTCTGCGTGGATCACCTTTAGAGATAGTCTCTTTTGGCTATTTAGGTTTATGTCTTCATACGGATACCTGGATCCTGGGTTTCGGGAAAGTTTCGAGAACAAAAATTTTTGTTTTCCGCTGCCGGTACATGTGATGCACCTCCCGGGATTTTCCTACAGTGGTATCAGAGCGTCTGGTATCCCGTATGAAGCTAAAACCTAAGCTAGATCAGAAACCCTAAGTGCTGTTGATGTTGATGCATGTGTACTGTTCAGATTTCGAATTGCTATAGAGATAGGGTTTTCGAAATTTTTCTGCCCAGAAATGTTCATAACATGTTAGAGAATATGTCTATGAATTTTCAGAATTTATCGATTTGATTTGATATAGTTTTGCTAATTAATTCCATAAGGTTACAGATGCTGTTTTGTGAAACGATTCTGGAACAGGCGTAGTATAAAATCGAGAATAAATTCTAGAAAAATCGTTTTCTGGATTTTCCTTCACCTACATGTCTCTAAGATGTTGTTGAATGTCTGTGAGAATGGAAATTGGATTTCAAGGTGATTGGATATTTATTCACTAATTTATTCTATGCTGTTGGGAATTGTTGTGCTGATGAACACAGATTTTGAATCGGTTTTGTTATTTAGTTTGACTGATTTTTTGATGGACTAAAATCCTGAAAAAATTCATGTAGCATGTGCTGAACATTTAATAACCTATATAATTTTCTCATGATTTATTGAAATTGTTTCATTGATCATTTCAAGCAATGTACGGAACTGGACAGTTTTGGTGAAAATTGTTGGGACTGTTTTTCTTGGCTTGATTGAGTGTGCTTTTTCAGTTCCAATGCCTTGCACCATTTTTAATATGATTAAAAATGTGTTATCTTGATGTAGTATGATTGCCAAACTGAATCGCTTGAATTACCTTTTCCAAGAATTTTTGAATGCCGAATTGGTCACATTAGCGTCTCGTTAGTATATTGCATTATCTTGTTTGTTTTGACCGTCATATTTTTTATGGCATGTGCTGAAGTAAATTTGATAATGTATATGCTAGCTAGAGATGCTTTGGGTGAGAATTTGGGTGTTCCTAAATTGCTTGGATATTTATGAGTTTTGACTCATTTCAAGTTTTTCATATAGTTTGACTATTTAAGGCTTTCATGGTTCAATGAATTGTTCATTGATACATCAAATTTATCAGATATTACCTTAGGTATGTAGGTGTTGTGAATTGGAATTGTACTGATTGAGGAATTAGCCGATTAGAGATTTTAGCAAAATTTCGGATAAGTCGACTTGCACGTGAAATAAGTCCACTTGTTGAGGTTGTTTTAGGATAAGTCCACTTGTGGATGAATAAGTCGATTTGGTTCAGATTCAAAGATAAGTCCACTTGCAGCACCTTATAAGTCCACTTGTTCATGGGCAGGTGACATAAGTCCACTTGTGTTATACAAGTCGACTTGTGTCATGGCAGAAGCATAAGTCGACTTGCATTTGATGAAAGTGGACTTGTGGCATGCTCAGATGGATGATGGATGATTATAAGGATTGATTCAATACGATTGATGAAACCTAAATCATTCCATATAGTCTTCGTGACTATAATCCTTAAGCTCGAGTCTAGAGACCCAAATCCTCCTCGGTATATGAAAACTAACGCCTTCCATTAATATGGTAAGAACCAGAGTTCTTATAGGGTTGAGTTGTTGAGCTAACCTCAAGCTCACTCTATACGAATATGTTCAAACCATGAAAATAAGATTTTCGGATTAATGGGTCGGTTTTCCTAGAAGCGTTGATTTGTCGAGCTAACCTCAAGGTCAACGTGAATGAGGCGAAGTTGGGTAGCATACATTAGATGTATGCGCATCAAAGAGTTGATACCCAATGAAGTGCACACATCAACAAGTTGATAACACTGATCGATAGTTGTGTCTAAGATGTAATTGGTATATCTGATACCTCCCGAGACATAAGGTGGCTTGTTGAGCTAACCTCAAGGTCATTCTCAATGTCGGTTATCGATGATACAATTGGTATGACCGATACCTACCGATTGACCTAAGTTGTGGCTTGTTGGGCAAACCCAAGGTCACTCTTAGCAATGTCGGATATCGACCCACTAGGACATTATGTCACATCGTTTCTTTGGATTCGTAAAGAGGGTTATGGATTCTAGGAAACTAGTGGGATCCATATGCATGTCATGCAAGTCCTTATGATCATGCAGGCATTTCTATTCTATTATTCCTTCTCTCTATCGTGTTTAGGTTGACTGAAGAAGTCTTTCAGTGTGAATATACGCTCTCTATTCGGACCGATTTTCTTGATTGGCTAAGGAATCGAGAATTGTTCTCGATCCGAGGAACCGGATCGCCCTAGATGTTCCACTTCCAGATGCACTCGCCGCCAATGCTTCGATAAGGATCGAAGCATATCGTAAGCATCTAATGGACGGGACATGGCTATTTGCCTCGATGTCACCAGAGTCGCATGCAGCAAGACGAGTCCATGGATGCTCACTCTATAGTATTTCATCTTAGGGAGCTGTTTGATGAGTAAGCTTGGTGCGAAAGGTTCAAGACCTCAAGGCTTCTCTTCATCATAAAGATGGCTCCAGGACAACTGTCAGCAAGATACCCAAGATGAATGGCTATATTAAGAGATTGGTCGTCTTAGGATTTGTAATGGATTATGAGTTAAGTAGAGACTTAATTCGGTTGGATTGTCGATGGTTATTCACGGTTTGTAATAAACTATCGGATAAACCAAATATCCACAACAATTCTCGAATGATCAATCTGCTCGATACCGAAAGGTGCTATCAAGATAGATAGCAAGTGCTAATGGTGGATGCTTCTTCTTCTAGTTCAAAGAAGAAAAGGCTAAGAAACCAAAGGGAAGTGCCATCGAAGAAAATCAAAGTATTCTGCCCCAAAAGGTTTTTGCTTTCATAGTGGCAAGACTAGCCACTAGAGAAAGTAACTGTAAAATCTATCTCGAGTCCTTGAAGGTAAGAAGGCATCGGATGCCTCTACTTCTTCAAATATGTTTGTCATTGAGGTTAATACTATTCTGATCCAAACATATCGGTATTTGATACCGGATGTGGCTCATACATATGAAATGATATGCAGGGCCTCGGGGACGATGAAAGCTCATAAAGGAGAGCTGGACTTTCGCGTGGTGTAATGAAGCAAGGGTTACTACATTAGCCGTATGCACTTATGTCTTGTTTCTCCCTATTGGGCTTATATTCAAATTGGATGATTGACATTTTGTACCTGTTTTAAACAAAGAACATATTGTATGTTTTATGTTTAATTAGAGCTGGTTTCCATTGGACTTTTAGTAGCAATGGTTGCTATATTAGTTACAATAGAATGCTCTATGGTACTGGTACATTATGCAATGGAATTGACATATTAGATATGTCATATCCAATTATGAATATCAATGACGCGGAAAGACATAAATGAGATAATTTAAAATCAACTTACTTATGGCATTGTCGGCTTGGCTATATAAATGAGATACGCATTGCTAAGCTCCATAAGAGTGGTAGTTTAGGGTCATTTGATTATGAATCATATGACACATGCGAATCTTGTTTATTAGGCAAGATGACTAAGTTATCCTTTAAAGGAAAGGGTGAACGAGTGAATGGAATATTAGACCTAATACATTCGGATGTATGTGGTCCGATGTCCATCCATGCCAGAAGTGGTTGTTTTTACTTCATTACTTTTATCGGTGATTATTCGATAAAGGTATCTCAGATTTGATGAGATACAAATCTGAAGTATTTGAATAGTTCAAATAATTCAGAAATGAAGTAGAAAACTAACTTGGTAAAAGTATGAATACATTACGATCTGATCGTGGTGGAAAATACTTAGACCAACAGTTTTGGATTATCTCAGAGATCATGAGATTTTATCTCGCAGCACTCTCGCTGCACGCCACAAAGACAATGGTGTGGCTGAAAGGAGAAATCGAACCTTGTTAGACATGGTGCGATTGATGATAGGTTTAGCACAGTTTTGGGAATATGCGCTTGAGACAGCTGTTTACTTGCTAAACAGAGTTCCATCAAAGACAGTTGTGGTTACTCCATATGGAGATATGGACTAACTGAAACCCTATCTTTCTTAGCTGAAAGTTTGGGATTGTCTCGCTTACGTGAAGCGGACACAGTCAGATACATTTGATGTAAAAGTGACAAGTGTTTGTTCGTGGAATATCAATTCTACCTTCTGAGGAACAAAAGTTATTTGTTTCAACGCTTGTCGCTTTTCTTAAAGAAATAGTTTCTTTTACAAGAGGACAAGAGGAGCAAAGTTGAACTTAGAAGTTCAAGATGCTCGAACAAACATGTATCAATCGCTTCAACTTGAAACGTAACTCATATAGATGAGGTAGCAGTTCAACCTTCTACTACATAAAATTTCAGAGGTTAAGTAGGATACGCATTGTTCTAGAGATATGAATTTCATAAGAGAGCGAATGACGTATTACTATAATGCGAGATGATGAGCCTACTACTATGAACGAGTTACGAAGAGTTCGAGTCCGAGAAATGACTTTAAGCGTAAAACTGAAATGGATTCCATGTATGAAAACCAAGTATGGACTTTGGTTGTTACACCTGAAGGGATAAAACCCACAGGGTGCAAAGGGGTTTTCAAGAAGAAAACCAACATGGATGGTAATCTGATTACCTATGAAGCGAGGCTAATGGCCAAAGGATATCGTCAAAGACAAGGAGTTGACTATGACGAAACCTTCAGCCCCGTAGCAATGCTTAAATCCATTAGGATACTCCTAGCCATTGCCGCTCATTATGATTATGAGATATGACAAATGGATGTGAAGACAACTTTCCTGAGAGGAAATCTACCCGAGGATGTGTATGACACAACCTGAGGGCTTCACTTCCATCAATGGCGAAAACGTATGCAAGCTTCAGAAATCCATGTTTGGATTGAAGCAAGCTTCCAGGAGTTGGATTATCCGTTTAATTGAGTCAATCAAAGAGTTTGATTTCTCACAAAATTGGATGATCATTGTGTGTACAAGAAGGTTAATGGGATCGCAATCGTATTCCTTCATGTTGTATGTAGATGACATATCGTTACTCGGAAGCGATGTCTCTATGATGCAATCGAGTTAAAATTTGGTTGTCCAATCAATTTGCGATGAAAGACCTGGTAAAGCAACTTATATCCTAGTGGATATAGATTTATAGAGATAAATCAAAAGGTTGCTTGGTCTTTCACAAGCATCGCACGTAGATGAGATGCCGAAGAGGTTTAGATGGAACAATGCTATGACGAAGCCCGATGTATCGTATGCTCTAAGTGTTACGAAAGGATACCAATCGAGATCTGGTGAGGGTCACCGGGTGGTATCGAAAATATCCTCAAGTACTTACGAAGCACTAAGTGGTGTTTCTTGATCTATGGAGATGGAAATCTCAAAGTGGCGGGCATTAAGATGCAAGTATTTAATCGATAAGGATGATTACGAATCACAATCGGGTTATATACATTCTGCTTGAATAGCGTGGCGGTCGGTTGGAAAGAATCCCAAACAAGAGAGGATCACGATTCATCAACCGAGGCAGAATACCGTCGCGTGAGATGCGAAAGGAAGCGGTTTGGATCGAAGTTCATTCTCGAACTTGATCTGGTCCCTAGCTGTGGTGGGCCCATAGGATTGTATTGTGATACAATGGGGCTAGTGCGCAGGCAAAGGAACCAAGGTCTCATCGACGATCCGAACTCGTACTCCGCCGATTCGGGAGATCATTAGTCGAGATGATATCCTGATAGAGAGAATTCCCACAGAGCAAAGTGTTGCTGTTCCGTTGACAAAGCCATTGTCACAGGAGAATTGTGATTCTCATGGACTCGCTTATGGTATTAGATACTAAGGCGATTGGCTTTAGGTCAAGTGGGAGATTTGTAAGTACAAGTCGACTTGTACTCTTGATAAGTCGACTTGTTCTTGAAAGCACCGATAAGTCGACTTGTATAATCGCATAAGTCCAACTTATTCAAGATTCAGATCTTGTTTATTTGTGCCTAAAGGCAATCCCTTTAGCGCGTTTTATTCACGATCGTATGCTTGGTGAATGAATAAATAAAGAAAAGGCATAATTCATTAATTTGATGTTCATGAACATTGTTTATGAATTGATTGGATCTTTAATCGATTAATGAAGTCCATGATATATGACATAACATGAAGGAAATTATGATGTGATCATACCCGAGATTCCTATCATGTGCAATTGTGTCAAGATCTAAATTCTCCTAGTCAAAGGATTAATGAGGTGGACATCATTAATCCGGATAGACTAGCACATGTCATATTCCTTGATTGGATCAAGCGGTGGATCTCGAAGCTGTAAATATGAGATATTTAGAATTGACATGTGGATGCTTACTAGCGGTAGTAGGCTCATTGGATGACCTGCCATGAGATCATCACATGGATATCTTATCTAGTGTCAGTGATAATCTCATCATAGCAATGGTGCAAGTATCCTTAGACTTGAGGTACTCAAGGATATCTTGGATACTGATTCTGTACTTTGACTCCATTCCTTGTTGCCTTCCAGAGGTAAATCATAGGGTGGTGCTTGGGTACAGCTTGAGGTATTCGAAGATAATTGAGTAGCCAATAAAGGATTCACCAATTCTGGATTAGCAGAGGAGATACCCATATCAATTGCACATGAAGGGAAAAATCAAGTCAAGGAGTCCAAGATAAGTATTTTGGTGCATCAGTACGAGTTATTCAAGATGAAAGAAGAAGAGACCATTGATCAAATGTTTGGAAGATTCCAAACAATTGTTAATGGACTAAAAGCTCTTGGAAGAACGTACAACAGTCAAGACCATGTTCGAAAGATTTTGAGGAGTCGCCCAAAAGATGGAGACCCAAAGTAAACTGTTGTACAAGAAGCCAAAGACTTAAGCGTCATCAAGCTTGATGAATTGCTTGGATCGTTGAAGATACACGGTAGAGCTTGATGCGGAAGATAAGCCCAAGAAAGAGAAGTCCATAATACCAAAGCAAGTCAAAAGAATCACAAAATCCGGAAGAAGAAAACAAAGAGGAATACATCAAAGGCTTTAAAGATTGAAGAAGCAAAGGATGATGATTCTAGTAAGTCAGAATCTGAATCAAGTGATGAAGACGATGAGCTATCTTTCATTTCAAGAAAGATGAGAAGAATGTGGAAAAAGAAGTCCAAAGGAAATTCAACATTTAGAAGGAATGGCGCAAAGACGATGAAAAAGTCGATAAAGCATCCATTACATGTTATGAATGCAGAAGCGGGACATTACAAGTCCGAGTGTCCAATGTTGAAAAGACAACCCAAAAGGAGTAGGGATAACAAGAAAAGCATGATGGCAACGTAGGAAGATCTGGACTCATCGTAATCGATACAAGTTCGTAAGCGTCGTAACATGCTAACATATGTCTGTAGTGAAGAAGAAAGTGATGAGGAGGTAACTTCTAGCTATAATGATATACAAGATGCATACTCGTAATTGTTAGAGGATTCTCATGCTATTACGAAGCAGTACAAGCCGTTGAAGAAGAAATATGTGAAAACCTCAAACATACTCATGAGATAGAGAGGAGAATATAAGTTTGAGAAAGCAAGTTGAGGAATTGAATAACAACAAAGTTGTAGATAGATCCAAGAGATTAATCAATTGAAACTGAAATTAATAATCTCTCAATTGATCTAGCTAAATTTACGATAGTACAAAAAGATGAATGAAATGATAGGAAAATACAGACATCCGAGGGATAAAACTGGATTAGGGTTTACTAAAAATAAGCCCCAGAATTACGTAAAATCAATTGCTCAAAAAGATAAGAAAAGATATCAATCAGGTTTTCAGAAAGGTCATCAACGTTTTCATTCTACACCTTATTATCATTCATTACATCATATTAACCCTAAAGGAACCAAGAGAATCTGGGTACCTAAAAATAAGATAATATCTCCTACAGAAATCCTTCTTTGGAAGAACCAGCAAGCACCATTGGTATTTGGACAGTGGATGCTCGCGTCACATGACGGGAAACAAGTCTATGTTCCTAAATCTTCAGTACAAGAAAGGAGGATCAAGAACTTTTGGAGACAACCAGCAGGAAAGATAATCGGGTTTGGTAAGATTGGTAAGAATTCTATGCATGCATTAACAACGTCTACTAGTTGATGGTTTAAAGCATAACTTGATAAGTATTAGTCAATTATGTGATTACGGTTTTGAAGTTACTTTCAATCAAAATTTTGTGAAGTCGAAACAAAGATGGTTCCATCTTCTTTTCAGCCAAAAGACGAAACAATCTTTACAAAATTGATTTAGGCGATTTTCGGTCTCAAAATATTTCATGTTTTTATCTATCAAGATGAAAGGCGATCGGCATAAAAACTAGGTCATGTCGGTTTTAAACATATTTCAAAACTTTTGAAACATGATTTGGTAAAAGGTTTGCCACAAATTCGTTTTGACAAAGATTTCTTTTGTGAAAGTTGTCGAAAGGGACACAAGTTAAAACCTCTTTCTCTTCAAAACATTTCGTAACGTCATCTAGACCACTGAGTTGTTACATATGGACTTATTTGGTCCAACAAAACAATAAGTCTTGGTGGAAAGAAGTATGGACTTGTGATTGTTGATGATTTTACAAGGTTTTGTTGGATACTTTTCTATCACATAAAGATGAGTCTTTCAAGTGCTTTAGAAACCTTTCCATGAGGTTACAAAATGAAAAGGAATGTCTATAGCCAAAGATAAGGAGTGATCATGGTGGAGAATTGAAAATGAGAAGTTTAGAGTATTACAAGAAAATGGAATTTTCCATAACTTCTCTGCCCCAAGGACTCCGCATGACAGAATGGAGTTGTTGAGAGGAAGAATAGGATGATTCAAGAGATGGCAAGAACAATGTTATGCGAGATGAATCTTCCTAAATACTTCAAGGAAAGTCATCATCTGATGCTACATTCGAGAATAGAGTGTTGTTGCGACCAATGTCAAGAAAACTCCTATGAGTTGTGGAATGGAAGGAGACCAAGCATTTCTTATTTCCATCCTTTAAATTGCAAGTGCACTAGTCCGAACACAAAGGAAGCTCGACAAATTTGATGCAAAGACATTTTCAGAATTTTCTAGGCTATTCTCTCACTTCAAAGGCATTTAGAATCTTCAACCTCACCTCAAAGACATTGAAGAAACTATTCATGTTAAGTTCGATGATAGCTCTCAACCCAATAAGGAAGAGGAATCGGAAGATGATCTTTATTCTGATGCCTTTGACGCAAAGGCAAGGAAGTATCTTCATCGAAACACCTCATGATGGAAAGCAGACATTTCTAAGAATTTTGAGTTAAAGAAAGATTGGAGATACAAAAGCTTTCATCCTAAAGAGTCAATTATTGGAGAAACCTCGGAAGGTGTAAGAACAAGGTCCAAGTTCGAAGAGAAGCCAACATGGCATTTATATACGAAGTAGAACCTAAGAAGATTGATGAAGCTCTAAAAGATGAAGCATGGATATTAGCTATGCAAGAGGAGTTGAATCAATTCGGAGGGAATAAAGTCCGGTCCTTAGTTCCTAAACACGAAAAGAAATCCATTATTGGTACTAGATGGATATTCAAGAATAAGCTAGGCGAATCGGGAAAAGTAAGTAATGAATAAGGCAAGATTAGTAGCACAAGGCTATAATCAGCAGGAAGGAATAGACTACAATGAGACATATGCTCCATGAGCAAGACTTGAAGCAATAAGGATCTGCTTGCATATCTGTTTGCCATGACATAAAGCTTTTTCAGATGGATGTAAAAGTGCATTTCGAACGGTTTTATAGATGAAGAAGTCTATGTCAAGCAACCTCTGGATTTGAGGATATAAGTATCCGGATCATGTCTCATGACTTCATAAAGCCTTATATGGTCAAACAGGCCCTAGAGCATGGTATGATCGTCAGAGCTCATTTCTTATAGGAAATGGATTTACTAGAGGTAAAGTAGACAAAACTCTTTTAGGAAGAACTTGAATAATGATTTTATTATTGTGCAAATCTATGTTGATGATATTATTTTTAAGCAACCTCGAAAAGGTTATCATGAGCTTTGAAAATATGATGAAAATGAATTTGAGATGAGCATGATGGGTGAGTTAAAATTCTTTCTTGGATTGCAAGTAAAGCAAACTAAGGATAAGATTTTATCCATCAACAAAATATGTCAAAGAATTGTTGTCTAAGTTTGATATATGCAAAGGTTAAAAGTATGTATACACCGATGCATCCTTCAAACTTGTTTTCAAAAGACGAAAGTGGTAAGAAGGTGGATCAAACCCTATTTAGAGGGATGATTAGTTCTTTGCTTTATCTTACTGCAAGTAGACTGACATTCTATTCAAGTGTATGCTTGTGTGCAAGGTTTCGAGCCGATCTAGAGAATCTCATTACATTCTTTGAAAGCAATTTTGAGATATCTCGCAGTACTCTTGATCTTTGCTTAATGTATAAGAAAGGTAAAGATTTCAGGTTGAATGGATATTGCGATGCGGACTATGCGGTGATAGGATCGAAAGGAAGAGCACGAGTGGTGGTTGTCACTTCCTTGGACCAAACACAGTGTCATGGTCAAGCAAGAGACAAAGCTCGATTGCATTATCAAGCTGCTGAAGTTTGAATATATATCCGCATGAGTTGTTGTTCACAATTGTTGTGGATCAAGTATCAATTGGAGGACTATTCAATACAAGAGGAAGAGATTCCAATATCTTGTGACAACACCGGCGCCATCGACTTGTCAAAGAATCAATTCAACATTCAAGGTGAAGCACGTAGAAGTCGGACATCATTTCTTGAGAGATTACGTTCGGAAGAAAGTAGTCGATCTACAATTCGTGGAAGCGAAATATCGGTGGCGAATATCTTCACAAAACCACTAAGTGAAGATCGCTTTAAAGAAATCGAGACGAACCTCAATATGGTGATGTTAATGGACCATTCATACGGTTTTTCGTAAAGAAGAAGCAGACAGACGGAGGAGTTAACGGACCATTCATCTGCATTTTTAAAGACAGATAGATGGCGAGTTAATGATTGATCATCGATTTTCAAAAGAAAAGACAATGAAGCGGTGGAGTTAAGCGGCGTTGGCGGTTTCAGACTTAAAACTTCTTTCTGAGGAAAAGTTTTAGAGGGAAAAAGGCTGTCAGATCATCGAGAAGTACAATCGTTCTAGAATTTGCAATAAAATCCCTAAAACTGACTTTTGGGATTCCTACCAAATTCAGAAATTGCTAGTTCTCTGAAATCTCTCTGAAAATTCTTTAAGCAAGTTCCTATTCAACAGAATCAGCAAGATGTATGTCAAGCTTATTTTGCGAGTTGATCCAGGATCAGGATGGGGAAGATTGGTAAGCTTCGAAGAACTAAGAAAAGAACAGATGGATATAGATAGGAGATAATGGCGGCAGGATGGAGAAACTTCTTTCAAATACGAGATGAAGTCTATCTCAAGAAATTTATGAGTTACGGAAGAATACTAAATCTGTAGATGATACAATCGTGTCATATGTAGACACACTTTCTGTTATTGTAACAAAGGAGTTCTTGGAGAAAGTTCTTGAATGTCCGATGGATGGAGTTCAACCCACTAATATGGTGAAATGGATGACAAAGCTCAAGATGAGCGAAGATGAAGTTAGTCGTTAACTCTATGGACACAATAACCTAATTGAAAGGAGAGCCTCTTGGCTAGTACTAAAGGCAAGTGGTATTGTTCACGATTCTATGTATTTGTATCTTCCGAGAATAGGTTCAAGACATCGTGTCACTACCTAGATGAACAATGCATCTTTCATCTTCTAAATCATCACCCAATAGATTTACCATATTTGATTTTTCAGTACATGGTAAAATCTATAAAGGATACAAACACCATCCTTATGGGATCTTTGTTGAAGAGTGTTCAAAGAATCGGCATCAGTTGGAAAGGGAATCAGACGGAAGATAGTGTCAAAAGCTATATAGATTCAACAATTATTGCTAAAATGGATGCGAGATTTCCAGACGAAAAGGAGCGAAGCACCAAGGAAAGCAACAAGCGAGGGGAGCCTATACAGAAGAAATCCTCTATGAAGGAGAGAAGATCACACTCTCGGAATCAAAGTCAAGAAGTGTTCGATTTTTGAATCAGAGACTTGAAGCGTAAAGGGGAACATTTGGTGAGTGACATTCCTAAGCAAGCAAGAAGGTCACCCGAGCAGAAATTGTGCGACAGAAAGAAGCCAGTCCATCCAGAGATTCAAGCCAATCAAAGCATTATGAGCGATAGAGATCAAAAGCTACAAAATCACTATCATCGATCCTTGAGAAAGATTGAAACTCAATCTCAAGGAAATGGAGGAAAAGGAAAGAAGAAGAACACAAAAGAAGAAAGCACAATCAAGAGGTCACCAAGGTTAAAGAAAATGAGTGCGAGAAAGAAGAAAGTCCAACAACGAGACAAAGTCTAAGAAGGAAAGCAAGAAGAGATCGTTGTTGACACTACGTAAAAGTCTGCTGCAAGTCTTGTTAGTCTTTGTTGATGCTATTGAAGTTAATATGGAAGGCGCTCTTGAAGCGATTGTGGAAGCTATTACGGGTAATATTAAGGATTCTCACAAAGTTCTTAATAATCCAATTTTGAAGAAGTAGTTCCTACTACTTTTCAGTCTACACTTGTCCACAAACAAGTTGCTACTCGTATTATGGGTAAGAAGGCTACTCAAAAAGTTGTGAGTGTGATGACTAATGTTCCATCAAGTATTTAAGCATCAAAGAGAAAGTTAGAACCACAGTTGGTTGTAATAGAGGAGAAGAAGACCAAGTCTGTCATCATCCGAGACAAACCAAAGAGATATGTGAAAGCCTTCTTCAAATCAGTTGAATATGATAATGGCATTTTACATCATTGGATAGGGGTTACAAAATTTCTATGATCAAGCAAGAGAGTTGGAAGAGAACCATATCCACGAGCCATTTGGAGAGCGTCTCGCTTCTTATCCTATCTTGAATAATCTGATAATCAAGGTGGTACTGATCTTGACCACCAAATTTTGTTGAACTCAAGTATGAGAAGTGAAGCTAAAAGTTCAACCAGAGCGAGTTGTGGATGACATGACTTACGATCAAATTGAAGCGGTAAAATTGATTGATGAAGCATGTGAAAGAAAAGGAGTGGAAATTCTATCTGCGTATATCAAGATCCAGACCAAGCCTAACTAAGGCTACTGTGAGAGGATCCACAGGAGGGACTATCGAGAAAGGTCAAGATTGTTACATTACGATTGGCAACTCGAGAATGTTGTTATACTATTTTATAGAACATTCGCGAAATGCGACCTCGTGGAGATCACCTCAATTACAAAAGCTATGCCATGGTTGGAAGCACTTATCAGCGTATACATGATTCCTATGATCTTGATATTCATGAACAATTGTATTTGTTCCTCCACCTCTCTTACAAATCATTGAAACAAATGTCTTTAACAAGGAAGCTTATACTGACAACGGTGGCTATCGTTGAAAAGCAAGTTGTTGAGGCAGAATCCTCATTGCAGATGAATCATCGACTTTAAAGAAACATGTTCGTAAACTTGATAAGGATATGAAAAGATTAAGAAGATCTTTGAAAAAGTTGGTGAAGCAGATTGGGAAATAATTTTTTTATCAATAACAAATAGGGGAGAAGGAGAAGGAAGAAATCAATTTGGAAGGATAAGCGAAGTTATTTTTTATCTCAATACTACGTATAATTGATACTTTTCATATTTCTCTAATTCACAAGTATTTGTTATCATCAAAAGGGGAGAATGTTAAGTCAAACCAGATTTCACGTATTAAATAATTTTGATGATAAACAAAGAGAAATATACAAATGAAAAGTAGATGGATGCATAAAAGAAAAAGCGAACGGAAGAAAAGCGAAGGAAGGAAAAGCGAGCGGAAGAATATGAGCGGAAGAAAAGCGAAGGAAGAATAATGAGCGGAAGAATAATGAGCGGAAGAAAAGCGAAGGAAGCGAGCGGAAGAATAATGAGACGGAAGAAAAGCGAAGGAAGAAAAAGCGAGAAGGAAAAGCAGGCGGAAGAATATCGAGGCGGAACAAAATCGAGGCGGAAGCTTTACTAAGAGAAAGCGAGGCGATCTGAGAATCGAGCGTAAGAAAGAAACATCGATTTAAAGCGATTCTGAGTTAAACTGAATAAGTTTCTTTAAAGATTCAAGAAGCGATATTCAAGAAGCAGATTGAAGACCCAATTATAAATAAGAGTCGAGATTGAAGTAAAAGCGACTTTTGAGAAAAGTGAATGAAACTACGAGTATTCAAACATCGACTATCCGAGAAAAATTGTGAACTATTTTTCGAGTGTACATTATTAAAGCAACTCTTTTGTAAAAGCTCTTTATTAGTTTTCATTTTGAAAAGTGTTACGTGTAGCTGAAGAGGCTAAGAGTAAAGAATACTTGTTGTTAAGAGACTGAAGAGGCTCGGTCAAAGAATACTTGTAAGCAGTTAGGAGATAGTGAAATCTCAAAAGGATATTTGAGGTGGGCGTAGCCACGGTTTAGGGTGAACCGGGATAAATTGTTGTGTTTTCTCTCTAACTCTTACTTTACTTAAATCGTAGTTCTCATTATTATCAAAGGTTTTCAAACTAGTCAAAATTGATTTAAGATAAGTTTTACGAAAGAACAAGCAATTGTTATTGAAGGATTAACGAAAAGTTTATCACAATTCAACCCCCCCTTCTTGTGTATCTTGATCATATTATTACTCAATATATTAACGTGTGATTTACTTCAGCTCCAACGGTCCAATTTGCTAAAAATGGAATGGAGATTATCAAGGAACGGCTATATCCAATTAAGCAACGGCTAGTAGAGCTCCAACAGCTATATTTCTTCAAGTATAAATAGAGGATGATGGAAGAAGAGTAGATACAAGTTCTACAAGTTCAAATACTCTTATATTGCTTCAAATTGCTCACTATTGCTCTTATTTTGCTACAAATTGTATTGAGAATTTGTTCTTCAATCTTTGTATTGTTTTACTTACAATTTGAGTGACTAGGTCACGTGAGGTAGGATTTGTAACATCCCGTTGTCGATGCGATGAGCATATTGGTATGGGTAGCGTTGTGATTGCATATTTAGTGATCGAGTGTTTTGTGGCCTCTGAGATAGATCATTTTGCTCATGCATATACATAGTGACAACATTCATGATTGTTCCAGCATTTAAATTGTGATTATGAGTTGAATTGTGAATTTTGAGATAATTGAGTTAGATTTAATTTTAAAGTGAAATTAGGGATAATTTGAGTAGAATAGTGGAATTAGAGTGAGAATTGAATTTTAGAGAATTGGAAATTGAAAATTGAGTATGAGATCGAGTGTTTTATATTTTGAGGAATTATAGAATTTCTCTGGAATTTTAGAGTTATGTGTTGAGATGGAAAATGACTTAAAGACTGATGATTGTGATTCCAGTTTCGAAAGTGAGTGATAAATGGCTTGAAAAATTTAGATTTGTGAGTTTAAGAATTATTGTGAAGAGCCATTGAAATTTAGAGACTGAGATTGAATGAATTTGAAGGCTGTGATCTATAGGTTTAAACCAGCTATATATATATATAAACCTTATGTTTGAAAGAGGAAGACATTTTTCTCCTAAGGCACGAAACTTCTTCTTCTTCTCGTGGGTATCGTTGATCTTTCTTTCCTTTGAGAGTTTGTTTGCTTCCTTTCTCCTTGTGGTTGGAGAGTTGCTAGAAGCTTGGAGTTGTGTTGGTTGGCTTGGATTGAGGAGTTTATCGTGAGTGAAAGAACTTGAGAAGTTTTCGGAGATTCTAGGGTTACTGTGCGATTCCATGATTTGGTAAGTTTATTGTGTTTTAATGTTGTATTTATGGTTATTTATGACATTTATGGTATTTAATGTGTTAGCTGGGTAGTTGAATGTGTTTTATGGAGGTTTTAAGAGTATTAATGGCGGAAATAATGATCGGAGAAGATGATTGGGTCGCACGTCGCGACGTCTGAATGACCCACGCTTGTGAGCCGCTTGAGACGTCATGATGAGCAAGCAATTTAAACAAGCTTGGTGAAAGTATGAAACGGTTATTCATGTGTAACGTTCCCTATCGCAATGGCGTCCTTTGTGCTTGCCATGATGAGGAACATGGAAGTCGCGATGAGGGACGAAATTTTAGAGAAATTGAATTGGTTTTAGGGTATATCTTTTAGTGTAGACCTCAATTGGGGTAATGCAGAGTTGTTATGATATAGAAAGAGGTCTTTGAGTAAGGTAAATTATAAGAGTTTGAAATTAAATTAGCGAGTTCTCAATCATAGAAAAGAGTTGATTCGGTTCCTTAAGTGACCTAAGAGTTATGTATTATCAATGGGAGTATAATTAGAGTTTAAATGAGAGATTTATGAAATTTATGGATGTTATTAACCTATTGAGTAGTGAATTTTGGTTGTGAATCGAGAGATAGCAGAATGGGACTAAAGCGCTGGGAAATCATGATTATGCATCATATAAATTTTAAATGTGAGACATGTGCATTAGTGAATCTTATTGATTGAGCATATATTGATGAGAATGCGTTTAAATTGTTATAGAGGCGCCGTTGGATCGTCAGTCCACGGATATTGCTGGTACTTCCAGGCAATAGCTCGGAAGTTACAGGTGAGTAACCTAGTTGGTCCCTCAATCCTTGTGTGATAATCTGTGCTGTGAATGTGTGAATCAATTGTCAATGTGAGTGATACAAATGTGAGATAAATGTGCTGCAAATATGAGTAAGTGTTTTGATTGTGAGTGATTGTACTGAATGTGTTGTTAATGTGAATACTTGTGATTATGAATCAGTGTATAGTATTACGAGTAAGTGTTCTGATCGTGACAAGTGAGTGAAGTGATAATATATGTGCTAGTGACTGTGCAAGTGTTAGTGCATGCTAGGCATGATTATAAGAGGTAATTAAACAGTTGTGACTGAAGCATTCAGTGTGTAGAGCTTTAAGCTCGAATATCAGTGAATAGGCCTAAGGCGAAAAAGGGAAATAGTACATACCCAGAGGGCTCTCCTATTCCTAAATTGAGTTGGCAGTAGTGCATACCCAAAGGGCTCTCCTACTTGCCGAAATTGAGATCATTGTGAAAAGTGCCCGAATCGGGAAAGTGTTAACGCTCAGTCACAACAATGATATAAAATGAGAAATTGCATACATTATGCCTCTAACTGCGTAGTGAAATTGAGAATGCGTGTGATGTATGACAATTGTGAAGTGACATGTTTGAGTTATGTTATCTTATAAATATGTAAATTATGTACAGTGTTCTAAATTACGTTAAAGTGTACTATGCGATATATTATGTGTATATGCATGAGTTGGGTGAACCATCGATGATGGTTTCTTCTTGAGTTCATAAACTCACCTGACATTGCTAATATTTCTCGAGGCGGCGTTAGTAGGTTTCTAGCTCCCGAGATAGGCGTTTTCTGGTGTGCGAGTTCTTGGACAAGTGAAGCGATGGCACTGTGGTCGGTCAAATTTGGGCGACTTTGAGGATGACCTAGTATAGATGTTTTTATCAATTTCCTTTTTGGGTTATTGTATTGAGACTTTTAGGGACTGATAGACTTGTCTATATTTTGGATTGATATTATGCAATGAAATTGGGGTTTCAAATTTTAGTGATTTGTTTATTGCGGTTTAATTATATTGATGCCATGCGAGTATTTAGTAACAGTTGCGAGCGGTAGCACTTCCTTGCTATAGGATATGCGTCGGTACGACCCACGGGCGTCCCGGTGTGTACCCTATAGTGAGGGGGCGCTACATTAGGTGGTATCAGAGCATGATTTGGCATCTTTTAGGCATAGTATATTTTAGGTTTGAATTTCTGTGAGAAAAGCAGAAATTGATTAGATTCTTGTTGATTGTAGGTCATCCGTTCTTGGAGAGCAAGTGGATCAACCAGCTGACCTAGGATCTGTGGGAGCTAGTAGAGAGTCCTCTGTGCCTCATTATGATGAGTTGCCTCCTAGAGTTCCCGTGAGACGGGAGAGGAGGTATGATAGGCTCGCGTGGCGAGGCGGTTGACTTCCATGGCGCAGACAGCCTGCGGTGAGGATGGTTAGAAAGGACGGAGAGAGTCCTCGATCGGATGGGCTGCGACTACGAGGGCGCTTTGACTATCGATGTCTTTGCTTGAGGTTCGACCTTTCGGTGGTGGAAGGCATTAGGGCAGTTCTTCGAGGCCTGCATGTTGTCTTGGGATGATTTTGAGGGCATTCAAGGATAATTTCATGCCAGGTGTATTTAGAGATGAAGATGGGAGTTTCTTGGTGAGACGGGGTTGATGTTAGTGATGACTATGAGGTCGAGTTCAATGTTGTCGGCTTATCGTCTGCTGATTGCTTGAGTCGGCAGTGTCGGAGGTTTGAGGCGGACTCGATATGGAGATCCGTGCAGATTAGCCGATCGGATATGGGTACATTTATTGGTGAGGCGTGTTGTAAAGATTAAGCAGTTGTTGAGGCGAGTCGACTGAAAGGTGGATCGGGACCGAGGCGAAGGCCCGATTGTTAGAGTAGTGCCACAAAAGGCAATCCCTTTAAGCATTTTGTTCGTAGTCATGTACAGACTTTATGAATAAATAAAGAAAGGCATGTTTCATTTATTTGATGTTCTTTATGAATTGATAGTGATCTTTAATCAAATTAATGAAGTCCATGATATATGACATAGCATGAAGGAAATTATGATGTGATCATACTCACGAGATTCCTATCATGTGCAATTATGTCGGTATCTAAATTCTCCTAGTCATAGGATTAATGAGGATGGACATCATTAATCCGGACGGACTAACATATGTCATACTCCTTGATTGGATCAGCGGTGGATCTCGAAGCTGTAAATATGAGATATTTAGAGTTGACATATGGATGCTTACTAGTGGTAGTAAGTTCATTGGATGACTCGCCATGAGATCATCCGTGGATTTATGTCGGTGATAATCTCATCATAGCATGATGGTGCAGTATCCTTAGACTTGAGGTACTCGAGGATATCTTGAATCTTGATCTTGTACTGACTCCATTCCTTGTGGCCTTCGGAGGTTACTCATAGGGTGGTGCTTGGAGTGCGGTTTGAGGTATTGAAGGTAATTGAGTAGCCAATAAAGGATTCATCATACGTGAAAGCGAAGAGATACCACAACCTCTTATCGGGATCATTACTTTAAGTCTCGGCGAGCATGACTATGTCATGAAGAGTGTCTTCGTGGACATATAAAGTAATGAGTCCTCGACGAGAACCGATTTCACTTAGGCTAGACTTAGTCTAGTAAGAGTTGACATATTAGCCATCCGATAACCAAGTGGGGTATAGGATGATGAAAGGACGAATTGCACGATGAATTATACATGGAAGGGTTCGTGATCTGGTTCTTGATGAATTCATCAAACCGATTACTTTCCGGTCGATTAGGGGTCGTGATGTGTTGCTAGATACCGCTCATGACTTGCTCGGATTAATTGTTAATCTAAGTGGCCAACATGTAGGGAACCTAAAGGGTCACACGCATAAGAGTGTTTCAGAGAATCAGTAAAATAGTAATTGGACGAGTTCCAATTATGGAGAGCATTAGATTAAATGGATCCCGATGGGATTGGGATATGTCCCGATGAGATCGCGACATCAATATTGCTAAGAAAGGTTTAGAATTTATTTGACATCGGGGCCGATGAGTCGATAGGACCGACCCAGTTTATTTGGACCTCTTAGTAATTATATATATATGTTAATTAATTAAGTAATTAATTAATTATATATATATATATATGTGTTTTCGTTGGAAATGGGAGAGGGAGAAGAGATAAGCTTTGAAAAAGTCAAAGCTTTATTACTTTATTAAGTTAAAGAAATGAAAGGCCATTAATCTTCCATTTGTCATATGCTTATGGAAGCTTTTTAAAGGTTAAAAATAAACATAAGGAGGCTTATGGAAGGGTGATGGTCGACGGTTTTTGAAGGTGAGGAAGACAAAAGTTTTTCTTAAGTGTTAAGGAAAAGTTTTTGAAAAGGTGATTTCATTCCTTCTTCTTCATCAAGCCATCATCGATTTCTTCTCTTCTCCAAGGCAAGGATTCAACGTTATTCTCAAGCTCTCCAGGACAGAGGTAGGGTCTAGCAGCTCTTAATCTGTTCTAGCTATTCCCGGGTCAAAAGGGTTTGACTCGGTTAAGTTTCGATCTCTGCGTGGATACCTTTAGAGATAGTCTCTATTGGCTATTCGGTTTGAGTTTTCATACCGACACCGGGATCCTGGGTTTCGGAAGGTCCGGGACCAAAATTTTTGTTTCGCTGCTGGAACATATGATGTTCCTCCGGGATTTTCCTACAGTGGTATCGAGGCGTGCGGTGTCGTGTATGAAGCTTTAAGCTGAAGCTAGATCATAAACCCTAATTGCTTGTGATGTTGTAGCATGCTTTCTGTTCAGATTTCGAATTGCTATAGAGATAGGGTTTTCGAAATTTTTCTGTCCAGGAATGTTCATAACATGTTAGAGAATATGTCTATGAATTTTCAGAATTTATCGATTTGATTTGATATAGTTTTGCTAATTAATTCCCTAAGGTTACAGATGCTGTTTTGTGAAACGATTCTGTGAATAGGCAGTAGTATAAAATCAAGAATAAATTCTAGAAAAATCTTTTTCTTGATTTTCCTTCACCTACATGTCTCTAAGATGTTGGTGAATGTCTGTGAGCATGGAAATTGGATTTCAAGGTGATTGGATATTTATTTTCGATTTTATTCTATGCTGTTAGGAATTGCTGTGCTGATGAACACAGAATTTTGAATCGGTTTTATTATTTTGGTTGACTGAGTTTTTGATGGCCTAAAATCCTGAAAAAATTCAGGTAGAATTTTCTGAACATGTAGTAACCTATATAAGTTTCTCAGAATTTATTGAAATTTTTTCATTTATCATTTCAAGCAATGTACAGAACTGGACAGTTTTGGTGAAAATTGTTGGGACTGTTTTGCTTGGCTTGATTGAGGTTGCTTTTCAGTTCAATGCCTTGAAACATTTTAATGTGATTAAAATGTGTTATCTTGATGTGGTATGATTGCCAAAGTGAATTGCTTGAATTTGCTTTTCCAAGAATTTTTGAATGCGAATTGGTCACATTAGTGTCTCGTTAGTACATTTCATTTTCTTGCTTGTTTTGGCGTCACAATTTTTTGTGACAAGTGCGGAGTAGTTTTGAGAGTGTATGCACTAGCTTGAGATGCTTAGGGTGAGAATTTGGGTGTTCCTAAATTATTTGGATATTTATGAGTTTTGACTCATTTCAAGCTTTTATATAGTTTGACTATTTAAGGCATTCATGGATCAATGAAGTGTTCATTGATACATCAACTAACGAGATATTACCTTAGGTATGATGGTATTGAGAATTGGAATTGCATTGATTGAAGAATTAGCCGATTAGAGATTTTAGCAAAATTCACTGAATAAGTCGACTTGTATATGGAATAAGTGGAAACATTGAGGATTTTGGATAAATCGACTTGTGAATAGAATAAATCGACTTGTTCAAGATTTCAGTATAAATCGACTTGTAGCTTCTTGTAAGGAACTTATACATGGGCAGAGTGAAATAAGTCGACTTGTGTCAAACAAGTGGACTTGTGTGTGGAGATGCAATAAGTGGACTTGCATTTGATGAAAGTCGACTTGTGGCATCTTAGGTTGGATGATGGATGATTATAAGGATTGATTCAATGTGATTGATGAAATAACCTAAATCATTCCATATAGTTTCGTGACTATGATCCTTGACTTGGGTTTAGAGTTTCCAAAATCCCTCCTCGGTATATGAAAACTAACGCCTTCCATTAATATGGTAAGAACGAGTTCTTATAGAAATTGGGTTGTTGAGCAAACTCAAGCTCACTCTATACGGATATGTTGAACCATGAAAATATGATTTTCGGATTAATGGGTTGGTTTTCACTAGAAGCGTTAGTTTGTTGAGCAAACTCAAGGTCAGCGTGGATGAGGCGAAATTGGGTAGCATACATCGGATGTATGCGCATCGAAGAAGTTGATACCGATGTAAGTGCATACATCAACAAGTTGATAGCTGAATGATAGTTGTGTCTAAGATGTAATTGGTATATCGATACCTCCCAGGACATAAGGTGGCTTGTTGGACAAATCAAGGTCATTCTCGATATGGGTTATCGATGATGCAATTGGTATGACCGATACCTACCGATTGACCTAACTTGTGGCTTGTTGGACAAATCAAGGTCATTCTTAGTAATATCGGATATCAACCCACTAGGACATAATGTCATTTTGTTTCTTTGGATTAAGTAATGAGGGTTATGGATTCTATGAAACTAGTGGGGCGCTTTTGCATATCATTCAAGTCCTTATGATTATCAGCTATTCATATTCTAACATTCTTCCTCTCTATTCGTGTAGGTTGTTTGAAAATGTCGTCAAGTGTGAACCTTATTTCGCTAATGGAGTCAAACAAGCTAAGCTGGACGAATTTTCTTGATTGGTTAAGGAACACGAGAATCGTTCTCGAGATCTGAAGGTGGGATATATCTAGATTTTCCGCTTCGGATGCACTGCTTGTCGATGCTTGATGATGATCGAAGGCATATAGTAAACATCTTAGGGCGATGACATGGCGACTTGCATTATGCTTGCGTCGATGTCACTGAGTACTGAAGCGACGACGAGTCCATGGATGCTCACACGATAGTTTTTCATCTTAGGGAGGCATTTTGGCGAGCAAGCCCGGTCGAAAGGTTCGAGACCTCAAGGCTTCTCTTCACCACCAAGATGGCTCGGGGACATCTGGCATGCGATGCATACGAAGATGAATGGCTATATCGAGAGATTGGCCGTCTTAGGTTTTCAATGGATCATGAATTAAGTATAGACTTAATTCTCGTTGGATTGTCCAAGCGGTTATGCGATTCGTGCTAAACTATCGGATGAACCAAATATCCACTACAATACTGAAGTGATCAATCTGCTTTCAAAGGCAGTGGCGGACTATCAAGAATGATAGTAAGCAAGTCTTTGGTAGTAGCTTCTTCTTCTTGAGTTCAAAGAAGAAAAGAACCCAAAGAAGAAGAAGGCTAAGAAACCAAAGGAAGCGCCATCAAGAAGAAGACCAAAGAAGCGCCCCAAAGGAACTTGCTTCCATTGCGGTAAAGATGGCCATTGGGGCGCAATTGCAAAGTCTATCTGGAGTCATTTGAAGCGAGAAGAAGGCATCGGATGCCTCGACTACTTGAGTTTGTATGTCATTGAAGTTAATCACGTTATTGATCACAACATCTGGGTATTTGATCTGGTTGTGGCTCACACATATGTAATGATATCTGGGGCCTCGGGGACGATGGCAACTCGTGAAGGAGAAGTAGACCTCGTGTTGGAAATGGAGCAAGAGTTCTTTGCATTAGCCGTAGGAACCTATGTTTTGTATCTCCCTCTTGGGCTTGTCTTTGGAATTGGATGATTGTTATTTTGTACCCGTTTGACAAAGAATATATTATGCATTTCTTGTCTAAATAAATTTGGATTCCATATGAATTTTAGTAGCAATGGTTGTTCTATTAATTCTAATGGAATGCTTTATGGAAGCAGTGCATTGTGCAATGGTATTTACATATTAGATATGTCTAATCAATTTTAAATGTCAATGACACCAAAGCGGCATAAAGAGATAATCTAAAGTCAACTTACTTATGGCATTCTCGATTGGCCATATAAATGAAACACGCATCGCTAAGCTCCACAAGAGTGGTAGTTTAGGGTCATTTGATTATGAATCATATGACACATACAAATCTTATTTATTAAGCAAGATGACTAAGTTACCCTTGAGGAAAGGGTGAGCGGCGATTGGAGTATTAGACCTAATACATTCGGATGTATGCGGTCCGATGTCCATCCATGCGAAGTGGTTGTCGTTACTTCATTACCTTTATCGATGATTATTCACGATATGGGTACTTATGTCGATGAGATACAAATCTGAAGCGTTTGAAAAGTTCAAACAATTGAAATGAAGTAGAAAACCAACTTGGTAAAAGTATCAAGGCATTGCGATCCGATCGTGGTGGAGAATACTTAGACCAGCAGTTTAGGATTATCTCGGAGATAATGGCATTTTATCTCGGTGGACTCCTCCTTACGCTTGTGACCTGGCGGTGTGGCTGAAAGGAGAAATCGAACCTTGTTGGACGTGATACGATCAATGATGGGTTTCATGAAGTTACCAAAATCGTTTTGGGGTATCGCTAGAGCATTTGTTTACTTGTTAAGCGAGTTCCCTCTAAGGCAGTTGATGTTACTCCGTATGAGATGTGGACTAACGAAAACCTTATCTTTCTCATCTGAAAGTATGGGGTTGTCACTGCTTTAGTGAAGCGGATTCGATCGAGATAAGCGAAGCAAAATCGACAAGTGTTTGTTGTAGGATATCTAAAGAGACCAAAGGATATCAATTCTACCATCTTTGAGGAACAAAGGTGTTTGTTTTGAGGCATCTTTGTCTTTAGAGAAAGAGTTTCTTTTACAAGAAGGCGGTGGGAGCAAAGTTGAACTTGAAGAAGTTGAAGATGCTCAAACAAGCCTGAATCATTTGCTGAACTTTGAAAGCATCACTCATTCGGATGAAATGCAGTTCAACCTACTGTGACACCACGAAGTTCGTGGGTCAGTAGGATCGCCTTGTTCGAGAGATATGGATTTCTCGTAAGTGAGCAGAATGACGTATTGCTCATAGAAAATGATGAGCTGCTACCTATGAAGAGGTTACGAAAAGTTGATCGAAAAATGGCTTTGTGCCATGAAAGCGAAATGGATTCCATGTACATAAACCAAGTATGGACTTTGGTTGATGCACTGAAGGATAAAACCTATAGGGTGCAAATGGGTTTCAAGAAGAAAACCGAGCATGGATGGTAATGTGATTACCTCTGAAAGCAAGGCTCGTGGCGAAAGGTTTTGTCGAAGACAAGAAGTTGACTATGGCGAGACCTTGATACAGCAATGCTTAAATCCATTCGGATACTCTAGCCATTGCCGCTCATTATGATTATGAGATATGGCAAATGGATGTGAAAGACGACTTTCATAGCGGAAATCGGCGAGGATGTGTACATGACACAACGGAGAGGCTTCACTTCGATGATGGCGAAAAGGTATGCAAGCTTGAAATCCATCTATGGATTGAAGCAAGCATCCGGAGTTGGAACATCCGTTTTGATGAGTCAATCAAAGAGTTTGGTTTCTCACAAAATCCGGATGAACCTTGTGTGTACAAGAAGGTTAATGGGAATGCAATCGTTTTCCTTGTGCTATATGTGGATGACATATTGTTACTCGGAAGCGATGTCTCAATGATCTGTCAGTTAAAATTTGGTTGTCCAAGCAATTTGCGATGAAGGACCTTGGTGAAGCAACTTATATCCTTGGGATAAAGATCTATAGAGATAGATCGAAGAGGTTGCTTGGTCTTTCACAATCATCGTACATAGACAAGATGCTAAAGAGGTTTAGCATGGAGCAATCGAGAGGTTCCTTCCATCACTCATGGGATAACACTCTCGAAATCTATAATCTAAGACCAAGATGAGAGGATTCGCATGGATCGAGATCCGTATGCATCTGCGGTAGGATCGATCATGTATGCTATATTATGTCGAGGGCGATGTATCGTATGCTCTGAGTGTCACGGCGGATACAATCGGATCTGGTGAGGTCCTTTGGATGGTATCGAGAATATCCCAAGTACTTGCGAAGGACTAAGGATGTTTCTTGATATATGGAGATGGAAATCTCAGTGGTGAGCATCTGGATGCGGTTTCAATCGACAAGGATGACTCGGATCGGTCGAGTTATGTTTTCCTGTTGAGCGGCGGGCGGTCGATTGGAAGGTTCAAACAAGGGCATTGCGATTGACGGACAGAAGCGTGAGTACATTCTTTGCATCGAGGCGGCAAAGGAAGCTATTTGGATCGAAGTTCATTCGAACTTGGTGTGGTTCTAGGCGTGATGGACCCATACGGTTGTATTGTGACAACAATGGGGCTATTGCTCGAGCAAAAGAACCAAGGTCTCAACGATCTAAACACGTACTCGCGGATATCATCGATTAGAGATCATTCTAGAGGTGATGTCGCGATCGAGAGGATTCCTGAGCGAGAACATTCTTGATCCGTTGGCGAAGCCATTGTCACGGAAGAATTTTGATTCTCATGTACTCGCTTATGGTATTAGATACCAAGGCGATTGGCTTTAGGTCAGTGGGAGATTTGTTGAAGTAGTGCCTAAAGGCAATCCCTTTAAGCGCATTTTGTTCATAGTCATGTCTGACTTTATGAATAAATAAAGAAAGGCATGTTTCATTTATTTGATGTTCTTTATGAATTGATAGTGATCTTTAATTAAATTAATGAAGTCCATGATATATGACATAGCATGAAGGAAATTATGATGTGATCATACTCTGAGATTCTATCATGTGCAATTATGTCGATATCTAAATTCTCCTAGTCATAGGATTAATGATTTGGACATCATTAATCGGACGAGAATAACATATGTCATACTCCTTGATTGGATCGGCGGTGGATCTCGAAGCTGTAAATATGAGATATTTAGAGTTGACATATGGATCTTACTAGTGGTAGTAAGTTCATTGGATGACACCATGAGATCATCACATGGATTTATATCGTTGATAATCTCATCATAGCAATGAATGCAAGTATCCTTAGACTTGAGGTACTCGAGGATATCTTGAATCTTGATCACACTGACTCCATTCCTTGTGGCCTTCGGAGGTTACTCATAGGGTGGTGCTTGGAGTGCAGTTTGAGGTATTGAAGGTAATTGAGTAGCCAATAAAGTTCATCACTTACGTGAAAGCAGAAGAGATACCACAACCTCTTGTCGGGATCATTACTTTAAGTCTCGGCGAGCATGACTATGTCATGAAGAGTGTCTTCATGGACATATAAAGTAATGAGTCCTCGGACGAGGCGATTTCACTTAGGCTAGACTTAGTCTAGTAAGAGTTGACATATTAGCCATCTTGATAACCAAGTGGGGTATAGGATGATGAAAGGACGAATTGCGATAATTATACATGGAAGGGTTAAATGATACGGTTCGTGATGAATTCATCAAACCGATTACTTTCGGTCAATTAGGGGTCATGATGTGTTGCTAGATACGCTCATGACTTGCTCAGATTAATTGTTAATCTAAGTGGCCAACATAGCAAGGGAACCTAAAGGGTCTACGCGTAAGAGTGTTTGGAGAATCAAGTAAAATAGTAATTGGACGAGTTCCAATTATGGAAGAATTAGGATTAAATGGATCCCGATGGGATTGGGATATGTCGATGAGATCGCGACATCAATCTTACTAAGAAAGGTTTTGAATTTGTTTTGACATCAGGGGCGTAGAGTCGATAGGATGAGCCAGTTTATTGGACCTCTTAGTAATTATATATATATGTTAATTAATTAAGTAATTAATTAATTATATATATATATATGTGTTTCGTTGGAAATGGGAGAGGAGAAGAGATAAGCTTTGAAAAGTCAAAGCTTTATTACTTTATTAAGTTAAAGAAATGAAAGGCCATTAATCTTCCATTTGTCATATGCTTATGGAAGCTTTTTAAAGGTTAAAAATAAACATAAGGAGGCTTATGGAAGGGTGATGGTCGACGGTTTTTGAAGGTGAGGAAGACAAAAGTTTTTCTTAAGTGTTAAGGAAAAGTTTTTGAAAAGGTGATTTCATTCCTTCTTCTTCATCAAGCCATCATCGATTTCTTCTCTTCTCCAAGGCAAGGATTCAACGTTATTCTCAAGCTCTCCGGAGACGGAGGTAGGGTCTAGCACTCTTGTCTGTTCTAGCTATTCCCGGTCAAAAGGGTTTGACTTCGGTTGGGTTTTATGATCTCTGCGTGGATACCTTTAGAGATAGTCTCTATTGGCTATTCGGGTTTGAGTTTTCATACAAACAAGGGATCCACAGGTTTCGGGAAGGTCCGGGACCAAAAATTTTGTTTCATTCTTTGGAACATATGATGTTCCTCTCGGGATTTTCTACACGGTGATAGTCGAGGAGTGCTAGTAGAGGTTCGTGGCGTCGAGAAGGACCTTGAGGTTATCTGGAGGAGGTAGGCGATCTAGATTTGGGCGAGGCGATTTGCTCGATCCGATGGTGGCGTAGTGGGGCTAGAGGTTGGTCGGATGATCCCGCTATGTGAGTATTGTGAGAGGAGACACGATGGGAGTCTTTGGAGGTTTCTTGGGCGTGTCTCAGTGTGGTTCCTGGACCATCATTTCAGAGTGTCCTTTCACTATGGAGGCCGGTCTGCTGCTGTTGGTAGATCGGTGATGTTACCTCGATGCGATGGGCGTAGAGGTGGATCTGGTTGGAGAGGTCGAGGTCGGTAGAGGCCGGTGAGGATCTGTAGTGGTCGAGGACGAGTGGCAGTAGCAATCGAGGCTAGAGTCTATCTATGACTCGGCGGGAGGCTCGGCAGATCTCAGGATGTTGTTCTTGGGTATGCTTTCGATTTACGGCTTTGAGGTTTATGCATTGATGGATCTGGATCCACTCGTTCTTTATTGCACCGCGTGTGGCATGTAAACTGCATTGTGATAGGGAGAGGCTGCGGTGTGGGTTGCGGTGAGTGCGCCTTTGGGTAGTACTCTTGCGCTTGGGTGAGGTCTGCAAAGAGTGTCGGATAGTGATTGATCGGCGAGTTGAGTGCGGACCTAATAGTTTTGCCCAGAGAGATTGATCGATTCTGGGATGGGTGACTTACTGCTGCGTAGAGGTGTGATGGATTGTTATACCAAGGAGGTCGTGTTAGAATCTCTGGTGACTAGAGTTATTTTTAGGCGTTAGTTAGGCGATGCCGGTAGGATGATTTCCTTTACGAGTGCTTTGAGATTGATGCGTGGTGGTTGTGAGGCATATTTGGCTCGTATGGTGGACACCGAGTTGAGCGAGAGGTTGCGAGGATATTCTCGTGATTAGGGAATTTCGGATGTGCTCTCCGATGAGTTCTGGGTTTGCCACCGGATCGGGAGGCGGAGTTTGGGATTGACCTCGTTCGGTGCAGCTCTATATCTATACCTCCATATAGGATGGCACCGGTGGGCCGAGGGAGCTTAAGGCTCGATTCTGGGGAGTTGTTGGATAAGGGTTTATTAGACCCAGTGTTTCGCTGTGGGGAGCTCCAGTGTTGTTCGTGAAGAAGAAGGATGGGACTTTGAGGCTGTGCATCGATTATAGGCAGCTCAATAGGGTAACTATCAAGAATAAGTACCCACTGCCTAGGATCGATGATCTATTTGACCAGTTGCAGGGAGCTCAAGTGTTTACTAAGTTGGATTTGAGATCTGGGTACTATCAGTTGAGGATTGCAGAGGCCGATGTGCCTAAGAGTGCTTTCAGGAGCAAGTATGGGCATTTCAAGTTTTTAGTGATGCTGTTCAGGTTGACCAATGCCCCGGTAGCCTTCATGGCCTTGATGAATAAGGTATTTCAGCCTACTGGATCGGTTTGTGATTGTGTTCATTGGCGATATTTTAGTGTATTCAAGGAGTGAAGCGGGAGCATGCAGACATCGAGGATTGTGTTGCGAGATCATGAGAGAGGCGGTTGTATGCCAAATTCATGAAATGTGAATTTTGGTGGATGAGGTCATTTTCTAGGCCATATTGTGTTTGGTGAGGGTATCGGGTGGATCCTCACAAGATTGAAGCGATCTTGAGTTGGGAGGTTCAAGGGCGTGTCGAGTTAAGGAGTTTCCTCGGTTTAGCGGGATATTACGGAGGTTTGTCGAGGGTTTTAGTGATCTCAACCCTTTGACAAAACTTCGAGGAAGAATGTGGCTTTAGATGGGTGATGAGTGTCGGAGGAGCTTTAAGGAGCTTAGGCATCGATTGACTCGGCACGGTATTAGCTTTGCCGTCGGTCCGGAGGTTTCGAGGTATTTAGTGATGCGTCGCTTGGTGGGATTAAGCGATGTTACGATGCGACGCGGAGAGTTATAGCATATGCCTCGAGGCGATTAAGGTCTCATGAGAGAATTATCCGATGCATGATTTAGAGTTAGTTGCGATGGTGTTTGCTCTGAAGATCTGGAGACATTATTTGTATGGAGAGCGTTCGGATCTTCACGGATCATAAGAGTCGAGATATTTGTTGAGTCGAGAGAGTTGAATCGAGATAGAAGAGATGGATTGAGTGTTGAAGGACTATGGTACGCGATTGAGTATCATCGAGGAAGGCCAATGTGGTGGCGGATCGTTGAGTAGGAGATCTCATATCGGTCGGCTCAGTTTCAGATTGAGAGGTTGTCTAGCCTGATTTAGTTGAGAGCGCTTGATGTGTAGATGGATTTAGCTCAGGATGGAGCTTTGATTGCTACTACGATTTGAGGCGATGTTGCGTGATCGGATCGAGAGAGTCCAGGATCAGGACCCAGTGATAGTGAGATTGATGGATAGAGTTAGAGCTGGTCAGGGTTCAAATTTTGAGTTGAGAGATGGGACTCTTTGGATGGGTCAGAGGTTGTGTGTGCCAGATGTTGATGATCTGAGACGAGAGATCCTAAAGGAGGCGCATGTGGCCACTTATGCCATGCATCCTAGCGTTACCAAGATGTATAATACCCTTAAGTTGCATTTACGGTGGCGAGTGAAGAGGCAAGTGGCGAGTTCGTTTCTCGATGTCGGCGTGCCGGTGAGTTAAAGTGAGCACGGGCCCGAGTTGGGAGATTGCATTAGTTACCCATTTGAAGTGGAAATAGGAGGCGAATCACCATGGATTTTATTATGGGGTTGCCTAGGGCCTTGAAAGCATGATCGATTGGGTCATAGTGGACGGTTGACCAAATCGGCTCACTTCTTGTCGATCTGCGAGAATAATACTCTCGACCGGTTAGCTCGAAGTATGTGGCGGAGATTGTCTTGTTGCATGGGGTTCGATGTCGATAGTGTCGGATAGGGATCCAGTTTACTTGAGGTTGGAGGAGCCTCTGATCGACTTTGGGTTCGAGGTTGAACTTTAGTACATCGTTTCATCCTCGAGACGGATGGGCAAAGTGAGAGGACGATCAAGACTATTGAGGATATCTTTGAGAGCTTGCGTAATAGAGTTGAGAGGTGCTTGGGACGATCTTGGCTCGATCGAGTTTGTGTACAATAATCGATTACAGGCGATATTGGGATGGCACCGTATGAGGCCTATATGGGAGGCCGTGTAGATCACCTCTTTCTTTGGGATGAAGAGGTGTGAGGATGCTTGAGGGCCCCGAGTGATCCGAGGATCTGATGGATAAAGTGAGATTGATTGAGTCGCATCAAAGCTGACTCGGGATGAGACGGAAGAGTTATGTGGATCGACATCGGCGTGAGATGGAGTCTGATGTGGGCGATAAAGTATTCCTCTCGAGTGTCACCTTGGAGGAGTCTTTGAGATTTGGCCGTAAGGCAAGTTGAGTCCTCGGTATGTCGGTCCGTATGATATTCTTGAGGAGGATTTGTAGCATCCCACTCCCACGAGACCCGAACCGACATCATTGTGATATCAGAGCTCGCGACCCTTGAGGTGGTATCTTAGAAGCGATCAATCGATTTAAAACTTCGGTAATACATTTTTTGGGAAAACCCATCAGTGCGCAAATATCGATAAATAATTTGGGTCCGTTCTGTCTGAAATCATTTTCAACAAAACACTATTTCGGTGATCAAATTACAATACATCATTAATCAATTGGGGCACTCAATGATACGGTACTAATCTTGCGAAAATACAAATTTACATAATTCTAAATGACACAAATCTGAGGCGTGGTGATCCCGACCTTAACTCGACTTGCAATTGGTAATCATACTCCGTGCTGACGAAGGTACTTTTCGATCACGAAAATATTTGCAATGTTGGGTGAGTTTGCGAACTCAATGAGAAACCATCATCGATGGTTCACTCAATTCATGCATAAACACACAATTTACCAATTATCACGTACAATCACGATTCACAAATGTAAGGCGTATCGCCTTTCATACCATCCACATTTACTCATACTATATATGCAATGCATGAGACCCTTTTCACTTTCATTATGTTGTTGTGACCGTGCCTAAAGCTGTCCCAATAGCGGGCACATTGCGTTGAGCGGTGGCTCTGAAAACATTGGGCTTGAAGCCACGATACATTGAGCTTGAGGCTCGAATCGTTGGACTGAGGTCTGTGCGTTGGTGAAAGCTCTCATATCGTTAGGCGTGATATGCTTACGATCTGGTCTTCTTGCCGGTCAATTGCCTTTATCGATCATGCCATCATGCATGGATGCATATGCTCAATTCCATTCTGATCGAGTTATAGTTCGGTGACCCATTTCCATTTCTTGGACCTTGATGCGGTGTTTCGATCATATACATTTACAATTTATTGCATCCTACCATATCATATTAAAGTCACATCAATGTATCAAAGCAGACAATTAACACTTGATATTAATTTCCCATTCCTCGGACCTTTGGTCCGAGATCTCAATATAATTATTCTGGCGGTCACACACAAATAGCACTTGATAACAAGTTTCCAATACTTGGACACTATGGTCGAAATCAATCAAAAGTAAACACATAATCCTCCATTATCTCCACGTGGCATCAATGCATCATATTAAATATACATAGATTGAGAAACCAACTAGGTTACTCACCTATTACTTCAGAGCTATTGTGGGAAGTCTACTGGCGATCCTTAGAACGGCGTTCCAATGAGCCTCTATAACAATGAAAATAAGTACACATTACCAAGCTGTATAGTTAGAATGACCAAACAATGCACATGGAATCATTAAAAGCGTGTATAATGCATGTTCATGGCATTCCGGCCCTAATCCAAAAATTTTCCGTCATAATAATTTCATCTAAAATTAGAAAGCTATAGCCCTTGTGACATTCAATTAGGACCTCGATCGGTCGAAAATAAATAAAACAGTGACCGTAGAACAATTACGGGTCCACGTCAATTTCTCGACTAAAATTCTCAATTTCTCACAAAATGAAATTCAATGTGTTACCAATCCGATGCCTCAAGAATCAGGTCAATCGAGCGTCGGACAGAAAAGGAATTGACAAAAGAAACCAAAATTCAAATTAAACAATTAATATATATATATATATACCTAACCCTTATTCCTTCTTTAATTTCTTGATTTCAAGCCAACTTTCAACACCAATAACTCATTGCACACAATTCAGAAAATTACCAACTATATCTCATTGGAAAGATCATGAAACCCTCTACAATTCTCAAGAAGACCATAAAATCAATTTCACCCTAAGGGTGTCAAAAATCCTATCAAATCTACTGCCTACTCAAAACCTATCAACACAGGGCAGTACATTTACAAATTCAATAACTCTCTGATTCTTCAGTCAAAATTACACAATAATTAAGGCAGTAAGATCACAATGTTATCTACAACTTTCATGAACAACCCAAAATTAAATTCACTTGATAACAAGGTCAAACAATTCCACAAAGAATCTGCCTACTGCAATCAACCAATCTGGACAGTAATTTTCCAAACAGTGATTATCTTAGCACAAAAGTCAAAAAATTCACTACCTTATATCCCTGAAAAGATAAGATCTCAAACTTCAATTTTCATGAAGAACTCAAACTCCAATTCGATTTCTAACAATTTCAAAACTGTTATGGAATCTACTGTCATGATCAGCCATTCACAACCTAGTTTAGGTTCAGTTTTTGCAAAATCATAACTCCCAAATATGACCTTAAAAAATTACATGCCATATATCATTTTCAAGATAATATCTTCCTCTACAACTTTTAAGAAGATCACTCACACCAATTCAGTCCACATAAATTGCTAAAATTGCCTCCAATCCGAAAGCTCACAAAATCGACAATGAGGCTAGCTTTCCACAAATGACAAAAATCAGTCAACATGCCACAATGCATAACTCCCAATATACTGATCAAAAAATTACAAGATCAGTGGAAATGGAAAGCTAACAATGTAGGCTTCAACTCTCATGCAGATCATTTTCCCTAATTCCATATCAATTAATTTAGAAAAATCAACAAAACACATTAGTCATACTTGCGGTTACTGTTTACAGACAATAAAATAGTAACTTTCCATGCAAATATTCACCCTTCTAGCATTACAATCTAACAACACCTATTTCACACAAAGTTGTAGCCAACATCCCAAAGTTTCATTGAGCACAAACCTTACCTCATTTGCTCACCTACACAATTATTTATGATCAAAACATTGCAATAGGGTCAATAACAATTTTCAGCTTTACTACACCAATTTATTTCCTATCATACCAATTCAATTCCTACTACTATAGGCATCTCATTTTAACACAAAATCAGTAACTACAATATTCATACATTCACTAGGGCTAATAGTCACATTTGGCAGCATTAATTTCTCAATTCCTATGCAAATCATCATCAAAATGCAATTACAATCAAGCTAAAACCATTCATCACTCATCCTACTTTCAATTCATAACTAACCTAATCTTATACCCATTAATTCAAGCAATAATTATCATCAATTTAAGGCATCATTAATCCTAATAAACATACCATAACCCCATTCAATGATTCTACCTACCATGATTCACAAATTCATACTTAAGCATCATTGAAAACTTAATTAAACTAACTTACCTAATTAGCTTTTCCACTTCAAGGCACACCAATTTCTCACTTTCTCTACTTTCTTCTAACATCAAACATGTATATCATCATCATGGGAAGAACATAACTTGAGGGCATGAAGAAGCTCTTATGTTTGGAGGAAGGCTTGAAGAAAGAAGAAGAAAATCGATGGTGGTGGGGAAAGAGTTGAGTGATTTCGGTGGAAAGATGTTTCTACACAATTAAAACTAGTTTTCCTTATTTCCTAAAGTGATAACCGTGGGTGGGATGGTTAATGAGAGACTAGGTGGCTTAATAGGATTAGTTAAGGAAAAGTAAGAGGCTAGGTGGCTTAATAGGATTAGTTAAGGAAAAGTAAACATATTAATACTTTTATCAATTAAACTAGTCCAAAATTAACGATCAATTCCAATGACCCTAATTTCAATCCCAAAATAATATACCCAATAATACAGTATCATTGGGTAGCAATTTTTCATCTAGAAAATCGACCGATTCACCATTGGTGAGGCCATTTCTGGCGATTTTGTCGGTTAGGAATTTCTCGGACAATTCAGAAAAATTCCTATAAATCCCAAAAATGTAAAACACTCGATGGCGTACTCCAAATAATTTTTCAAATACAATTATCCATAAATTTCACAAAAGATCTCAATTTGAAACCTAAGTAGGAAAATGTAATGAATGCATGTTTACCATGTGCAAGTGCAACAAACCATCAATCATAGAGGCGATAAGTTGTATGTTCAAGCCGAGGTATAATTCAATACTCCTAACCCTTCTCAATTTATGAGAAGACCGTTCCCATCGGAGATGAGATGTTACAGGATTGGACCGTTGGCTTATAGATTGGCTTTGCCTAGTGAGATGTCCCAGTTGCATGATGTGTTTCATGTGAGTATGCTCCGGAGATACCGCTCAGACCCGACTCATGGGATTCCGGCTCAAGAGATTGAGATAGCTAATGATCTGAGTTATATTGAGGAGCCAGTGCGAATCATCGGATCTCGGGTCAAGCAATTGAGGAGCAGGGTGATTCCATTGGTGAAAGTCCTATGGAAGAACCACTCATCAGAGGAAGCAACTTGGGAGACTGAGGAGCACATGAGAAGGCAGTACCCTCATATGTTCGACCGGTCAGGTATTAAATTTCGGGACGAAATTTTTGTTTAGGAGGGGAGAATTGTAACATCCCGTTACCAATGCGATGAGCATATTGGTACGGGTAGCGTTGTGATTGCATATTTAGTGATCGAGTGTTTTGTGGCCTCTGAGATAGATCATTTTGCACATGCATATACATAGTGACATGCATTCATGATTGTTCCAGCATTTAAATTGTGATTATGAGTTGAATTGTGAATTTTGAGATAATTGAGTTAGATTTGATTTTAAAGTGAAATTAGGGATAATTTGAGTAGAATAGTGGAATTAGGTGAGAATTGAATTTTAGAGAATTGGAAATTGAAAATTGAGTATGAGATCGAGTGTTTTATATTTTTGAGGAATTATAGAATTTCTCGGAATTTTAGAGTTATGTGTTGGATTGGGAAAATGACTTAAGGCGATGATTGTGATTCCGGTTTCGAAAGTGAGTGATAAATGGCTTGGAAAATTTAGATTTGTGAGTTTAAGAATTATTGTGAAGGGCCATTGAAATTTAGAGACTGAGATTGAATGAATTTGAGGACTGTGATCTATAGGTTTAAACCAGCTATATATATATATATATAGACCTTATGTTTGAAAAAGGAAGACATTTTTCTCCTAAGGCACGAAACTTCTTCTTCTTCTCGTGGGTATCGTTGATCTTGCTTTCCTTGGAGAGTTTGTTTGCTTCCTTTCTCCTTATGGTTGGAGAGTTGTTAGAAGCTTGGAGTTGTGTTGGTTGGCTTGGATTGAGGAGTTTATCGTGAGTGAAAGAGCTTGAGAAGTTTTCGGAGATTCTAGGGTTACTGTGCGATTTCGTGATTTGGTAAGTTTATTGTGTTTTAATGTTGTATTTATGGTTATTTATGACATTTATGGTATTTAATGTATTAGCTGGGTAGTTGAATGTGTTTTATGGAGGTTTTAAGAGTATTAATGGAGGAAATGATGATCGGAGAAGATGATTGGGTAGCACGTCGCGACGTCTGTAATGGGGCCGCCTTGGCGAAAAGCGTGTTCACTGCGGCGAGCCACTTGAGGCGTCATGGCGAGCAAGCAATTTAGACACCATGGCGGTTGAAGAGTTATTCACCATGACGTTCCCACATCGTGGCGTCCTTTGTCTTGTGTGCAAGTCTTTGTGGAGGTGGCGAGGACAGAAATTTTAGAGAAATTGAATTGGTTTTAGAGTATATCTTTTAGTGTAGACCTCGATTGGGGTAATGCAGGTTGTTATGATCTAGAAAGAGGTCTTTGAGTGAGGTAAATTATAAGAGTTGAAATTAAATTAGCGAGTTCTCAATCATAGAAAAGAGTTGATTCTGGTTCCTTAAGTGACCTAAGAGTTATGTACTATCAATGGGAGTATAATTAGAGTTTAAATGAGAGATTTGTGAAATTTATGGATGTTATTAACCTATTGAGTAGTGAATTTTGGTTGTGAATCGAGAGATAGCGGAATGGGACTAAAGCGTTGGGAAATCATGATTATGCATTATATAATTTTTAAATGTGAGACATGTGCATTAGTGAATCTTATTGATTGAGCATATAGTGATGAGAGCGTTTAAATTGTTATAGAGGTAGTAGTTGGATCGTCGGTCCACGGATATTCTTTGGTACTTCTAAGCGATAACTTCGGAAGTTACTGGTGAGTAAACTAGTTGGTTCCTCTATCCTTGTGTGATAATCATCTTTGTGAATGTGTGAATCAATTGTCAATGTGAGTGATACAAATGTGAGATAAATGTCTTTGCAAATATGAGTAAGTGTTACGATTGTGAGTGATTGTCTTGAATGTGTTACTATTGTGAATACTTGTGATTATGAATGGGTGTATAGTATTACGAGTAAGTGTTACGATCGTGACAAGTGAGTGAAGTGATAATATATGTGCTAGTATTTGTGCAAGTGTTAGTGCATACTAGGCATGATTATAAGAGGTAATTAAGCAGTTGTATTTGAAGCATTCGGTGTCTGCGAGCTTTAAGCTCGAATATCGGTGAATAGGCTAAGGCGAAAAGGAAAATAGTGCATACCGGAGGGCTCTCCTATCCCTAAAGTGATTGGGCGATAGTGCATACCAGAGGGCTCTCTACTTGCGAAATTAAGATCATTGTGAAAAGTGCCCGAATCGGGAAAGTGTTAGCATTTCGATCCACAACAATGATATAAAATGAGAAATTGCATACATTATGCCTCATTGCGTAGTGAAATTGAGAATCGTGTGATGTATGACAATTGTGAAGTGACATGTTTGAGTTATGTTATCGTATAAATATATAAATTATATACGGTGTTCTAAATTGCGTTAAAGTGTACTATGTGATATATTATGTGTATATGCATGAGTTGGGTGAACTATCGATGATGGTTTCTCACTGAGTTCGCAAACTCATCCAACATTGCTAAAATTTTTTAGGACAGCGTTAGTAGGTTTCTAGCTCCCGAGATAGGCGTTTTCTGCTTGTGTGAGTTCTTGGACAAGTGAAGCGATGGCACATGAGTCGGTCGGTAGGCGACTTTTGAGGATGACCTAGTATAGATGTTTTTATCAGTTTCCTTTTTGGGTTATTGTATTGAGACTTTTGGGGACTGATAGACTTGTCTATATTTTGGATTGATATTATGCAATGAAATTGGGGTTTTAAATTTTAGTGATTTGTTTATTGCGGTTTAATTATATTGATGCCATGCAGTATTTAGTAACGATTCTTGGCGGTAGCACTTTCTTCTTTGTGGGATATCGTCAGTCGACCACGGGCGTCCGGTGTGTACCTATGGTGAGGCTACAAGATTTGTCTTGGGAAGACAAATCGAGTGTAAAGGTTGTGAGCGAATTCAAGTGGCGTTGTAAAAGTTCACACTCAACTACAAAGTGTGCGATAAAGTGGTTGGCGAAATCCTAAGTGGGAGCTTAGGTAGAGGGCGTAGGTCTTAATGTAGAACCTCTATAAAAATAGTGTTTGATCTTCTTCCTACACTTTTTAATTAAGTTTATCAAAATTATTTTTTGTGTTTTAACTTCGATTTTCTTGTAGAAATTTTCAAAAATTTTAAAATCTATTCAACCCCTTCTAGATCACTTACAATTGGTATCGAGGCGGAAGTATCAGGGATGGCACACAACAACCTAGCGGAAGAAGGTAATACTAATAATAGCCCTCCTTTATTTAATGCTACTAATTATTCTTCTTGGAAAAATCTCTGAGTACCACATCATTAGCGAGGGTAGAATATTTGAAGATAATTATCTTGGTCCTGACCACCGTTAAAAGAAAGCGGTGAGTTAAAAGCGAGCTAGAATATGGCGACAATGATTGGAGGCAAGCCTACATCAAGCAAAAGCGATGAAGCTAATCTATTGTGCTCTCATAGTTGAGGAAAGAAACCGAGTTAACTCGTGTACTAGCGCCAAAGAAATGTGGGAGACTTACATCACCCGTGAAGGAACCAACCAAGTCGGAAGACTAAAATCAACATCTTTGCTTCATGACTATGAAATGTTTGTCATGAAGGAAGGTGAGTCTATTTCAACTATGCTTGATCGTTTTACAGAAATCATAAATGGATTAGGCAACCTTGGAAAGCATATGACGGATAGTGAGAAGGTAAAGAAAATCCTTCGCTCTCCCTTCTACAGAAGGAATGGGACTCTGATCACTTGCCATTATGGAATCAAAGATCTCAATCATCTGGAATTCAACGCCTTGGTGGGATCACTTATCAACTATGAGATTATTCTCAAATCCGAGGAGGTAGAGGTAAGCCTAAAAATCTATTGCTTTTAAAGCTAACACTTCTTTCGTTGATGAAAGTGATGAGGAAATAGATGAAGGCGAGGAAGGCGAAGAAATAGTGATGTATGCTAGAAATTTAAGGAAGTTCAAGGACTTCTCAAAATCGAAGAAAAGAATTAAATGGAGAAAATAGGAGAAAGAAAGAGGTTTGGCGGAAAGAAAATCAAAAGGCTATGAAGAAAAAAAGGCAGCGAAGAATGTTGGAGATGTGGAAAGCGGGACATCTCGCAAGAGAATGCAAAGCTCATCCTCCACATCAAACTTTCAGAAAAATGACAAATCGACAAGGTAAAGGAAAACTAGCATGGTGGCAACTTGGAGTGATGAAGAGGATGCATATCAAAGTGATGATGAAAACAACTGACACTTATGGCAAAAAGTTCATCAGTGATGATGAACATGAGGTAATTTTATGACCAAGATCTAAAAGATTCTTTTGATGCTTTGCAAGCTGATTTTGAAGAAGCCATTGAGATTAACAAAAATTAAGAAAGAAAATCGAGAATTGGTTGCTGAAAATAGTGCCTTACATGAAACGATTGATGATTTAGATAGTCGAAGGAAGATCATTACGCATGTCTTATAGAAAGGAAAAACTTGTTTGTGAGCTTGTTAGACTCGAGAAAAGAATTTTCGTATGTAGTTGGAAAATTTGCGAATGGAAGCGAACAGTTTGAAAATTGTTATCACTACAAAGATATTCCATTTCTAAACATGGATTAGGATATGACCCTTTTGATAGAGGCGCTCTTTAATTTCCAAATTTACTAAGGATGGAAAAATCGCTCAATGTGCTAAATGTTTGAAAGATGGTCACATAGAAATTGCTTGCAAAGAGTACTAGAAGATGTGTTAAGATTAAGAAAATTTGGGTTATTAAAGGCACAATACCACCTAATGTGGTTTATATGGCTAACAAAATGGACCCAAAATGGCTTGGGTACCTATAAGAAGAAAAACGTTGATATTGTAAGTACAAGCGAGGATGAAAGGCCGTCAACACTTGGTACATCGATAGCGGATGTTCAAGACACATGGCGGAGACAAGAACCTTTTGCGAAATTAAACCAAAGAATCAAGGTTATGTCACTTTTGGAGACAACAACAAAGGTAAGGTCATTGGTATTGGTAAAGTGGGTAAGGAACCTTTGCCAACCATTGACAATGTTTTGCTTATTGATGGGTTGAAACATAATTTGTTAAGTGTTTCTCAACTTTGTGATATGGATTTTAATGTAGTATTTGAATCATCACATTGCACGGTTAGAAAGGATGGACATGTTGCTTTCATTGGTTTGAGACATGGAAATACATACATTGTAGATTTGCATGATAATAGTTCTTTTAATGAAAAGTGTCTAGTAACATTAGAAGAAAATGCATTTTTGTGGCATAGAAAATTAGGACATGTTCCTTTGTCATTAATTTCTAAACTCTCGAAAAATGACATAGTAAGAGGATTGCCTAAAATCAAATTTGTTAAAGATCACTTATGTGAATCTTGCTTAAAGGACAAACATGTTAGAGAATCTTTCAAACCAAAGAAAGAAATTTGGACATCTAGAATTCTTGAACTTGTGCATATGGATTTGATTGGACCATCTAAGCATGCTAGTCTTAGTGGAAAATTATATGTCCTTGTGATTGTAGATGATTTTTCTAGATTTACTTGGGTAAGATTTCTTGCGAATAAAAGTGATGCCGTTAATGAATTTACCAAGTGGTGTAGATTGGTTCAAAATGAGAAAAATTTGTCGATCGTTGCAATTAGAACCGATCATGGAGGAGAATTTGAATGTGAACCTTTCGAAAGTCTTTGTGACAAATACGGGATGGAGCACAATTTCTCAACACCAAGGACTCATGACAAAATGGTGTGGTAGAAAGGAAGAATCGTTCTCTTGAAGAAATGAAAGAGAACCATGTTAAATGAGTACAATCTTCCTAAATCATTTTAAGTGAGGCGATCAACACCGCATCTCGTCATCAACAGGTGCACTTACAAAGAGACAAAATAAGACACCTTATGAGCTATGGAAAGGTAGAAACCTAATATCTCTTATTTTCATCCTTTTGGCTGTAAATTTTTATTCATAATAATGGAAAGAGCAATTTAGGAAAATTCGATTCTAAATCCGATGTTGGTGTGTTTATTGGTTATTCTCAAACTAGTAAGGCTTTTAGAGTTTATAATAATAGGACTAAATATGTTGAAGAAAGTATACATGTTAAATTTGATGATATGATTTCACCCCCGAGAAAGGTTTGTTTTGATGATGATGCAGGAAGTTCAGGTAATAAAGTTGAAGAAATTGAATCCAAGATTGAGGAATTGAAGCTAGACGAAGAAAATCATGTACCCGACATTAAATCATGGGCAAAAGCAAAGAACCATCCTATGGAGCAAGTCATTGGTGATTTAAATGTTGGTTCAAGAACTAGGAGAAATATCTATGAGAATATGAGTAATTCAGCCTTCATTTCATTAGTAAAACACAAAAATATAGAAGAAGCTCTTAAAGATGAAAACTAGCTTTTAGCTATGCAAGAGGAGCTTAATCAGTTCAAGCGAAATGATGTATGGGATTTGGTAGCTCCACCAAAGGACAAGACCATCATTGGAGTCTAGTGGGTAAATCAGATTAAATATGATGAGAATGGTGAAGCAATTAAAAATAAATCAAGGTTAGTGGCTCAAGGTTTTATCGAGAAGAAGGCGCGATTACAATGAGACATATGCTCACATGGCTCATTTGGAGCAATTAGGTTACTATGTGCATTTGCTTCTCATAAAAGGATCAAATTAAATCAAATGGACGTCAAGAGCGCATTTCTCAATGGGTATATTCAAGAGGAAGTCTATGTCAAACAACCACCGGGATTTGAAGATCATGAGCATCCGGATTATGTCTACAAACTCAAGAAGGCACTTTATGGACTAAAGCAAGCACCTAGAGCATGGTATGAGAGGTTAAGTACTTTTCTAACTCAACATGGATATGTTAGGTGGTAAGATAGATAATCGTTGTTTATTAAACATGTTGATAATGATATGCTTATTTGTCAAATTTATATTGATGACATTGTGTTTGGTGCCACTAATGAATTTTTGTGTAAAGAATTTAGCGATTTAATGCAAGGTGAGTTTGAAATGAGCATGATGGGAGAACTCAAGTTCTTTCTTGGATTGCAAATCAAGCAACATAAAATTGGAATATTCATCCATCAATCGAAGTATACAAAGGAACTTCTTAAGAAGTTTAAAATGGAAGGATGCAAAGTGGCAACAACACCAATGGCAACAAATGTGGTCTTGGAGAAAAATGAACATGAAGAAGATGTTGATCAAAAACTCTATAGAGGTATGATCGGCTCTCTCTTGTATTTAACTGCTTCTAGACCTGATATAATGTTTTCCACATATCTTTGAGCTAGATTTCAATCTTGTCCTAAGATTTCTCACTTGAGTGCTTGTAAAAGAATTTTAGATATTTGAGTAGAACTATTAATCATGGTTTGTGGTATCCTAGTTGTGATTCATTTGATTTGTATGCTTATAGTGATCTTTGATCATGGTGGCTGTAGAATTGATAGAAAAAGTACTAGTGGATTATGTCATTTCTTAGGATCATCTTTGATATCTTGGGCTAGTAAAAGCAAGTTAGTGTAGCCATTTCCTTTGCTAAATCTGAATATGTAGCATTTGGGAGTGCTTGTGCCAAGTTCTTTGCATTAAACATCAATTGCTTGATTATGGTATTGTAGTTAAAAACATTCCTATCTATTGTGATAATACCAGTGCTATTTGTTTGAGTAAAATCCTATATTGCATAGTAGAACAAAGCACATTGAAATTAGACATCATTTTATTACGTGATCATTGTTTGAAAGGTGACATTGTTTTGAAACATGTTTAGATCTAGTGATCGATTGGCTGACATTTTACTAAACCTCTTAAGGAAGATGTGTTTTGAATATTAAATTAAGGTTAGGCATGTGTGATTTAAATTCCTTTGGTTGAATTTGATTTTGCTACATTAAATGGTCAAAATTTGAGGCAAAAGTGCCATCACATCAGAAGATACATTCATCGTGTTGGTTACTTGAAATTTGAATAAGTGACTTATTTGGAGTTTGGAAAAACCTTTATGACTTGACCATTAGCAAGTCGACTTATGAGAAAATTAGTATTCGGGAATGCAGATATGTAAGGATAAGTCGACTTATACTGGATCGACAAGTCGACTTATTAGGTCGATAAATCGACTTATTAGAGAACAAGTCGACTTATGGTTGGACGGAGGCTTTAAAGCAAGTTCTTCCCTTTCTTCTCCAGACCTCTTCTCTCCTAAACCTAGAAATTTCTCTCCCAAAACTCGACTTATCTTTCACAAATTCCTCAAATCTTACTTACCCTGATTTTGACCTTCATCGACTCTAAATCACCCATTTATCTCCAAATCACCTCTCCTTTTAAAACCCCTCTTTGAAACCCTAACTTGCGTTTTCTCTTTCTCTCTACAAATCAATGGCTCCTCGAAAATCTTCTCGAGAAAGGAAAAGAAGCGGCTCAATCTCAAGGTCCCCACGTTCCTCAAAGACCACGGGTTCGGGGGTCCTCATTAAGGGGAGATGCGACAAGGGAGGATGACGCGATTGAACCCAGATTTGCTTCGAGGGATGCTCAAACATTGTATTATAAGGTACTTAAAGATGAAGTATTGATTCCCTCTATAAGATTTGATTGGACTGAGCTAGATAGTAGTGAGTTCTCGGATGTGTTTTCTGAAATTGTTAACCTTGGGTTAAGAGACTTTTTGGGTTTTCATGATGATATCTATAAAGAAACAATAGAGGAATTTTATGCGAATTTGGTTGTTATTTGAAGAAATGTTGAGGATGGAGTTACCTTGTCCTCTAAAATTAACAGGAAAGCAATGTATCTTTGTGAATAAGATTTGTGTACCATGTTTAATTTACCTAGAGGAGGAGTTAGGCCTAGAGCTTCTCTTACTGATTTTGAGATTTTGAGAAATGCTGAGGGTGACACTGATGAGGAAGCCGAAGAGAATTTCGGCTATATTGAGGAAAAAGGGGTTGATTTGTTAGTTCGGTTATGTTCTGATCATTCCCCTCCATTTGAGGCGATGGATTTACCGTTGAATTATCGACTACTGCATTATGCGATAAACAGGGTTATGTACCCAAAGAAAGCCAGTAATAATCAAATTACTTCTTTAGATAAGGAGATTATGTGGTATATGGAGGAAGGACGGAAAATAAACTATCCGAGCTTGATTATTCAGATGATGAGGAAAAAGGCGAGCTTATTACGTGGACAGCTGAAGGGGAAACTAGTATGGCATAAAGGAATGCCGTATGCCGCACTGATTACTCATATCTCTCAGGTTAGAAAATGCAATTTGGATTCCTATGTTAGTTTTCCCTATCCTCAGAGTTGGAGGTTCACAACTTACAATTTAAGGAGCATGAAGCTTGTTAGAACAGTTGAGAAAAGTTGGGTTTACTCTATCATGTTGAGAAGCTTGGGTTGACTCTGGTAGGTGGCGAGGCACTTTCAAGGAAGCGATCAGAGGGCGTGAGCGTCCAAGTAGCTCACGACCAAGTAATGTTGGAAGAAGTGAGGTTTCTCAGTGATATTCAGAAATTGAGATCAGTTGGATGAGATAAATGAGCGACATGATGATCAACAAGATGTGCTTATAAGATTGGAAAGGAACGTTGATGAACAATGCAGCATGCTTACCCGATTAGAAAAGAGCATTAAGAAGATTTTTGACAAGCTAGGGTGTAGGCACGATAATTCTTCGTCATGATGTGTATTGGATTGTGCCTTGACCAACATTTCGACTTCTGTTTTGTTTTATGTTGTGTTTGTGTTTGTTTGACATATTCTTGTAATGACTATTACTATCATTTGTGTTTGATGTTATGTTCGTTTTTTAAATTTCATTACTCTTCATTTTCTCTATTTTTTTTATTATGACAAAAAGGGGGAGTAAGATTGAAATTGATATTTGATTTAGGGGGAGTGAAAAGTGAAAATGAAAATTTCATTGATTTGCATTTTAATTGATTTCTATTTTAATCATTGATTTATAAATTAAGGGGGAGACAACCTAACCATCAAGACAAGGGAAACCTTGATCAAATTTCTTATCAATTTCTACATATTTTGTCATTATCAAAAAGGGGGAGATTGTTGGACCAATGGTGGTTGACAAATTAAATCCCTTTATGTTTTCATAATAATAAAATATCTAGAAATAGTTTCAGGTATTATTCAATGAAAGGATTGTGCAAATCAAGATGAGCAAGTGTCTAATCAATTAAGAATCAAGATTGGAGTTGTCCTCTAAATGAAAAATGGCATAAAACATGAGGATTATAAAGGATTTGGTCGGATGTTACCATTGAAGGCAATACAAGTCGACTTACAAAGCACAAGTCGACTTACAGATGAAGCAATGTCAATACAAGTCGACTTATCAAACACAAGTCGACCTATCGAGGATGACAAGTCGACTTATTGGAGAGCGGAGATGAAACTTTTACATAAATGGTTGAAACAAGTCGACTTATACATTCGACAAGTCGACTTATGGATGCACAATTTTAGTTCCAACAGTCCAATTTGCTAAAAATGGAATGGAGATTATCAAGGAACGACTATATCCAATTAAGCAACGGCTAGTAGAGCTCCAACAGCTATATTTCTTCAAGTATAAATAGAGGATGATGGAAGAAGAGTAGATACAAGTTCTACAAGTTCAAATACTCTTATATTGCTTCAAATTGCTCACTATTGCTCTTATTTTGCTACAAATTGTATTGAGCATTTTTTCTTCAATCTTTGTATTATTTTACTTACAATTTGAGTGACTAGGTCACATGAGGTAGGATTTGTGCCGGAAGACAAATCGAGTGTAAAGGTTGCTTGAGCCGGAATTCAAGTGGCGTTGTAAAAAGTTCACACTCAATTACAAAGTGTGCAATAAAGTGGTTGGCAAAATCCTAAGTGGGAGCTTAGGTAGAGGACGTAGGTCTTAGCACCGAACCTCTATAAAAACAGTGTTTGATCTTCTTCCCTACACTTTTTAATTAAGTTTATCAAAATTGTTTTTGTGTGTTTTAACTTCTGATTTTCTTGTAGAAATTTTCAAAGAATTTTAAAGATCTATTCAACCCCCCTTCTAGATCACTTACAAAGAGTTGATTATCGGAGAGACCTCAGAAGGAGTTAGGACAAGGTCCAGATTCAGAAGAGAAGATAATGTGGCTTTTATCTCTGAAATAGAGCCTAAGAAGATTGAGGAAGCTCTTCAAGACGAAGCTTGGGTGATAGCCATGCAAGAGGAGCTGAATCAATTTACTAGGAATAATGTGTGGTCCTTAGTTCCGAAACCCCCTAAGAAATCCATCATAGGAACCAGATAGGTCTTTAAGAATAAGTTAGACGAATCAGGTAGAGTGAGTCGAAATAAGGCTAGATTATTAGCACAAGGCTATAATCAACAAGAAGGAATAGACTACAATGAGACGTATGCTCCAATGAGCAAGACTTGAAGCCATTAGGATATTCTTTGGCATATCTTGTCTGTCATGATATAAAGCTGTTTTGAGATGGATGTGAAGAGTGCCTTTCGAATGGTTTTATAGGCGAAGAGGTGTATGTTAAGCAACCACCGGTTTCGAGGATGTTAAGAATCCAGACCATGTCTATAGACTTCATAAAGTCTTATCTGACCTAAGCAAGCTCTTGGAGCTTGGTATGATTGTCTGAGTACTTTTTTTACAAAATGGTTTCGATGAGGTCAAGTCGATAAGACGCTCTTTAGGAAAAACTTTAGAATGATTTTATTTAAGTTCGATTCGTTGATGATATCATTTTGGTGCTACTTGAACAAGTTATGCATGAAGTTTGAGAGTCTAATGAAGAAAGAGTTTGAAATGAGTATGATGGGTGAGTTAAAGTTCTTTCTTGGGTTTGCAAGTTAAGCAAACCGAGAGAAAATTTTATTCATCAACAAAAGTATGTGAAAAGCTGTTGTCCAAATTTGATATGAATAATGTGAAGCCTATGGCGACCCGATGCACCCTTCAAACCTTTTGTCCAAAGATGAACTTGGTAAGAAGGTGGATCAAACCACATATAAAGGGATGATCGGTTCTTTCTTGTATCTTCTGCAAGTAGACCTGATATTTTATTCAGTGTATGCTTGTGTGCAAGATTTCAGGTCGATCCTAGAGAGTCTCATTTTATCGCTGTTAAAAGGATTATGAGATATCTTGTAGGTACTACTGATCTTTGCTTAATGTTTGAGAAAGGTAAAATTTCAGGTTAATCGGATATTGCGATGTGGACTATGTCGAAGATAGAATCGAAAGAAAGAGCACAAGTGGAGGTTGTCACTTTCTTGGCGCATGATTGACGTCTAGTAACATGTCATGACCACCCAAATATTAGGAATGTCAAAATTGTTTGACTTAACCTGTCAATGCATGGTTATCTTGTATAAATTAAACCTTTCGTCATCTAATGTTCTAATTGGAATTAGAGTATGGAATCCGTGTCTACTCTAAATAATCCAATCATATTTGTTCTTGCTAATTAGTCAATGATTTATAATTGATATTTGAAAACAACTTTTCAAATTTCAATTCACTCTGGCCAGAGATTCCCAAAATCATTACTAATCGAGAACGATGAGAACATTCTTCCTAATTACTTTAGGATGTGAATCCTTTATTGATTTACTCAACTATCTCCATATAGTTCATACTATATCCAATAACTACGAATTGAACTATTCCAAGAATAGAACATAAGTAGCATCAAAACATAGTAATTCCTATATGAGATAACTTTGGTAATCTCAAGTCTAAGGATCAATTATACAACCATCATAATGAGATAATCCACAGACACACAAGTAATGTTCCATTTGGGATTCTCATAATTGGATTGCATTACGTGAACTTATTCTCTAATAAGTACCCAGTTTGTTTAAGTATCTCCATACTTTAATCTATGAGATCGATTACTTTCTTCATAAGAAAGAAACAAATATGTGCTAGTCTAACCATTTCATCAATACCCGTCTTAATGAAACTATGACTAGGAACATTTTAGGAATAATACAAAATGCAATTTGAATCTCATAATTATAATCACATTATAATTTCTAATTGCATAACAATTATTCTAGGATTTTATCTTTATGATTAATAATTAAATAATTAAAATGCACAAAGATAAAGAATGCCTTTTATTGAATAAAACAAATCTTATACAATTAAAAGTACAACCAAAATTGGCTGCAAGGGCATAAACCAACAATAATCACTGGAAACTTTTAGGGTTTAGGGTTTAGGGTTTAGAGTTTTAGGAGGGTTTTAGGGTTTAGGGTTAGGGAGGGGGAGTTTTATAGTGAGAGAAAATCCTCTAAACTCTTTCCAGCCAGCATGACTCGGAGAGGCCGGAAATCTTCTCCGGCCACCACTAAAAAACCTACTTGTCCTACTGACCACATCACTACTGCCCTTTGTTCACCGCGGTGGCGGTGGTGCCATACTTATTGTCTTAGGAAAATTTTCTGGTGACCTTCTACCTGTTGAACTAATGGTGGTTGACAAATTAAATCCCGCTTATGTTTTGATAATAATAAAATGTATAGAATTGCTTAAGAAATTATTTCAGGTATTTTGGGATTATTATTGTGCAAATCAAGATTGACAAGTGATAAATCATTGAAGAATCAAGAAGGAAGTTTCCTATAAGTGAAAGAGGCTTAAATAATGAAGATTATAGAAGATTTAAGTGGATATTACCGTTGAAGCTTACATAAATTCGACTAGAACATCATATGTAGACTAATATATGAAGATATGTCAACCTGAGTTGACTAACGACATCTGAAGTCGACTTATGGTGGACCACAAGTCGACTTACACATCCTGAAGTCCACTTATAGAAGGCGGAGATGCAAGTTTCGTAAAATGTTGTCACAAGTCGACTTATACAACTCGACAAGTCGACTTATGGTCACAAGTCGACTTATACAACTCGACAAGTCGACTTATGGCTACAACACATTAATTCTAACGGTCCAATTAGCCAAAAATAGAAGGGAGATTATTAAGGAACGGTCATTTCAATCTAGCAACGGCTAGAATAAGTCCCAATAGCTATATTTCTTCTTATATAAAGCGTGGATGATTGATGAAGAGTACACACAAGTTCTAGAAGCCAAAATACTGTTATCTTGCTCCAAATTGCTCATCATTGTTCTTACTTTGTTTACATTTGTATTGAACACTTGTTCTTAGATCTTTATCCTATTTTTTTTACAAATTAAGTGACTAGTGGTAGGTCACGTGTGAGGTAGCTTGAGCCGGAAATCAAGCGGTATTGGTAGGATTTGTGCCGGAAGACAAATCAAGTGTAAAGGTAGCTTGAGTCGGAAATCAAGCGGCATTGTTAGAGTTCATACTGAACTACAAAGTGTGTAATAAAGTGGTTTGCAAAATCCTAAGTGGGAGCTTAGGTAGAGGGCGTGGGTCTTAGTCTGAACCTCTATAAAAGCAGTGTTTGATCTTCTTCCTACTCTTTGTATTTAAATTTGTTTAAATTACTATTGTGTGAATTAACTTCTGATTTTATTGTAGAAAATTAAAAAAAGATTTAAAGATCTATTCAACCCCCCCTTCTAGATCACTAATAATTGGTATCAGAACAGAAGTATCCAGGGATGGAACACAACAAACTAGCGGAAGAAGGTAAACAAATTATAAGCCCTCCTTTGTTTAATGGTACTAATTATTCTTCTTAGAAAAACCCATGAAGTATCACATTATAAGCGAGGGAGTGGAGTATTGGAAGATCATCATCTTCAGTCCGAAGCAGATTGAAAGAAAGTGGTGAGTTAAAAGCGAATGGAATCGACGACAATGATGGAAGCAAGCTACATCAATGCGAAGGTCGTGGAAGCGATATCTTGTGCTCTCACGATCGAGGAAAGAAATCGAGTTAATTCTTGTACCAGTGCTAAAGAAATGTGGGAAAGACTTCGCATCACCCACGAAGGAACCAACCAAGTCCGGGAAACAAAGATCAACATGCTTCTCCATGACTATGAAATGTTCGTCATGAAGGAAGGTGAGTCTATTTCTACTATGCTTGATCGTTTTGCAGAAATCATAAACAAATTAGGCAACCTTGGAAAGCATATGACGAATAACGAGAAGGTGAAGAAAATTCTTCGCTCACTACCGAAGGAATGGGACTCCTGAAGTCACATTATTATGGAGTCAACGATCTTAATCACTTGGAATTCAACGCCTTGGTGGGATCACTCATCAACTATGAGATCATTCTCAAATCAAGAGGAGGTAGAGGTAAGTCACAAAAATCAATTTCTTTAAAGGCTAATGTTTCTTCTCTTGATGAAAGTGATGAAGAAATAGATGAAGGCGAGGAAGGCGAAGAAATAGAAATGTCGCGAGAAATTTGAGAAAATTCAAAGGACTTCTCAAAATCGAGAGGAAGGAATTAAATGGTGGAAGAAATGGAGAAGGAAGAAATTTTCCATGGAAAGAAGATCCAAGGGTTATAATGAAAAGAAAAGCTCATCCTCAATTCAAATCTCGGAGAAAAATGACAAAGGAAAAGAAAGCTAGCCTTATAGCCACGTGCGATGATGATGAGGAAGCATTTCAAAGCAATGATGAAAACAACCTAGCACTCATGGCAAATAGTTTCTCAACAAGTGATGATGAAGATGAGGTAACTTTCTTTGATCAAGATCTTATAGAGTCTTTTAATGCTTTGCAAATTGATTTTGAAGAAGCTATTGAAATCAACAAGAAATTGAGAAAGAAAATAAGAGAATTGGTTGCTGAAAATAGTGCCTTACATGAGACTATTGATGATTTAGATAGTCTAAGGAAGATCATTCTGCATGTCTTGTTGAAAAGGAAAATCTTATTTGTGAGCTTGATAGACTTAGAAAGGAGTTTTCTTATGTGGTTGGAAAATTTCTTGGTAGAAATGCAAAGTTTGAAGAGATGTTGTCTTTACAAAGATATTCTATTTCTAAACATGGTTTGAGATATGATCCTTATAATAGAGATTGTTCTTTAATTTCCAAATTTACGAGGATGGAAAAGTTGCTCGATGTGCTAGATGCTTGAAAGATGGTCATATAGAAATTGCATGTAAAACTATTAGGAGATGTATCAAAGTTAAGAAAATTTGGTTGATTAAAGGTACAACACCACCTAATGTGGTTTATATGACTAACCAAAATGGACCCAAGATGGCTTGGGTACCAAAGAAAAGAAAGGATGTTGCAGTTGTAGGTACAAGCAAGGAATGAAGATCCACCAAGCACATGGTACACTGATAGTGGAAGTTCAAGGCATATGAGTAGAGACAACAACAAAGTCGACTTATGTAGGAATAAGTCGACCTATGATATACACAGTCTTTGGGAATGAAGAAATTTCAGGATAAGTTGACTTATAAAAATTGACAAGTCAACTTATGAGGGTCGATAAGTCGACTTATGGAGGTAAAACAAGTCGACTTATGTTTACACGAGTTCCATTGTTGGATTGTTATGTTATGTAATGACTTTGGATTTTCTTTGTGTTTGCTTATGAATTGCCAGTCAAATATAAGTTATCTGGGTCTTCTTCAAAAATTCTCTTTTTTCCTAAAATCTTCGAAAACATATTCTCTTCTACTTTTGAGATTTATTCATGATGATGTTTCTCCACCATGATGATTTTTGTATCTAGCCAAGACCAACATTTCATATTATTTATATTTGCTTACTACTTGAGACTATTTGTGGTTGATGACTTGCTTCTCTATTTAATGTGATTGCGATATTTCATCTATAGTTGATTTGCATTAGTTGTTTTGATTATGACAAAAAGGGGGAGAAAAATGAGAAATTGGATATTCATTAGTTACTTGATTAAGGGGGAGTTTGTTAAAATTTTAATTGATTTTTCAAGGTTATTAAATTCAATGATTTATATGATTGAGGGGGAGACTTCTAACCAGAATGACAAAGTATAAAAACCTTGATCAATGTTTCTTTGTTTTCATTTCTTAAACAATTTCTAAGTGTTTTGTCATTATCAAAAAGGGGGAGATTGTTGGACCAATGGTGGTTGACAAATTAAATCCTGCTTATGTTTTGACAATAATAAAATGTATAGAATTGGTTAAGAAATTGTTTCAAGTATTTTGGGATTATTATTGTGCAAATCAAGATTGACAAGTGATAAATCATTGAAGAATCAAGAAGGAAGTTTCCTATAAGTGAAAGAGGCTTAAATAATGAAGATTATAGAAGATTTAAGTGGATATTACCGTTGAAGCTTACATAAGTCCACTAGAACATCATATATAGACTAATATATGAAGATATGTCAACACAAGTTGACTAACGACATACAAATCGACTTATGGTGGACCCAAGTCGACTTACACATCACAAGTCCACTTATAGAAGGCGAAGATGCAAGTTTCGTAAAATGTTGTCACAAGTCGACTTATACAACTCGACTTATGGGTACAACACATTAATTCTAACGGTCCAATTAGCCAAAATGGAAGGAGATTATTAAGGCGGTCATTTCAATCTAACAGCAGCTAGAATAAGTCCCAATAGCTATATTTCTTCTTATATAAAGCGTGGATGATTGATGAAGAGTACACCTGTTCTAGAAGCCAAAATACTCTTATCTTGCTCCAAATTGCTCATCATTGTTCTTACTTTGTTTACATTTGTATTGAGCACTTGTTCTTAGATCTTTATCTATTTCTTTTACAAATTAAGTGACTAGTGGTAGGTCACGTGTGAGGTAACAGAGCGAAAATCAAGCGGTATTAGTAGGATTTGTTCGGAAGACAAATCAAGTGTAAAGGTAGCAGGAGAAAATCAAGCGGCATTGTAAAGTTCACACTGAACTACAAAGTGTGTAATAAAGTGGTTTGCAAAATCCTAAGTGGGAGCTTAGGTAGAGGGCGTGGGTCTTACATAGAACCTCTATAAAAAGCAGTGTTTGATCTTCTTCCCTACTCTTTGTATTTAAATTTGTTTAAATTACTATTGTGTGAATTAACTTCTGATTTTATTGTAGAAAATTAAAAAAAGATTTAAAGATCTATTCAACCCCTCCTTCTAGATCGCTCACACTACCTTCAACACATACACCTTCCTCCTCGAAATTAGCCGATGTACACAACCCCGGAATTTGTTTGGTCCAACACCTACCCACAAATCCTAGATCTGAGACTGAACTTTCAGCCCTCCCCTTTCCATTTTCTGCTATCTTCCTTCATCCACCGCCGGCCTCACAATCCCGCCCCTCTATCACCCACCAATGCTTCCAAACTCGTCACAACATTCAACTTCTTACCCTGCTTTGATTGTCGGAGGAGGAAAGGGTGTTCCGTGAGCCTACCGGCTTGGGTTACTGCGTCGCTTGACCCTCCACCACCATTGACCTCAAGCAGCGCCTCCACTTCTTGCATCACGGTGGATCACCTTAGTCGTGGTCGTCCCTCCTTCTTGTCCATCCTCGCGCCACCTTCTGCCGTCGTGGAGAATGGACCACCGACGGCTGCCACCTCTAAGGGAAACGAGAAGGCTGCACGGGGGTTGAAGGGTGCAAATCTTGATGGGCTGAAGGAGAAGATGGCTTCATCCACACGTGGGCTGCTATTCTTTGAGGTGAAGAAACTCCATCAACAAGACCCATCATCATTTGATGGGCTGACGGGACAACCCAAAACTCAGGACCCAGCAGGACTTGAAGGAAATACTGGGCTTGAGCCCACACAGCAGCACCAGCCAACCCCAACAATTCATGTTGGAGGTATTTCCAGCACTGCTCTCTTACATGCCCCTGCTGTTAATTCCTATGCTACTACTGTTACTATGCATAAGGCTTTGACTGTTCCACCTAGTAGTATGCATGCTAAATCTAGGAAGAACGCTGGGAAGAAACCTTCTGACTTCTCCTGGGCTGAGAAAGTCGAGGTAGTCACGGATTCCAATACTGGATTCCGTTTCCCGATTATGACTGGAGAGCCTCTGGAGGATATGTTTGAGCTTCCGGATGAATGTATAGATGAGAGTTTACACCAGTGGACTCGTTGTTTGGTCGGATTTTTTTCGAGGCATAACATGCCTTTTCCGGCTATACGGATTCTCGCTACGCGTACTTGGAAGATCCTAGGCCTTGAGGATGTCATCTCCACTGGCACGAGATTTTTCTTATTTCATTTTCAGTATAAAGAAGCTGTACAGGCTGTTCTCGAGCGGGGCCCGTGGCTTTTCGGCGGAAAAGCCATCGTGCTTCAACAGTGGCACCCGCATTTTGACTATGATAAATCCCACGTTTCTCGTATCCCTGTTTGGGTCCGTTTATATGGGTTGCCATTTCCTTTATGGAATGAGCGTAGTCTCGGCATCATTGGCCACCGGATCAGGCAGCCTCTTCTTTGTGACCGGCACACCTCCGCCTGCATCCGTCTCAGTTTTGCTAGGCTATGTGTAGAGATTTCTACTGCTTCCAAGCCGGTTCATGAGATTGCCTTCCGATGCAAGTTGAGTCCCGAGCCGATTCGAATCTGAGTGGAGTATGAGTGGAAACCTCGGCGATGCTCTATGTGTCACGTATTTGAACACTCCTGCGTCCCTCCACGAGCTACTTCGCACCTTTGTTGCTTCACCGATGCCTCGAGGCGACATCGATCCTGCGGCTCCCAACTTTTACTCTCCCCTTTGGTCGCATCTCAGGTTGTTGATCCGGTTCAGCTTCCAGCTTCACCGGTAGTTTCCCCAGTGTCCAGGGTTGTGCTACAGACCCCTATCCAGGATGGCTCGGGATCCTTAGTTGCTCCTGACATCATGACTACACAGGTGAGCATTAGCCCGCGTCGGACGCCTAACCCAGCGAGTTCTACAACGCTGAGACCCACCCCTAGCAGGATGCCTTGTCTTCTGAGTACTGAGGCCTCCATTCCTAGTAGCAGTAATGGCTCTCGATTTGCTTGCCTCTTCGGAGACTTTTGGCTTGGTGACTCGCCTATTCCTTTCCAGGGGTTGACGGGTGAGGACGTCCATGAGGGGACTCCCCCCTCTCTTTGATTTCTGCTGACCTGGTTATATTCCATTTCCTATGATAGGAAGTTGGAATATTAGGGGCCTTAATGGTCCTCACACTCAGCGAGCAGTTAGAGATTGGATTCGACATCATGACCTTGGATTGGTTGGTCTCTTGGAGACCAAGGTAGCTTCTCCCTCCTTAGCAGGTGTAGTTTTGACTACTTGTCGTGGATGGGATTACTTGAGTAATGTGACGGATCAAGTAGCATGTCGCATTTTGGTATGTTGGGATCCCAGTTTATTTGGGTTACGGAGTTCAGTGTCTACTCTACAGGGCATTAGTTGTGAGGTGACTCATATACGAGAGGGTTCTGTTTTTGGCCTTACCATAGTCTATGGCTCCACAGACCTGGGCACTAGAAGAGAGTTTTGGGACTTCCTCCGCGGTCAGGCTGACCGATTTCATTCTATGCCTTGGCTAGTATTGGGTGATTTTAATGCCATCCTGAGTCATTCTGACAGAGTCGGCGGGGACATTGGGTGGTATCGCCATATGGATGAGTTTGGGGAGTGTTTACATGATTCTGAGTTGCTTCGACTACCTTACCAGGGTCTGCGATTTACTTGGCATAATGGTCAGGAGGGATCAGATTCCATTCTCAAATGGTTCGATTGGATTTTTGACAACTCCGCATGGCTTACTTCATGGCCTGGTTCCATTACAGAGGTCCCGCCCCGAGATATTTCTGATCACAGCTCTTTGGTTGTTCAGTTTGGCTCCCCGCGATCTCAGCCTCCCACACCTTTCAAGTTTCTGAAATGTTGGGCTGACCATCCCCACTTTTTATAACTTGTTAGGAGAGCTTGGGCTACACCTGTGAGAGGAGACCCGATGTTTTGCTTGACTCACGGTTAGAGTGCCTTTCAGCGAGCTGAAGTCCTTGCACTTTTGGGACTACAGCCATAATTCCAGCAGAGTTAGGGAGGCACGGGCCCAGTGGGCTTCCGTACAGGCAACTCTTGATGCTTCCCCGCACTCACTCGATCTAGGTATTGCCGGGCGTGACCTTGCTAAGCGATCTTATAAATGATATGAGGATGAGGTCATTATCAACGATGATCTAGGATCTAGTGGCTTGCTCTGGGCGACCAGAACACTAGTTTTTTCCATAGATCCTTAATCCATCCTTGGTCGGTAGGGTACATGGGTTACTTGATGGGACCGGTACTTGTATCACAGATCAGGGAGCATTGGGACAGATGGCGGTTGATTATTTTTAGGGTATCCTCTGCTCTCCCCCTTGCCTCCTCCGGTGATCTTTTCGGTTCTTCTTTCATGGTATCCTGCGGATATGGTCCGATCATTAGTGGGTCGAGTTTGGATGAGGAGATCCATCGTGCCTTATTTTCCATTCGGAGGATAAGGCCCCAGGACTGATAGTTATACCTCTTTCTTCTTCGGAGTTGTTGGGATATTATTGGGGCGATTTGGTCTGCGGTGCGGTATTTTCTCTACCTCGATGTTGCCTCATTGCATGAATTCTACTAGGATTACCTTGGTTCCCAGGTGGAGAACCCATGAGACTTTGGCGACTTTAGGCCGATTTCTGCTGCAATGTTCTTACAAGTGTATCTCGAAGATCATTAGATCGGTTTAAAGTTGTTCTGCGAGAGTGATTGGGAGGCTCGAGATGGCGTTTGTCACAGGGAGGCTGATTCGGATGCGATTTTCTTACCCGGGAGTTGATGCGATTATCACCTCGATCGTTCACCACTGCAGTCGCTATCAAGGTTGATATTCGTGGGCTTTTGATCTGATCGGTGGGAGTTCATACTCTGGGATTGAGGACCATTGGAGTTCCTGCTAGCATGATTAGATGGATTGAGGTATGTCTTCGATCTGCACATTCTCGGTAGCTGAATGGATCACTTCATGGTTATTTCTTGCCACCACGAGGGTGCGACGGGGATCCTTTTCTCCTTATTTGTTTGTGCTGGCTATAGGGGCTAGATGGGCTACTCATTGAGGTGACGACATCTGGGACTATGGCTATCCTTTGGAGGTGTCGTGACTTTCTCTCACCCATCTCTATTTTGCAGATGATTTGATGATTTTCAGTCGTGCAGATTCTGATGCTCTTGAGATCATCCGCCAGGCTCTGACATTGTTTGAGAGGGTTTCTTGGTTGGCCATGAACTTCGGATAAAATGAGTCTTTTTTGAGGATCCGAGGCGGAGATTTCCTCTTTCTGAGTGTGCTCGAGATTGATTGGTGCCCTCCGATCCGATTTTTGGGTGTCCCACTTATTACTACGGTGAGGCATGCAGATTGTCTTCCTTTGGTGGAGAGGATACTTTCCGGATTATTGTGGACTTAGCTTCTCTTACTTATCTTGGTCGGTGCAAACTTATTCGATTGTACTCTTTCTATCTGAGTCTATTAGTGCGGTATGTTTCTCTTGCTGCTAGTATCATTTCTCTAGAGGGGTACTTCTTTGTCCCTGCTGGGGCTAAGGTGGCATGGGAGTCGATCATTTTCAGAGGCAGGAGGTGGACTTGGAGTTAAGAGGATCAAGATTGGAATAGAGGCGTTATGCTTAAGTATGTGGCGACTATTCAGAGCGGATCTTTACATGGACTATGTGGGTTAAATGCGGTGTTCTTCTGAGGTAGATCTTTTGGCATATTCGGGTTCCGTCGAGCTCTTCACAGGTGCAGTGGAAGATTACATTGGTAGGAGTGGTGCAGAGGCCTCATTGTAGCTTGTATTGGTGATGGGAGAGATACTTCCCTCTGGCAGGATTATTGGTTACCAGATCAGGGCCCCCTATGTGATCGATTCTCCTTCCATTATCTCTCTTCTACTGGGCTCTCTTAGGATGCTCGGGTCTCGGATATCATTCGTGATGGGGAGTGGGTTTTCGGAGGGTGATGAGCTTGATTTAGGACTCGATCGCTTTCGGCCATGACTTGATCCGATAGTTGGGTTTGGAGAGGTCACTCATCAGGAGTGTTCTCTGTGGACTCTGCCTGGCACCTTCTTCGAGCTCGACGTCCAGTGGACCCGATTCACCATTTATTGTGGTTCCCAGGGCACATTCCGCGACACTCGTTCATTCTCTGGTTGGCATCGCAGGAGCGACTCCGGACCATGGATAGGCTCAGGTTCCTCGGTGTCTGACTTCTTGACTGTGTTCTTTGGCCTTGCCACGGGACACATGATCACCTCTTCTTTGATCTTGGATTCTCTGTCATGCGTTTGGGTTTCCCTCTTGGCCGAAAACCCCTTTGCGGCCTTCGACCTCTTGGGTTCCGCTTCTCGGTGGGCTTGCACTCATCTTCGCCCGTATGAGGATTACTGGCATCTCCTTTCCGGTTAGTCCTCTGTTGTATCTACTTCCTTTGGTATGAGAGGAATAACGCATTTCGATGAGGACCGATCTACCCACGACATCATTGAGGACATCACTGAGCTTATCCGTTCCCGGCTTCTCGGCCTTGAGACTCGACTTCAGATACCTATTCTTCAGCGGCATATCTGGAGGCTTTCTTCTTAGTCTTTTTGCTTTGTTTTGCTTTCTGTTTGCTAGCCGTCTGTGGCTTTGTTTTGTTTTTTGAGAGCCGCCTGTGGCTTTTTCTTTTTGAGAGCCGTCTGTGTCTTATTTGTTTTCTACTCTGAGAGCCTCTTCTTGCTATTTTGATTACTTTGTAGATAAACCCTCCTTTTTTTAATTAATATATATGTTACCTTCTTCAAAAAAAAAGTTTAGGGTTTAGGGTTTAGGGTTTAGGGTTTTGGGTTTTGGGTTTTGAGTTTTGGGTTTAGGGTTTAGGGTTTTAGGTTTTAGGATTTAGGGTTTAGGGTTTAGGGTTTAGGGTTTTGGGGTTTAGGGTTTAGGGTTTAGGGCTTAGGGTTTAGGGTTTAGGGTTTAGGGTTTTAGGAGGGAGGGCCAATTGGAGATTCTAGTGAGAGAAATATCCTCAACTCCAATTCTCTGCTATAGGCCGGAAAAGAATTTCCTCACTCGGCAACCCTGAGCCTTGAAGCCTTGCTTGGTCTTCTGCCACCACCACAACCGTCGCTCTTGCCTTGACTTGCGGCGCCACCACCCCCGCCGCCCGGCTTCTGATAACTGTGACCTCACCACAACTCCGATTGCCACACAACGCATACCACTAGCTTCGGAATTTCCCGATCTCCGCAACCCCGCCACCAGTTCTGTCCACTACCGCCCAATCACCGTAGATCTGGGTTTGAAAATCCGGTCACCTCCTCCCTTATCACTGCCACTACCGTCCCCCATCCATTGGCCACACACTCTTCACCCATACAAACAACATCACTGCAACCATCAACACATTCTCTACCTATTATTGCCATCGGTGGAGCTGTTGGCGTCCTGTGACCACCCATTGCGACCTTGCGCCTACGAGCTCCCCCGTCGCCGCCTCCGGTAGCCACCTTGACGGCTCCACCTGCGTCGCCTTCCTCCTCTCGGCCGCCATCTGTCGCGCCTGCACCAGCTGCCGCCGTGGAGCAGTCTGCTCCTCCACCTCCGACGGACGCCATCTACGAACAGCCTGCGGCTGCTGCACGAGGAAAGGGAAAGCTTCTCCACCTGCCAGCCCAAGCTTCCTCCCACGTTGGCCCTAATGGGCTCCAAGCCCATTCAGCTTCACTTGGTGGCCTTGATCTCCCACTTGAAGGCCCCATTGCCTCCAAAGGCTTTTCCAAAGGAGGATTACTACCAAAGCAGCCCAATCCACTAGGCACTTCAGCCCATGAAGGAGGTAATTCTACTAACCCTCCTGTTAATTCCTATGTTGGTGCTGTGAATGTGAATAAGAATGTCGGAAACCCTAGGCAAATGATAAAAATGGGTCCCTAATCGATTTTTCTGGGCGATAAAATTCGAATCCTGAGCTTCGATACTGTGTTTCGGATTTTCCCATGACCCTACGCCTAGACCAGTTGACCTCCCAGATGATTATTTTTCTGGTGAACTCCATCAATGGGACCGGTGTTTAGTCGGATTTTTCCTGGGCATAATATGTCATTCCTTGCCATGCAATCTATGGCAATTCGGATTTAGAAGACGCAGGGTCTTGAGGATGTTACATCCACAAACCTTTGGTTTTTTATCTTCCGTTTCGTTCGATGAAGGATTCCAGTCGATCCTCACTCGAGGCCCCTGGCTTTTTGGGGGCAAATTCCTGGTCCTACAACAGTGGCATCCTCACTTTATTTTTGACAAAACCCAGGTATCTAAGGTTCCTGTTTGGGTACGTTTACATGACCTACCTTTTTAGTTTTGGAATGCCTTTGCCTTGGGCTCGTGGTATAAAGATTAGGCGACCCACGAGTTGTGACGGACATACTTCTGAGGACAGGCTTTCTTTTGCCCGTCTTTGTGTTGAGCTCTCGGCTGCTTTTGAGCCTATTCATGAGATTGAGATCTCTAGTAGCCTCAGCGAGGATCTGATCCGAGTGCGAGTGGAGTATGAGTGGACACCCAAGCGGTGTTCCAAGTGTAGCGTTTTTTGTCATTCCTGTGCCCCCCTCCTACTATCGCATCTCCTGCTCCTGCTTCCGCTCCTGAGATGCCATTTGTACCCTCTTGCTTCCCGAGTGCCTGGGAGGATATCGGCCCTCGCTCCCTGACACGTGGCCAGGCCTTTTGGTAGCCACTTGAGGCTCTGGCAGTTCATCCCTTCACCCTTTGCTTCCCAGGTGACCGAGGGCTATGAGACCAACCCCTGCACATGATGGTTCAGGATCCTCAGCAGCTCCGGACACCACGAGTTTAATCAGGACTACTACACCTCCACATCGCCCCGAGCCTTCACAGTTTAGTCCGCGGCGGACACCTAGCCCATTGGTCTCTCTGAATCACGGTCCACCTAGCATGATGCCTTGTCTCACTTAATCTGGAGACCTCCATTCCCAGTAGTGGCGGGGCTCTCTTTTCCTTGCCTCTTGGAGATTTTTATTTCGGTGTTCGCCCATTCCTATTCGAGGGGTTGACCGTGATGGTATGAGTGAGGGGACTTACCCTCTCCTTGATTTCTCGTTTATTTTATATTCCATTTCCTATGATAGGAAGTTGGAATATTAGGAATATAATAGTCCTCACTTTCGTGACGATTAGAGATTGGATTCGACATCACGACCTTGGATTGGTTGGTCTCTTGGAGACGAGGTAGCTTCTCCCTCCTTAGCGGGTGTAGTTTCGACTACTTATCGGGGATGGGATTACTTGAGTAATGTGATGCGGATCGGGTAGCATGTCGCATTACGGTATGTTGGGACCTCGGTGTATTTGAGTTCTGAGGTTGGTGTCTACCCTCTGAGGCATTAGTTGTGAGGTGACTCATAGACGAGCGGGCTCTATTTTTGGCCTTACCATGTCTATGCCTCCACAGACCCGGGCACTAGACGAGAGCTTTGGGACTTCCTCTGCGGTCAGACTGGCCGGTTTCATTCTATGCCTTGGCTAGTATTGGGTGATTTTAATGCCATCTTGAGCCATTCTAACAGAGTCGGCGGAGATATTGAGTGGTATCGCCATATGGATGAGTTTGGGGAGTGTTTACATGATTACAGTTGCTCAGAACTACCTTTACAGATTCTGCGATATACTTGGCATAATGGTCGGGGAGGATGGGTTTCATTCTCGAGACGGTTGGATTGGAGTTTTGGCAACTCCATGGCTTACTTATGGCTTTGGTTCCATTTGAGAGGTCACCTTGAGATATTTCTGACCACAGTTCTTTGGTTGTTCAGTTTGGTTCCTCGCGATCTCGGCCTCCCACTCCTTTCAAGTTTCTGAAATGTTGGGCTGACCATCCCCACCTTTTAGAACTTGTTAGGAGAGTACAGGCTACACCAATGAGAGGGGCAGATGTTTGCTTGACTCATAGGTTAGATGCTGCTTTCAGCGAGAAGAATCTTTCCACTTTCGGGACTCTTGCCATATTTCCAGCGAGAGTTAAGGCCCGGACCCGATGAGCCTCGCTCGAGGCGACTCTTGATGCTTCCCTTTCTTGGAATCTAGGTATTCTTGGCGTGATCTTGCTAAGCGTCTTGTCGGCCGTCGAGGTGAGAGTCATTTTTATCGACACGATCTAGGATCCGATGGCTTGCTGCAGGCAGCAGAACACTAGTTTTTCCATAGATCCTTGATCCATCGCTAGGTCAGAGGTCGAGTTCATGGGTTGCTTGATGGGACTGGTACTTGTATCACAGATCAGGGTGCATTAGGATAGCTGACGGTTGATTATTTTCAGGGTATCCTTTGCTCACCCCCTTGCCTCCTCTAGCTGATGCAGCTCGGTTCTTTACTCGTCGTATCCCTCAGGATATGGTCCAGTCTTTGGTGGGTCCAGTTTCGGATGAGGAGATCCGTCATGCCTTATTTTCCATTCCGGAGGATAAGGCCCCAGGACCTGATGGTTATACCTCTTTCTTCTTTCGAAGGTGTTGGGATATTATTGGAGCAAACTTGAGATCGTGATGCGGTATTTTTTCTCTACCTCGGTGTTGCCTCATTGCGTGAATTCTACTAGGATTACCTTGGTGCCAAGGTGGAAGCCCAGAACTTTGGCGACTTTAGGCGATTTCTTCTTTGCGATGTCGCTTACTAGTGTATCTCGAAGGTCATTGCAAATCGGTTTAAGTTTTCTACGAAGGTGATTGGGAGAGCTTTCAGATGGCGTTTGTCAGGGGAAATGAGATTGTAGATGCGATTTTTCTTACCGGGAGTTGATGCGATTATCACCTTGATGCGTTCACCACCATAAGTGCGCTATCAAGAGTTGATATTAAATGAACTTTAATCTGCGTCAATTGGGAGTTCATTTTATTGGGATTGAGGACTATCGGAGTTCACGATGGCATGATTAGATGGATTGGGTATGTCTCACTTCTGCACATTTCTCGATCGCTCTTAACGGATCAACGCTGGTTATTTTCTTTGCCCGTCCCGAAGTGCGCGAGGAGATCCTCTTTCTCCTTATTTATTTGATTACGGCGATGGAGGGACTAGATGGGATACTCGTGAGGTAGTGACATCTCGGGATATGGCTATCATTGGAGGTGTCGGCGACTTTCTCTCACCCATCTCTATTTTGCGGATGATTTGATGATCTTGATCGTCGATTCGA